>CM076581.1:510957082-511268216 GCA_034641835.2 Pinus albicaulis | reverse complement strand
GCCTGGTGTCCCTGTCCGTGAGTCTCCCTGGACGCAATACTCTAAAACCCTGTTGTGCAGCACCGTATGCCCTTGCATACCACCGATCATCCAAGTACTCCTCGACATGCCACTGCACACTAAGGCATACCCCTGTATACTGCTGGATACCCCAAGCTACTGTTGTGCCACCCTGTACCATCTCGTGCCTTGACTGTGTCCAGGCATCGGTCACTCTCTGCATGCTCTCAATGTGATGTAGGATACTCCTACTCCACAATGCAGTCCCACACACTATGGTACACCACCATGCTACTCCATGTCCACCGACAATCCACCGCTCAATGCTAGAGGCTCCCACACATCCCTGGATGTGATGACCTAGAGCTGTGCCTCTACATGTCGGACTACCACCAATCGGTAACATCGTCTCCACCGTCGTATCACTATACCTACCGACGAAAGGATCATCACTCCAAATCCTCCTCAAGGGGTCCGAGAAGTGAATCTCTTTGTGTGTCAGTAGTGTTACCACCACTGCTCGGCTCCGCTGCGTCCTTTGTGCCCCACACAAAGGTGAAGAATCCTTGGCCCCATATAAGGTGCCATCTGGTGGCTTGCCAATGCCACCTCCTTCGACAAGCCCCTGCCAAGGTGTGCTGACCACCCCGTGATCCCGTGTATGAATGTCATGCCAAGACAACCTAGGGAGTCTGCCCATAAACTGGTTGGCAACTGGAGCTGACCGAAACTGCACATGCTCTACTACTAGGCCAACTGTACTCTCCAAGACATAGTCAGTCGACCTGCCTGGGAAACGATAGGTGATCCCACCTGGATCCCAATGCCAATTTGGGGTTCCTCTATTCCCCATGCATAGAAAATCCTGCTGAGCTACACTCGGATCCATCACTATCTCCATGACCCAACAACACTGCTAGTCCCATCCATGCATGCCTGAAGGGGAATGATCTGACGCTCCAACGTGCCCTCTGATTGTACCATCAGGGAATCCAGTCGTTCCCCAATGCGGACCAACTTGGCCGCCGACTTGGCACAAGTCACTCTCATACCCTCCAGCTCCTGGTCCTGCAACACAATGGCCTCCCGTACTGATATGGCCTTCCCTCTCAAAACTCGAAGGTCCGTCCGAAGCCGATGATACCGCTGTCTGCGACCATCATCCAATACCTCTGTACCTGCTAGTGCCTCATCGAAGGTGGATATATCTCCTATCGCCTCACCCATCTGTCGTGTGCTGCTACCACCTGAAGACTCGGACACGACTCCGGTCATCACCTCAATGGATGGCTCTACTGAGGTAGGCTCGACCTTCTCCACTACCACATCAACCGACATGGCCAAGGAGGTCTCCAATGAGGGTGAATCCTGTGTCACACTAGGTGTAACCTCAGACTCCCTGCAATCCTGTGTGCCCTCATCCTCCAAGTGCAATGTTGCCACCTTAATGGCCTCTGACTGCGACATCTGATAAGCTGGAAATAGATGTCCAACTTTTCTACTCAAGACTTTGCCGAACTGTTTGATGAGCCATCAAACGTGGGCAAATGAAATCTGCTAGCTGCGCGGTGGTCATCATGATGATGTTTGTGTCCCCTGTGATGATCACGGGGTCTACCATCACGCTGGAGCTGAACATAATCTCTAAATGAGATAAGATCTCTGATCGCCAGCCCGCGTGCCAGGTACTCTGCAATGTAGGCGTCCATCTGGCCAGGGTCAACCTCCGGCTCCCGCTGTGCTGCTCCCCTACGTCCTCTGCTAGGAAAGTGGGCATAGTGGGTCGCGTGGGTGCATGCGATGCCATGATGGGGATAGCATCACGCTCCGGCATATGGTGTGACGTGCCTGATCCCTCACCGATCTGAAAACCCCTTGGGGTTTCTCGCTGCCTAACCTCCAGCGCAGTGAGTCTCTGTGACACATCCTGCATGTGTTGGAGGAGCGCCTCTCTAAATCTCCTCGCATCCTCCTCGTCTGCCATTGGCACTTCCTGCTATGTGTCTACAAGCTCCTCAGAAACTGCACGGCTGCTGCAAAACCATACTACTGCTTGATTTCGACCTCCGATTTACCCACTGAAAACTACTCAGAAAATTCTAGGAATTTCGGAAGGTGATCCTTGCCCAAAACCCAGAAAAACCCAGAAAACGTTTCTTCTAATTCCAACCTTCAAAATTTGACCCTTTATATTTTGGCCCTTTTTCCAATTTCGTTTTTGGTACTGCAACTGCTATTGCTCTCCAAAATTCCAGCAAACCTTTGTATGATCTCTTTCCCGATGTCATAGACCACAGGCTGAGCCAGAATTATGCTTTGATACCACTGTAATATCCCGAAAGGGAAATAGACAGCAATACAAGCATACAATAATATGGAAAATGCCGGAAATAGAACATGAAGCAAATACACATAAAAATGCCGGAAATGCTAAGCCATTTTATTAATCTGAGAATATAATGAGATACAATGGATAAACAGAATAATAGCACCTATCCTTGCACAAGGCAAGTGAAGAGCCCTCTCAGAAAACGGAAAATGGCTGCTGCAAGAAACTGCGTCCCAGCTGCTGGAAGAAACTGCCGTAAACTGCTGTTGCTGGAATGAACTGGAGCTAGGGGCTGATCCCCTTGCCGGAATGAGCTGAAAATCTGCAGAACTCCTGAACTCACCACCCCGGACAAAACCCAGAAACCGTATAGAAAATGGTCCGCCTCTGAAAATCACCTCAGAAACCCTCCTCAAGGAAAAACGCTGTCCCTCCAGGCCCAGCGCAGATGCCAAATGATATATGCTGGAATCGGGCCACAAACTCCCCGGAAAATCTCCCACTGATACAGACTGAACCTCCACACCGAATCTCACTGAATCTCCTACAGCAGAGAAAACCCGCAATACCGACACCTCCAAGAGCGTCCTCTCTCTAGGGGCTAGCGATCACTAAAGAAGCCCGACTCCTCACTTAAATCGATAACCAAATCCTTAGCAGGCCTTAGAAAAAGACCTTGTCGGCCCAGGCACACTCGAAGTCCCTCGGGGCTAAGGGTGAGATCTCCGACCGGAGACACTCAACGCACTAAACAGTGCTGCAGACAGGCTAAACAGCCAGCGTGCTCAAGAAGACAAACGTCTAGCTCAAATATCATCAACAACAAGAATGCCCCAAATGAGGAGGCTCCTCTACCTTTTATAGCATTGGTTTCCCTCCAAAACCAACGTAGTCTTTCTCTCCTCCACGTGGTGTGTGGCCCCCCTTGGCTCCCCCCTTAAGTTACAACGTTGTGCTACTAGGAAGGTGTTTTATTCCACTAAAGTGAGTTAGACCCCCTTTTACTCACTTTTTTATCTATCTACAAACCACATATGGCAAAACAATACAAAGTCGAATATTCCAATTAGTTGTTGCTAATTAGGAATATTACAGAGAAAGAAGCGAGATCTGTCAAAGATCAAGTGTTTCCAGTGCGGCAAACTAGGACATTTCACCAGCAATTGTCCTCAAAAGAAAAAGGACAAGGAAGCTTCTAGCTCCAATGTTGTTGTGGCAGACGATGGCTCTGAAGATGATGTAGCCATGAGCGCTCATGAACCACGAAAGTGGGGCGACATGGATTTGTAGAGTACCTACAGAGTGGTGGCGGGATCCCTGAGTAGCCCAACTCTTGGATCACATCCGTGCTACGGGAGCCTTAAGATAGTAGCGGGACAAGTAGAGCAGTGGGTGCAGAAGAACATGGATGGAGCAGAGGCAGAGCTAGATGCTAATAGGGAGCAGCGCAGTGCAGATGCAACAGCAGCATGGCAACAGCAACGCAGAGGGGCTGATGTGACTTCAGCAGCGCAGAGCAGGCTTGATTACATATTGCAGAGCTATAGTAGCGCAGATACTTGGGGAGGACAGCGCAGCGTAGAAGCAGCGTAGGGGACTTCAGCGTAGAGGAGGTATGCTTATGCAGTGCAGAGCTACAGCAGCGCAGCAACCTCCAGATGACAGCACGGAGCAGCAGCATATGGAGCTTCAGTGATGAGATGCAACCCAACTAACTTGTCTATCAAAGATTGGGCAGGAGTTTTCAGTTGCTTTTCTCAACAACTGAGTTGCACTGCAACAGTTGCCAGCACGATGCAGCAGATTGAGTGGGAGTTGCATTACAGATGTGTTTCAGCTGCAGCGAGGGATAGTATTGGTGGAAGGGATGATTTGATCCCAGGCCAAGAGTGCAATAAGAGGCAGAGAAGCAACAGACTGAGCAGCGCAGAGGGAGCAGCAGCTACGCAGCGCAGCCACGGCCCAGCAGAGGTAGTGCAGAGGCTTCAGAGGCTACACGGGCCCAGAAAGGACAGCACAGAGGCAGCAGGAGGCCAGCAGAGCTGATGCAGGCCTAGCCAGGGCAACGCAGGTGCAGTGTACCCAAGTCTGGGGTGACGCCAACCCTTCGTGAGCAACGCAGGGGCTGACGCAGGCTAGCAAGGCTAACGCAAAGTGCTTGAGAGCAGGGCTAGGGTTTCTGAAGACTGAAAAGGCCCGAGTTCTGTAAATCTCGTTTGAGGGTGTGAATCAATCAGTTTTTCTGTCTCCAGAATGGAGGTATCGCTGCAATTTATTTCTCTGTCGGGTTAACCAGTAAGGAGCCCAGATTTGTTGTACTTAGACTCTACTTAATAATAAAAACCCTCTAGCAGCCAAAAGACTAGTTTTCCAGCATTAGCTTTTTCAAGGGACATTTGTCCAGAAAATCCTTAGGTGTCACTTTGTCATTATGCATGTTATTCAGTTTAGATGAGTATGTGTAGGTTGTTGATGTTTTACTTCGATGTTAATGTTGAATATTTCATATTAATAACTTGTCTAAGTAGGAGAAGTAAATCAAGATTTAACATTAAGATTTCTTAGGGTAAGAAATTTTCACACACCCAAACCAAAATATGTTGGGGTATTTATCCTCAATAATTGTTCCTGCTACCTTACAATTAGCAGCATTATCAATGATGACTTGGACAACATTGTATAGCCCAATACGTTCAATTGTTTCAAGTAATTGTTCTACAATGTTGATATCGGTCTTGAACTTATCTGAGTAATCATATGATGAAAGGAAGATTGCACCACTAACGGACACAGCAAAAACACTTATCAATGGCTTGCCTTTTACATTTTTCCATCCATCAGATATAATAGACACCCCGTGCTCATTCCAAGAATTTGTCATTCTACTCAGAATGAGTTATTTTTTATTTTTCATGATCAAGTCCCACGATTCTAGCCTTGTCATACCCAGGGCTCTTGTATCCTTTGGTGGCATCAATAATGGCAGAAACCATTTCATTGCAATAAGGAGAGCGAAGAACATTGAATGGTACCCCACATGCATAGAGAAACCAGAAAATTTTTGAATCCACATCATTCCTCGACCCTTTGTCAAGGAAATCTTATAAGGTTCTACGCCTTAAAGAGGTGTTTGTTCCTATGCCAAGTGTGGCTCTAGATCCACTGCCATGGGTTGAAGTTGATGGAATTCTTTGTGCATGATGTGATGGTAGATTAGGTTCTAAGAAACCCCTTGATCTTTTAGATTTGTATTGGGCTTCCTCCTCTTCCCTTTTGTATTTGGCTCTATCTGTTGCTGACACACTTACACAAGTTTTGATCTCCATCCCATGGCCTTTTCCCACAAAGGTGCCTTCTGGCACGGGTGAATGAACCTGTGTATTGTTTATTGCAATGGTGGCAAAAAAATTTAGTGGTTCCACCCCCTTTCCCTACTTCAAGCCTAGTAACTTATTTCCACAATGGTGTTTGGCCAATTTTAGTTGGTGTGGCCTCATCATCTCCACTTTCCCCTTCCTCATCACCAAGGTACTCTCCAGGATTTTCATCAGATCCACTGTAATCCACTTCTTCATCCTCCTCTTCTTAAAAAACCCTCTTTCTTCTACTCTCCAACACCATAATAACAAAAAAATTAACCAACAAGATGAAAATGCCAAGCCATATAGCCATGATGTTTCAAGTTTTTAGCTTACAAAAAAATGGAGGAACCAAATGGGAATGGGAAATAGAGAATAAAACATTTTCATTTTGCAAAAATTTAACAATTAAAAAGAAAAATCTAGATTAGGGTGTAGATCCTACCTCTTTGGCCTTCAATCCCAAGCTCTAATATCCCTTGCAAGCTCCTCAATCTCCTCCCTCTCTCCACGCTCCAAGCTCTCTGTTGCTCTCTCCAAGCTCTAGGCTCTCCTCTCCCTTGTTCTCTCCTCTCCAAGCTCTCTCTTGCTCAAGTGATAATATTGAGAGGGAGAGAGGGCTTTTTATTCCCCCCCCCCCCTCCCCTCCCCCTGTTTTCCCCCTCGTCGACTCCCTTCTCCACTCGCGGTCGCACAACGTATTTTAGGTTGGGAGCGAAAAATGTAAGGGAAGAGTGATCAGGAGCGATCGCCCCCCGATTCTAACTCCTTAAAAAATTCGCTCTGGGAGCGGATTTTTAAAGGAAGGAGCGATCGCTCCCTGAAAACCAAGCAGCATTTTTTGGACCTCGAGAGCCTATGCGCTCCCGAGGGGAGCGCGAATTGGGAGTGGGTTCGAGGGGTGGGGGGGCGCTCCCCTGCAACCCTGTTCCATTGTATTGACATGAAATCTAATTTTAATGTTTTTTCTATCTATGTATTTGAAGTTGTTGGCATTGTTATTCCAGAATTCATCTTCACATCAGATGTTGATAATTCCATCTCTTCCTATTATCTCTTTTAAGTTGAAACCATTTATGACCTTGAGCAATTTCCGAGTGATGCCAGTGATGTCGCTTGTGTCTTTGCTGGCAATCCACTTTGTTGACCATAACATTTTATCCACTTGAAACTTGAGATGGAGTTTGAGCCCCTCATTATTTCAATTTAAGACATTTCTCATAATCGTGGTACTTTGGATCTGGGCTTCTTAAAAAATAGTCATACATCCTATGATGTGAGCTTTTATTGCAATTTTAGCTTTTGCATCAAAGGCGTCTTCTCTCAATAATTCCTTAAATGGTTCGAGGGGGGGCGCTCCCTTGCTAGCCCGTTCCATTGTATTGACATGAAATCTAATTTTAATATTTTTTCCATCTATGTATTTGAAGTTGTTGGCATTGTTATTCTAGAATTCATCTTCACATCAGATGTTGATAATTCCATCTCTTCCTATTATCTCTTGAAAGTTGAAACCAAAATGACCTCGAGCAATTTCTGAGTGATGCCAGTGATGTCGCTTGAGTCTTTGTTGGCAATCCACTTTGTTGACCATAACATTTTATCCACTTGAAACTTGAGATGGAGTTTGAGCCCCTGATTATTTCAATTTAAGACATTTCTCATAATCGTGGTACTTTGGATCTAGGCTTCTTAAAAAATAGTCATACATCCTATGATGTGCCCTTTTATTGCAATTTCAGTTTTGCATCGGTGGTGTCTTCTCTCAATAATTCCTTAATGGTATTTGGCAGTTAGCCAAATGCACAAGTTTTCTACTCCAACAACATCACAAACTGGTTCTTTGGTTAAAACCACATCCTACAGAAAACTATAATGCTTATTAGTCAAGTTTCCACCTTTGTTATTGTGAAACATTTTAGGCACTCTTGTATGATGACAATCTGAGTGAGAATGATAAGTGCATTAAACACGGACTCTTTGTGATAATCTTTCAACTTCAAAGCTTGAAATGCCCTAAATTTTGTGCTCAAACTAGAGGGTTTGTGTTAATTCTTTATACTAGATCTGATTTATTTTACTTCAACAATTTATTAAGAAAACCCAAAAAATATTTATCTCAAAAATTTATGAAATCGCTTCTAAAATAAACACACTGGTATAACACAAAAAATAAAATGCAGCAGAAGTAATGTAAATTTATGCAGATGTTCTATGCTTGATGCAACTTTACTTTCTCTTCAATATTAGACAGCAATCACATAAACAATAAAGTAAAATGTTGATAGAACATACCAGTAGATCGACAGAAGACAAGCCAGAAATATATAAGTGTGTTGGTGTGTTACGACGGTCAACAGGATGCTTCAACCAGCAAAGTCTCAATATGGTCAGCCAACCAGCAATGTCACACAACCCTCTAGGACAGCCAAACGGTCAACTCAAAAGTCAACCCAAAAATTCAACGGTCAACACAAACAGCAGCAACAGCTAGGTCAACACTAAAAAGTCAAAGTCAATGTTTTGCCTCGAGAATAGTGCCAAAAAATGCGGATTAGGAAAATCAAACTTTTGGGAGAGTTTCAGGTCGATTTGACCTTGCGTTGACCAAAGTCAATGCTGGTCAATGTTTGCTACAGAAACCCTAGACCGAAATCATAAATGTGTTGCTGCTAGAATTTTCCCACGTGTGGAGAGAAGGGCCACCAAGGACATCGAACCAATCAGATGAGGAGAGAGAAATGTGTGAGGATGAGATGAGTGAAAATGTCCTCCAACGTTGACCAATATATATCCATCAGTGAGGATGCATGACACAACTGCTGGGGCACAAAACCTGAAGGTCGACCTGCACATATCTTGAATAAATTCAAAATAAATGCTCTGCTCATCGGATCAAGATGATCTTTAGATCGATCTTGCACCTCTTCTAAAGAGGAACCCAATAAAAATATTGGTATCTTCATCTAAGCATCACAACATGGAGTTTGGACCTAGTTGTCCAAAATTAACATTCCCTCTCAACTAGGGAGAACTCCATCCACCTGTGAAATCCAAACATCGTGCCTCATCCCGTTGTAACTTGCTTTGCTAGCTGACAGATTCACAAGTGGGTCAATCACAAATACATCATTCCCAGCTAACAGATTCAGCCCAGAGGTCTGAAACCTCTATAGGACTCACAAAGAGTCTCATACCAACTCGAAGTCAGTAGGAGGTCCGAAACCTCACTAGACTTGATCTTGATCAAGTGGTTGGACCGTGCCATCCTAGATAGAGAGTACCGCAATCTCTGATGCGTCCATCAGTCTTCGCTACTAGTCTCTAACTTTTCCAACCTCACTGGCCAAATGAGAGGTACTTCCCATGAGCCCTAAACTCAATGGGTAAGATGCATGTAGGGCACAGATAATAAGAGGTGAACCAACACAATCATCACAACGGTGGGGCAGAAGCACAGCAACAAGGTTCGGCAAGCCTAGCCCTGTGGTTGCTTATAGCTCCGAGAAGCTATCCCCAAAGCCCCCCAAAGCTCCCAGAGCTCATCGTCCAACAGGACCCTCAGCATAGGTTCGTTTCACGATACCAAGACTCTCACGGAAGGTTAGGAACTTGACCTTCCCCAAGAGCTTTGTGAGAATATCCGCGACCTGCTCATCAATTCCTATATGATCGAGCCTTACGGCGCCTCGCTGTACCATATCCCAGATAAAGTGGTACCTGATATCAATATGCTTGGATCGATCATGGAACACGGGATTCTCGGACAATTGAATCCCATTCTGGTCATCACAAAGTATCACAATGGTATCTAGCACATGCCCGAACAGCTCACTGAAGAGCTTTCGCAACCAAACTGCTTCACAACAGGCCATACTCGTTGCAATGTATTCGGCCTCCGCGGTGCTCAAAGCCACCGACTTCTGCTTCTTGCTCATCCACGATATCAAAGCAGATCCAAGTGTGAAGCAGCATCTCGATGTGCTTTTATGATCCACCACACTGCCAGCCCAATCGGCATCAATACATCCAAGGAGTATCACGCTCCCAGCAGTGTATCTCAACCCATGGTTTATCGTGCACCGAAGATATCTCAGAAGATTCTTGGCACCAACCCAATTCGTGTGATGAGGCTCAACCATCTGTTGACTCAAAGTGTTCACTGCAAAACATATGTCCAGACGAGTGTTCACTAACAACATCAAGGCCCCTACGAGTTGACGATACTCAATAGGATTTGCTAACACGAGCCCAACAGCGCTGCCACTCAACTTCTTAAAGTTCAGCTCCATTGATGTCGACATGGACTTACAGTCCACCATACTAAATCTTTCCAAAAGCTTCACAATGTATTTTCCTTGAGAAAGGAAAATCTCGTCATGTCTTTGCCAGACCTCTAGGCCTAGGAAGTAATGCATCAGTCCTAGGTCCTTCATCTTGAACTCAGCAGCGAGCTCCCTCTTGCACTGATGAATAAGAGGGTCAACACCTGTCAGGAAGAGGTCGTCCACATGCAGCACCAGAATGAGAGGCTTCTCTCTATCAACCTTGAATTAAAGGTTCGGATCAGCATTACTACGAGTGAAGCCCAACTTCATCAGGTAGCTATCTATCCTCTCGTACCAAGCTCTAGGTGCTTACTTCAACCCATAGAGGGCTTTCTTCAACCTGCAAACATGGGTGTCCCGATCCTAGACTTCGAACCCCAAAGGTTGCTCTACATACACCTCTTCCTTTATCACACCATGCAGAAATGTGGTCTTCACATCCATCTGATGAAGACTTCATCCTTGCGTAGCAACAAGGGTTATGATAGATCAGATGATGATATATCGGGCCATAGGTGCAAATATGTCATCATAGTTTATGCCTTCATTTTTAGAGAAGCCACGGGCAACAAATCTTGCCTTGAACTTTTCAGCACTTCCATCAGATCCATGCTTGATCTTGTAGAGCCATTTCGAGGTGACAACTGCTTTGTCCTTCGGTCTTGGAACCACATCCCAAACATCATTCTTCAATATGGACTCATATTCTTCGTGCATAGCATCCTTCTAGACTTGATGCTTTATGGCTTCCTCAAAAGATCCAAGCTCAGATTGTCCAATAGTACTCATGGCTGCTAGATACCCTTGGTATCTATTCAGCTTCTTGCTTTCACGGAATGTCCCCCTTGGGGCCATATGTCCCTCGGCATCCTCGAGAACGTCCCTGAGCCATGATGGTCTCTTCCCCAATGAAGGAGGTGGATCAATCGGGTCCATCGGCCATCGTCTCATCCTTTGGTTCTTCTTGATTTCCAGGCCTTGCTTCATGATCTTCCTCAGATCTCGGAAGATTGACTACTTTCCTCAGGGAAGCATCTTCGTCAAAGGTGACATCGTGGCATATCTCCACTTCCCTTTGACCAGGCACATAGACTCTATAGGCCTTTGAAGTTTCGTTGTAGCCCACAAACATTCCCTTCTTCCCAGAAGCATCCAGCTTGCTCCTCTTCTCTTTCGGCACATGAAAATAAACAGGACATCCAAAAACTCTAAAGTGTGAGACATCAGGTTTCTTACGAGTGAAAACCTCTTCGGGAGTTTTGGAGTCCAAAGCGGAATGCGAGCATCGGTTTTGTATGTACACAGCAGTGTTCGCAGCTTCTCCCCATAGAAACTTCGGTAGACCCTAGTCACATAGCATGGCCCGGGCAGCTTCCACAATGGTCCTGTTCTTTCGTTCAACAACACCATTCTGCTCAGGAGTATAGACAGTTGTGGTCTCCCTCTTGATGCCAGCTTCTCTGCAAAAGTTCGTGAACTCGTTCGTCTCATATTCAGTGCCATTATCGATCCTCAATATCTTGATCTTCTTCCCTGTCAAATTTTCCACCAAGGCTTTGAAGGTATGGAACCACATGAATGCCTCATCCTTCTTCTTCAAGAAGTATATCCAGGTTTTGCGAGAGAAGTCATCTATGAATGTCATATAATAAGAACATCCTCCCAAGGATGTCATGGGCAGCATCCCAGACAGATCAGAATGTATCAATTGCAAGACATTAGATGTCTTTGTAACACTTGAGGGAAAAGGTCCCCTTGTATGCTTTCCTTCGACACATCGTGGATAAAAAAAACACCATTATCACATTCTTCCCTCACTGCATGCACTTTGGCTTCGATAAACCAAAACCCTTTCTCTAATTTGTCAAAGTCGCGATGGGCTTTGCTGGTCAGCGTCATGTATACAATATTAGACAGTCAGCTTCATGTGTGAGGTAGCGGCTTTAACAGAGTGCCTCCACTACTAATAATCACAACTGATACTCAACATATTTAACAAGCACACACACATTTAGAGACTGATTTTTGGTCAAAAGGACCCTGGAAAATCCCCACAGCCTCTTGGGGAAATCAGTTCTGAAAGGAGGTTACATTTTGCTTCTTAGAGGAATTTTTTACAGCAGAAAATTTAACAAGAGATTTACTTATTTCTTCCCTTTTGTAGCATTTCCGAAGTCCTCATTACACCGAAATATTGGACTGATATTATCTTCACACGGTCTTCTCTCTCTCCAGTGAAGACCTCGACCTCTGGACTGCTCCTTTTGCTCAGGTGTTCGAGCCACACATTCAGTCACTGGTTCCTCTAGAACTTGGCCTCAATTACAGCAAAAACTCAGGTCTGTGCTCATGAGTTTTCTCCTCCAAAGCAGCTCACTGAACCTTGCATAAATATGCCCGAAATTTCCACCGAAGCAGACTCTGTCTAGCCCAAAATTTCTTCTGGCAACCAAAGAACCCTGAACAGTCAACCAAATCTGAAGTATGAACTGCTAGTTCTCTTGTACAGCCTGAGAGATAACTCGACATGTAAGCTACAGTCAACAGAGCCTCCCTTCACAACCTTCGAGCTCTCTCTTGAAGATTTAATCTTGACCTCTAGGAAGAAATTCAAATTGTTGTAGTGAAGGGTTCTTTTAATCTCCGCTGTAGGAGTTTCTCACAAAGTTTTTTTTAACCTCCTTTCTCTTAGCTCCTGTCCTCAATGCTCTCATGAGAATCGAAATAGGCAAAATGATGGTCTCTTTTCCCTTTTGTTTGCTTGGGGGAAAACCCTAGGAATAGATGGCTGAGATTTAAACTTGAGATTTTAGATTGGAGGGCTAAGCTTAATTCCCAAGATTTGCACCCCTCATACATTGGCCCCATCTTTAAGTGACTTCCTAGTACTTAAAAATGTCTTTTCTCCTTGGTCACTTTTCTCGCAAAGAGTGAATTTTAAATCATAAAGTCACTTTCATTTTAAAAAGTGTCACATGTACTTTTTACTGATAAAGTGATTTTCTAACACAAATCACTTTAATAATAAAGTACACGGAACATAATAGTAAATACATAAAAAAAATACATTTTCCCCTCATGACTTAATTATAACACCTCAAGTCCACCACAAAAGTTATTAAAGTGTCTCCCTAGGCCTAGAGACCAAAGACAATAGGAAACACTTCCTTGGTACCCTCCTTTTTTTTTCAACATGAATCAATCCATCCAGAGTGGTGTCCCCACAAGATATTGAAGGATAAACACCAAAGGATGCATTCACTAGTATGAAGCCATAGGTGAGTCATTTCTGCATCTTTGGTTGTCTAGTTTATATCCATGTAACAATAAAGAAGAGGACCTAGTTGGAGCCCTCTAGCACGAAGGGTTTATTTGTGATTTATAGTGAGACTTCAAAGGCTTGCAGGATCTATATTGCAGAGCACAAGAAGGAAGTACTGAATTGAAATGTAAGGTTTTAGGAACACTCTGCAACCAAAAATTCCCATGAGCTTATTCCAATGACAGAGGATGATGTGCAACAATCTTCAAACGTTGAACCAAGGTCACAGTCATTTCCAGACAACATAGTCACCTTCAAGTGAAGAGATGGAGACAGAAGCCCCTTATACTTCTAAAGTTCTATCCAAAAACCTTGATGCTTCACTCAAACATTGAGGTATGGTTAGGAGAATGTTGAGACTCCTAGGAGCACATTTAGAGAGAGAAAACCTCCAAAGACGTTTCCAAACTATATGGCATTGATGAAAAACATTCTAGAATCCAAGCCTTTCAATTTTCCTTAAGTAGTAGGCCAACAAGTATGGCAAGATGCCAAGGTGGAGTACAGCTCCATCATGAAAAGTGAAGTTTGGGACATAGTGCTCAGGCCAAAGGGGAAGTCGCCTGTGAGTTTCAGGTGGCTCTACAACATCAATCATGTAGTAGATGGTAGCATTAAGAATTTCAAAGTGAGGTTTGCGGTGAGAGGGTTCTTCGAGAGAGAGGGAGTGGACTACGAGGAGACATTTTCTCTAGTTGATAGGTACACTTCTATTAGAGCTCTTACGTCCATGGTTTCATTTGTGAGATAGACAATTCATCAGATGGATGTGAACATAGAGTTCCGTGATGGGATCATTGAGGAAGAAGTGTACATAGAGCAGCCCCAAAGCTTTGAGGTAAATGGGAAGGAATCCCACGTATGCAAGCTTGAAAAAGCCTTGACTAGACTCAAGCAGACACCAAAAACATAGTATTCTAGGGTTGATGGATATCTTCGAAGTATGTGTTTCAACTTTCAACAAAAACAAGTAGACACCAAAAAACATAGTATTCTAGGGTTGATGGATATCTTCGAAGTATGTGTTTCAACTTTCAACAAAAACAAATCAAATTCTAAGATATACTATATATTCAAATTGATTAGCTTATTTTGGTGTTATATGCAAATGACTTCTTTTCTTACAGGTGTAGAGAAGCTCATTATAGGGTGCAAACAAACATGGCAGGAGCAAAGCAAATATCGTAGGTGCAAAGAAAACACAGAAACAGAGATCAAGATGAAGAACATCAACATGATGCATTACTTCTTGGGGTTGGAGCTTTGACAAAGACACAGGGAGATTTTCCTTGGACAATGTAAGTATGCAATTTAGATCCTAAAGAGGTTTCGAATGGAGGACAACAAACCTATGATCGCATCCATAATCACTAATCTGAAGAAGGTGAAAACTTCAAATTTAGAGTTGGTGGATCCCTTGATGTATAAGTAGCTAATAGGCTCCTTAATGTATTTGGTCAACACTAGGCCAAATATATGTTTTGCAAAAAACACCTTGAGCTAGATTATGGTTGAGCCAAGGCATGACCATTGGGTAGTAAAAAAACATGTGCTCAAGTATTTGAGGCATATGGAAGATTATGTTCTGACATATCTTCGAGATAGTGAAGTAGAGGCAACTCAAGGTGTTGCTTTATGTAATATCCCGAAAGGGAAATAACCAGTAATACAAAGCATACAACAAGACACAAAATGCTATAAATTGAACATGAAGCAGATACACATGAAATAGAGAGAATACTGAGCCATTTTATTATACTGAGAAATAGAAATGAGTACAAGAGGTGATCAGAGTGATGGCACCTCGACTTGCACTAGGCAAGTGTAGGAATACTCTCAGAATATCAAAGGAATGGTTGCTCTCTGCTCTGCGTCCAAGCTGCTGGGAAACTGCTGTGTTGCTGCTACTGCTGGAACAAAATGAGTATTTGGGGCTGCTCCCCTACTCGGAATGAGCTGAAACTCTAGAATCCGCCTCTACTCACAATACCCAGGAAAGCCCAGAGAGCGTTTCTAGAATGGATGACCCCCGAAAATACCTCCCTTGAGGATCTATCCTCCAAAAGATGGCTTCCCGCTCTGCCAAAAATCTCCAATAGGCAAGGGCTGGCACCTTGCTCAATCTCCTGACCCAAATCCTCCGAAATACGGCTACCTAGGAGCTCCCTCAAGATGGACTGCGTCCTCCCTCTCAAGACTGCGCAATCTCTATGGCTCTGCTCCTCCCACGAAATGCCAACACCAATCCTCCAACAAAATACTGATGAGACTACCTCACCCGAGCAAGCACTCGAAGTCTCTCGGGGCTGAGGGTGGGATCTCCGAACGGAGACACCCGATGCACTAAACAGTGATGCAGACAAGCTAAACAGCCAGCGTGCTCTAAGTCGAAGTGACCAGCTCAATATGCATAAACTCGAATGAGGAAATGAGGCTCTCCTCCTTTTTATAACGATGGGCCTCTCTCAACCCTAGGCCCCACCATCTCCTACGTTGCCTCTATTTGGCCCACGTTGCCAACTCAACTGCGTTGGCCATGCTCACGCAGTCCATGTGGATCCCCCCTTCACGTGGTCACTTGGCCCCCCTTGGCCCACCTTAGTAACAACGTTGATGTTACTAGGTGACTTTAGGGAGTGCACTTTATTCTAAGTGAGTTATATACCCCTCTTACTCACTTTTATTTATATTTTAACTATAGAAGGCAAAATTGATCAAAATTAATATTTCCAATTAGCTGTCGCTAATTGGGAATATTACAGTCTCCCTCGGCAAAATGTTGATTGACCCCAAGCAACTGTAGTGATGGATGCTGCAAGATCTTTTCACTCTCCCAAGTGGCATCCTCATCCGGCAAATTCTTCCACCTCACCAAGAACTCCCGGAATGTCCTGCTCCGCAGCTGTCTCTCTCTGACATCAATAATGGCCTCCGGCTGTAGCACCAAATGCCCCTCATCATCTGTAGGCGGAAGCTCCTTTGTCACTGTCACCTATTGTCCCAAAGCCTTCTTCAGGCATGATACGTGAAAAATGTTATGAATCTTGCTGCCTTGGGGTAGCTCCAACTCATAGGCAACTTGTCCAACCCTGCGTATCACCATGTAAGGTCCATAAAAGCGAGGCTTGAGCTTTTCAGCCCCCTTCTGCTTCATAGTCGACTGTCGGTATGGCTACAAGCGTAGGTAGACCAAGTCCCCTACCTCAAACTGTCTCTCCACCCGAACCTTGTCTGCATACAGTTTCTGCTGGTTCTGCGTTGTAGCCATGTTATCCTTGAGAGCTCGGAGGATGTCCTAACTCTCCTGGATCCAATCCTTGGCTCTCGGAGCCTTGCTGGCACCAAACATCACATCAACGAAAGATAAAGCATGATAACCATATAATGCATAGAACGGAGACATACCGATAGACATGTGATGTGTGTTGTTGTAGCAGTACTCTCCTAGGTGCACCCACTTCAGCCATGCTCTCTGCTGCCCACTGACATAGTTACGCAAGTAGCCCTCCAACCACTTGTTAACTATCTCTGTCTGCCCATCTGTCTGTGGGTGATAGCTGGTGCTTGGTGTCAACTCTGTCCCCACCAACGGGAAAATCTCTTGCCAAAATCCGCCCATGAAGCGGCTATCCCTGTCACTGACAATGGTCTTGGGAAGACCATGTAACCTGAAGATATGCCAGAAGAACAGCTCTGCCACCTGTGTTGTTGTATAGTGCGCGGATATGGCGAAAAAGTGTGCATATTTTTTCAGTCGATCAACGACGACAAATATACAGTCCTTGCCCTACACCATGGGCAACCCTGTGATGAAGTCCATCGAAATACTCTCCCATTTCCCCTCAAGAATGGGAAGAGGCTGCAACAAACCTACTGGATGGTTCATCTCCCCTTTGTTGCGCTGACAAACTTCACACTCCCTGACATGCTGAAGTACGTCCTCCTTGAGGCCCTTCCATGAGAACCCCTCTCTGATGGCCCTGTAGGTTTTGGTAAACCCCTGGTGACCAGCCAATGGTGAATCATGAGAAGCTGTAGTATCTTCTTCTTGAGCTGAGAGCCCTTCGTCAAGAAGATCCTATCCCTGTAGTAGATGATCTCATCCATCACCCTGTATCTATCATCCGTCACCTGTCCATCCAGAACCTCGCAAGCAAACCTGTCCTTGGAGTACTCTACCAAAAGTCAAGCCCTCCAATCTGCGTCCAAACTCATAAGAGACAACGCGGCTGGTCTGCGTGAAAGTGCATCAACCACCACGTTGTTCTTCCCTTTGACACACTCAATGTCAAAGTCGTAGGCCTGGATCTTGCTGACCCACTTCTGCTGCCTCTCCTGTAGCTACTTCTGCTCTAAAAATAATCTGAGGCTGTTGTGGTCAATGCTCACCCTGAACCTATTACCTACCAGGTACTGCCGGAATTTGGCCAAGGCATGCATGATGGCCAACATCTCCTTGTCATATATGGCATATAACCGCTCCTGTGGAAGGAGCTTCCGGCTCTCAAAAGCTATCGGGTGACCTACCTGCATCAACACTGCACCAATCCCCTCTCCCGATGCATCACACTCCAAAACAAATGGCTGCGTGAAATCTAGCAATGCAAGTACTGGGCAGCTGCTCATCACCTCCTTGAGCATGTCAAAGGCCCGCTACGCTGTATCTATCCAACTGAATGCCCCCTTCTTCGTCAAATCTATCAGGGGTGCAGCAAGCTGAGAGAATCTCTTGACGAACTTCCTGTAGTAGGTGCAGATACCTACAAACCCTCGAAGTTCTATCACGTTTCTAGACTCTGGCCATTCTCTGATGGCCCTGATCTTCTCCTCATGGACCCTCATTCCGTCCACCCCTATAATGTGTCCCAAATATAGCATCTCTGTCGGCCCAAACTCGCACTTGGAGAGCTTAACATAAACACTGTTGCTCCTCCAAAATACGCAACACTACCTCTATGTGTTGGAGATACTCCTCCCATGTCCTACTGTATATCAATATATCATCAAAGAAGACCAGCACAAACTTCCTCAGGTGACTGCGGAAGATGTGGTTCATGCATGACTGGAATGTGGCTGGTGCGTTGGTTAGCCCAAAGGGCATCACCAAGAACTCGAAATGGCCATAATGGCACCTGAAAGCGATCTTGGGAATGTCTTGTTCCCTCACGCAAATCTGATGGTACCCGAATCTCAAATCAATCTTTGAGAAGAACTATGCTCCTCTCAACTCATCCATCAGCTCGTCAATCCACGGTATGGGGTACCTGTTCTTCATGGTTTTCTTGTTCAAAGCCCTGTAATCAATGCACATCCGCAATGTGCCGTCCTTCTTCTTCACCAACACTACTGAAGAAGCGAAAGGACTGGTGCTGGGCCGTATGTGTCCAAGATGCCAACAGCTCATGGATAGCCCACTCAATCTCATCCCGATAGGCCTTGGGGTGCCTATAGGGTGTGGTAATAACGGCCTGAATGCCCTGCTCTAGCTCAATAGTATGCTCAAATCCCCGATCTGGTGGCTGACCTGGTGGTATCTCCCCAAACACCGTGGCATACCTGTCAAGGATGGTCTGTATCTCAGGATGAACTGTCTGCCCGGTAGTCCCTGCCTCTGATGCACGTAGCTCTATTGCCCACTCTATGTCTCCCTTCCAGAAGTTTGCCTCCATCCGGTGAGCTGAAATAGTCTGAGGTGGGTAAGTGTGCATTCCTCGTATCTTCTCATGCTTCCCGGTCTTCCTATCATCCCACTCCATCTCCAAGGCCTCCCAATCTGTGGTGACCTTCCCTAGAGTGATCAGCCACTGTACACCTAATACCACATTGGTATCCAGTATGTTAACCACGAAAAAGTGGTCAGTCACTGTGTAGGTGCCCATCGTCACAACCAGCTCTGAAACATATCTGGCACACTGCATCGTCTGATCTCCTGCAACCAACACTGAAAATCCATCGAAGCTCTCTGTCGGTATGCCTCTCCGCTCAACCATCTGTGCATTGATGAAGTTGTGGGTTGCCCCACTGTCCACCAGTACTGAAACTCCTTGCCCTCGTACTGTCCCTCAGACACGCAGCGTCAGATACTTGGGTACTCCCCGCAATGCTGCAAGGGTCCCCCCGTGGGTGCAAAAGCTGCACCTCCTGCTCTTGGTGGTGGAGGTGGCAAATGGTCCTGTGCTGCATGGCTGCCTCCTGCCTCCACATCATCATACTCGTCCTCTTCTCCGCTGCTCTCGAAGAAGACCTCAATAAAGTGTGCTTTGCCAGCAGCACACCTGTGTCCTGGTGCCCACGGCTCCTGACATGTAAAACACAGCCTCTTCTTCTTCAGCTCCCTCCTGGCATCATCATCCAACTGTCCCCTACCCGGATTCCCCTTTGGACGTGGAATCCTCACGTCCTTCCCCTTAGGCTGGAAAGCCTGTCTCTGGGGGTAAGGCGTCCTGGTCCCGGGTAAGGCATCCTGTAAATCCCGGGTCCTGCCAACTGCGTCATGGAGTGTGGTTGGTCTAGTGGATCTGACCAAACCTCGATGTGGCTCTGCTAACCCCTCAATGAACATGTAGATCATCCGTGCCGTGGATAGATCTGGCACCATCACTGAAAGTCTCAGGAAATCTGAGATATAAGTATCCGGGCTCCCGGTCTGCTTGAGCCTCGTCAGCTCAACAAAATGCTCCTCCAAATCCCTCCTATCAAACCTCTATCAATCTCCGGGTGAACTCAGCATATGTAGTCACTGTTAAATGTCCGAGTGTAACCATCCCATGGAACCACCAATCCTGGGCCTCTCCATCCAGATGCAGTGCTGCCACCTTGATGGCCTCCGTCTCTGCCATCTGGTTGAGCTGGAAGTATACGTCCAGCTTCTCCACCCAAGCCTTTGCCGAACTGTTTGATGAACCATCAAACGTGGGCAAATGGAACCTGCTCACTGTACGCTGAGTGTCTCCCTCATGATAATGCAGGTGCCCTCTGTGATGGTCGCAAGGTGTGCTATCCCGCTGGAGCTGAACAAAATCTCTGAATGGAAGGGCATCGCTGAACTCCTGCCCATATGCCTGATACTCAGCAAAATAATCACCCATGTGGCCATGCTCTGGCTCCTGCTGTGCTCCTGCCCCAGTGTCTGCACCCAAAAAAGTGGGCATAGTGGAACGTGTGGGGGCATGTGATGCCATGTGCGGAGTGGCATCGTGCTCCTGCAAATGATGGGACGTGCCTGATCCCTCACCAATCTGAAAACCCCTTGGAGTTTCACGCTATCTAGCCTCTACAGCAGTGAATCTCTGCCCCATCACCTCAATCTGCCTCGACAGATCCTATACTGACTTGAGGAGCATTTCCCCAAACTTCTTTGCATCACTATCATCTGCCATTGGCTCCCCCTGTTCTGCATTCACTACTGGATCCTATTATGCGTCCACTACTGGACCCTGTTCTGCGTCCTCTACTGGAACGCAGTCACCTTCTCTGTAGGTGATTTGTAACCTACGTTCTTTGTCACGGTACTTCCCACCCCTATAACAAATGTATAGCTTCTCCCCCGGTGTCATAGTGTAATATTACTAATTAGCACTGCTAATTGGAATATTTCATTTTTGTATAGTTTTGCCGCCTTTAGTTAAATTAATAAATAAAGTGAGAATTGAGGGGTCAACTCACTTAATAAAATAAAGTGCTTTCCTAGTTGATGAACGTTGTGACTTAAAGGAGTGGCCTTGGGGGTCCACACACACATGAGGGAAGGCCTCACGCTGACCCTAAGGTAACTGCGCAGGTCAAGGAGGAGAGCAAGGACGCAGTTAGGGTTTTGAGGGAGCTAGCACTATTAAAGGTGGGGTTTTCACTCCATTTGGCATTGTTGATATGATATTGATATTGAGAGCTAGACTTCTGTCTACTTCAACACGCCGGTTGTTTAGTCGGTCTGTAGCACTGTTTAGTGCGAACTGAGTGTCTCCGGTCGGAGATCTCGCCCTTGGCTCCGGGGGACTTCGAATGCCTGCTCGAGCAAGGGTTTTCCTTCAGTTTCAGTTGGTGATTTGCAGTGGATTTCTGGTGGACGTTTTGCAGAAGAGCTGCCCCTTGAGTGACTACGCAGTCTAGGAGAGAGGACGCAGTTTCAGTTAGGGAGGACGCAGTCATTGTTGTGCAGCGTTGTTGTGAGGTGGTTTGGCGGTGGTTTCAGCGTTTTCCAGCATTGGGAGGTTGTTGATTCAGCCAGAGGTTTTGCAGGAGAGTTTGGGCACCTTTTCCCAGCGTTTTCTTGGGCTTCTGCGCTGTTCCTGAGAGAGACAACGTTTTCTCTGGAGGGGGTTTGTTTGGTGGATTTTCGGAGGTGGAGCACTTGCTTCACGGTTTCTGGGTTTTGTCCGGAGGGTTGAGTACAGTTAGCCTTCCGATTTTCAGCTCATTCCGATGTGGGGATTAGCCCCTAGTTCCAGCACATTACAGCAGCAGTTTCCTACGGCAGTTTCTCCAGCAGCTAGGACGCAGTCTCTGTTGTAGCCATTTCTTTTTCTGAGAGGGTCTCCACTTGCCTAGAGCAAGGATAGGTGCACTCATTCTGATTATCTCTTGTACCCATATATATGTATTCTCAGATTAATAAAATGGCTTAGCGTTCTGGTATTTTATGTGTATTTGTTCCATATTCTAGTTCCGGCATTTTGTTCTATATAGCTGCTTGTTGTTTTGCTGTGTATTACTGTTTATTTCCCATTGGGGATATTACAGTGGTATCAGAGCATAGTTCTGGCTCAGCCTGTGGTGCTAGCAGTCTATGACGCCCGGGGATAATCCCTACCTTGATCAGGGGAGACACAGGGACGTTGAGAGTAGGTGGAAGTTTCCCTTCGGAGGGGAGGATTCTGATCAGGAGCCACCTGAGACAGATTCAGAGCAGGAGCAGCCTGTGAGGGACACAGAGCAGCGGAACCCGATGGCAGACGAGGAGAGGAGATGGGATGCGCTCCTCCATCACATGCAGGAGATGACGCGGAGACTCACGGCCATAGAGGTCGGACAGAGAGAACCTCCCAGGGTTTTCCAGGTCGGTGAGGGATCGGGTATGTCTCACCACGTGCCAGTGCATGATGCTATCCCCATTGTGGCATCTCATGCACCCACGCGATCCACTATGCCCACATTCTTGCCAGAGGACACAGGGGCAGGGGTACAGGGAGGTGCACAGAGGGATATTCCCGCACCCACGCGATCCACCATGCCTACCTTCTTGGCAGAGGATGCAGGGACAGCAGTACAGCGAGAGATAGATCCGGCTCGGATGGCTGGCCTTTTTGCAGAGTACCAGGCTTACGGACAGGCGTTCATGGACTCTCTCACCTTCAGAGACTATCTCCAGGTCCAGTATGGCATTAGGCCCCGTGATCATCACCGAGGGCACAGACACCACCGTGATGACCACCGCGCAGCTAGTAGATTTCATTTGCCCACGTTTGATGGCTCATCAAACAGCTCGGCAAAGTCTTGGGTGGAGAAGCTGGACATCTATTTTCAGCTTAACCCGATGTCGCAGTCAAAGGCCATTAAGGTGGCAACATTACATCTGGACGGTGAGGCCCAGGACTGGTGGTTCCATGGGATGACGACACTCGGACATTCTGCAGTGACGACATATGCCGAGTTTACCCGGAGGGTGATAGAGTGCTTTGACAGGAGGGATCCGGAGCAGCATTTTGTTGAGCTGACGAAGCTCAAACAGTCTGGGAGTGCAGAGACATACATTTCAGACTTCTTGAGGATTTCGGTGATGGTCCCTGATTTGTCGGCGGCTCGGATGGTTTACATGTTTGTGGAGGGGTTGTCAGAGCCACTCCGTGGCCTAGTCCGGTCGAACAAACCGGCTACCCTTCAGGATGCCATCAGCAGGACTCGGGACTTACAGGATGTCTTACCCAGGACTCGGACACCTTATCCCCAGAGGCAGGCCTTCCAGCCTAAGGGTAAGGACACGAGGGTTCCGCCTCCCAAGGCGAATCCTGGACGAGGGCAGTTTGATGATGAGGCTAGGAGAGAGCTGAGGAGGAAGCGGTTGTGCTTCACTTGCTAGGAGCCATGGGCACCGGGACACAGGTGTGCGGCAGGGAAGGCACATTTCATTGAGGTCTTCTCCGAGAGCAGTGGAGAAGAGGATGAGGGGGATGATGTGGAGGCAGGAGATTGTTATGCGGCGAAGAGTACCTTACCACCTCCACCATCCGCAGCAGGTGGGGCATCGTTTGCACCCACTGGGGGAGCTCTAGCCGCATTGCGGGGAGTTCCCAAGTACTTGACACTGCGCGTACGAGGGACAGTGCACGGACAGCGGGTTTCAGTCTTAGTTGATAGTGGGGCCACCCACAACTTTATTGATGCCCAGATGGTTGAGCGGAGAGGCATACAGACAGAGGGCTTTGATGGGTTTTCCGTCTTGGTCCCAGGAGATCAGACCATGGCATGTGCTCGATATGTTCCGGAGTTATCAGTGACGATGGGCACTTATACATTGACAGATCACTTCTTTGTGGTGGACATCCCGGACACCAACCTGATATTGGGTGTTCAGTGGCTTATTACTCTAGGGAAAGTCACGACAGATTGGAAGGCCCTAGAGATGGAGTGGGATGATCCCAAGACGGGGAGGCATGAGAAGATACGGGGACAGCACACATACCCACCCCAGACAGTGTCAACACACAGGATGGAGGCAACCTTCCGCAAGGGAGACATAGAGTGGGCGATAGAGTTGCGGGCTTCAGAGGCAGTGGATACAGGGCAGGCAGTGCATCCTGAGCTACAGTCTATTCTCGATAGGTATGCAGCGGTTTTCGGGGATATTCCACCAAGGCAGCCGCCGGATCAGGGGTTTGAGCATACGATCGAGCTTGAGCAGGGGATACAGGCCGTGATTACCACACCGTATAGGCATCCCAAAGCCTATCGGGACGAGATAGAGCGGGCTATCCAAGAGTTGCTGGCCCTTGGTCACATTCGGCCCAACACGAGTCCTTTTGCTTCTTCTGTAGTGCTGATGAAGAAGAAGGACGGCACATTGCGCATGTGCATTGACTACAGGGCTCTGAATAAGAAGACCCTGAAGAACAGGTACCCCATTCCCAGGATCGATGAGCTGATGGATGAGTTGAGAGGGGCACGGTTCTTCTCGAAGATTGACTTGAGATCCGGGTACCATCAGATTCGCGTGAGGGAACAGGACATTCCCAAGACCGCTTTCAGGTGTCACTATGGGCACTTTGAGTTTCTGGTCATGCCATTTGGGCTGACCAATGCACCTGCTACCTTCCAGTCATGCATGAAACACATTTTCAGGGGTCATCTGAGGAAGTTTGTGCTGGTTTTCTTTGATGACATACTTATATACAGCAGGACTTGGGAGGAGCACCTCCAGCATATTGAGACAGTTTTGCACATCTTGGAGGAGCAACAGTTCTATGCCAAACTCTCCAAGTGTGAGTTCGGGTTGACAGAGATGCTGTATCTGGGGCACATTATAGGAGTGGACGGGGTGAGAGTCCACAAGCAGAAGATCAGGGCCATCAGGGATTGGCCAGAGCCGCGGAATGTGACAGAGCTTCGGGGATTCATTGGTATTTGCACATACTACAGGAAGTTCGTCAAGGGCTTCTCTCAGCTTGCTGCACCCCTCACAGATTTGATGAGGAAGGGGGCATTCAGTTGGTCGGACACAGCACAGCGAGCTTTGGACAAGCTCAAGGAGGTGATGAGCAGTTGTCCTGTGTTGGCGTTGCCAGATTTTACACAGCCCTTTGTCCTAGAGTGTGATGCATCAGGAGAGGGGATTGGTGCAGTTTTGATGCAGGGCGGTCACCCGATTGCTTTTGAGAGCCGGAAGCTCCTTCCACACGAGAGGTTGTATCCCATATACGACAAGGAGATGTTGGCCATTATGCATGCATTGGCCAAATACCGGCAGTATCAGGAGTGTAAAAACTCTGGTAAAACTGATAAATATATATTATTAATGATGAAAAGATGAGATGATTACAATGAGGGATCGCCTAGGCTTTAAATAGCCTCAAGGTGTCCCTTGGCGAAGAGGCATGATCTTTGATCATGCCCTTTCAGTTAATAAAACCTAATATAACTATATCTAACTAATACTTAATAAAATATTCATAACATTGCCCCTCTCTTAAGATGCTTTGTCCTCAAAGCATACGTAGTGATGGACAACGTTGACGAACGTCTGGTTTTCTCAAGCGATGAGCTCTTGCGTCCCACATTTTAAAAAGATCGTGAAGCCTCTTCTCGAGCTCCATTTGTTGGTGATGTGGATAGTGAAAAGATCTGATATCGACAGAGTTGGATACTGTCTTGACTTTTATTGGACGTTTGATTTTCCTATCGGAAGGCACTTTTATGGGTAGATCTTGGAATACTTTTTCATATTTCCCAGCTATTCCTTGTTCTTCTGGTGATTTTTTGTGATTCCTTTTTAGATTTAGAGGTAAGTTACCAACAATTATTGTCTGATGTAACTTCTCCTCATCATCAAATACTTCATTCTTAACAACCATATCTGCTTCATCACCGAAGGCCTCAACAGCTTCTGCCGTTATATCAGCGGCTTCGGACGTGTTTGTCGCTTCAGCTTCTGCCGTTATATCAGCGGCTTCGGACGTGTTTGTCGCTTCAGCTTCTGCCGTTATATCAGCGGCTTCGGACGTGTTTGTCGCTTCACATGTTTCGTTCAAGTCTGGGAATGGAACATTTTGTTGTTTACAAACATCTGTATCTTCATGGTGATGTGGGGAATCAGCTTTTTCCTGATGCTCTTCTGAGTTCCCTGATCTGTGGCATTGTTTTGTTGAGTTTGTTCCCTGTCAGGAGAGATCGGGGATTGTGTCTGACTTAACTTATCTATTTTATCATCTAACTTATTGCAGAGTTCTGACATCCTGTTCATTGCTTTGCTAAACTCTTCTATGGCCTCCCTTCGTTTTAGCTTTGCTAAGCTTTTGATCTGATCAATTGTCATCGTAGATAAAGACATACTGAACAGATATGAGGTGAGAAATACTCTTTTGCCAGTCTTTCTTTTCTCCTTTCTTTTAAAATTAATTAATTAATATACTGAATTAATTAATTAATTTTTTTTTAATTAATTAATTAATTATTATTTAATTAATTAATTAATTAATAAAAAAAATTTTAAAACTATATAATTATTATATGTATATAATTTTTAATTAAAAATTATATAATATATATAATTTAATTATATAATTATTATATATATATATAATTTATTAAATTGAAATTATATAATATATAAATAAAACTATATAATTATAATATATATATATATATATATAATGATCAATTAATTTATATAATATATATTTTATATAATTTAAAAAATCGTGTCTTTTTTTTTTTTTTTAAATGTGTCGTTCCGTTTACAGCGACACGTTGTTTCACGAAAAAAAAAATTTAAACGCCAATTTTTTTTATCTATTCACGGTTGTTTCACGTCGGATTCTCCACGTTTGACTGTTCTTCTGATTATCGGTCAACCTTAACTCCGCTGACCACGCCGTTCGGTGCAGTGTCACGATTTTTTTTTTATGATCTAATTCCACGACACCAGAAAATTTCAAAATTGCATTGTCTGTTGTCTCTGACCCTGTCGACAGGTAGAAGGCGGCAGAATAGACGTCGCAATGGAGTATAATCGATTTATAATGCCGTGACATAAAAATACCGTCCGCTTTTAAAATTGATATCACAGCACCCGTATGTTCAACTCCCGGACACAATGGTCTACGTCCAAACCAAGAATTTTAAAACGTGCTTTTTCTGTTGCGGTTGTGGGTCAGCCGAAACCCTTGGCTGCGGCTACGGGACGGAAAGTCAGAAGAGCAATGGTCGAGAAGCCGGCGGAATGGTCGACCGTGCAGTGGGTCGAGAAGCCGGAATGGGTCGACAGTGCGTTTTCTTGCTGTAATATTTACCCTTTTATAACTTAATTAAAAAGTAAGCAACTCTTATAACGATTTGAATACGAATTAATTGTGTTTTGAAAGGGCACGATTTTTTTTTGTAAACGGACACAGGTTTTTACGGTTGCTTACTGTCTTAACAGAACTAGTCGACGGTGGCAATGTGCCCGTGACAATGTGCCCGTGTCACACTGTTTTCTTACGAGTTAATTAATCGATTTTGACTTGAATCTTCCGCGTGGACGTGAATCGTCACTGTAAAATCGCACAACACTGTGTTGCAAGTTTGAATAATTCGATGTGCAGGTTAGTGATATTCGCTAATGGAGGGAGAGGGTGTGTAATGCGTTCACTGTTTTAAAAAAATATTTATGTGAGGGAATTGGGTAAACGCAGAGCAGGAGTGAGGGACAGGTCGGGTAGTGAGAGGTTTAACGTAGGGAATAAAGGCAGCGGGGTGGGGAATGAAGTGTACAATTCTGTACTTGGTTTCTTAAAAAAACTTCTGAAATTTCCGTCGAAATTCTTTAAGCTGATGATCACACAGATCCAAAGAGCGATGGCTCCGATACCAATGGAGTGTAAAAACTCTGGTAAAACTGATAAATATATATTATTAATGATGAAAAGATGAGATAAGAGATGATTACAATGAGGGATCGCCTGGGCTTTAAATATAGCCTCAAGGTGTCCCTTGGTGAAGAGGCATGATCTTTGATCATGCCCTTTCAGTTAATAAAACCTAATATAACTATATCTAACTAATAATTAATAAAATATTCATAACAGTATCTAGTGGGCAGCAAATTCAGGGTGAGGACAGATCATAACAGCCTGAGGTACTTTCTGGAGCAGAAGCAGTTGCAGGAGAGGCAGCAAAAGTGGATCAGCAAGATCCAAGCCTATGACTTCGACATAGAGTATGTCAAAGGCAAGAACAACGTGGTAGCTGATGCCCTTTCTCGTAGACCGGCCACGTTGTCACTCATGAGTTTGGACGCTGATTGGAGGGCTCGACTGCTGGTTGAGTACTCCAAGGATAGGTTTGCATGTGAGGTTCTGGATGGGCAGGTAGCTGATGACAGGTACAGGGTGATCGATGAGATCATCTATTACAGGGACAGGATCTTCTTGACTGAGGGATCTCAGCTCAAGAAGAAGATACTCCAGGCTTCACACGATTCACCATTGGCGGGCCATCAGGGGTTCACTAAGACATACAGGGCTATTCGGGAGAGGTTCTCATGGAAGGGCCTCAAGGAGGACGTACTCCAGCATGTCAGGGAGTGCGATGTTTGCCAGAGGAACAAGGGAGAGATGAGCCATCCTGCAGGGTTGTTGCAGCCTCTTCCCATTCCGGAGGGGAAATGGGAGAGCATCTCGATGGATTTCATCACAGGGTTGCCCATGGTGCAAGGCAAGGACTGCATCTTCGTAGTCGTTGACCGGCTGACGAAGTATGCCCATTTTTTTGCCATATCCGCACATCACACAACAGCGCAGGTGGCTGAGCTGTTCTTCAGGGAGATTTTCAGATAACATGGTCTACCCAAGACCATCGTCAGTGACAGGGACAGCCGCTTCATGGGCGGATTTTGGCAGGAGCTCTTCCGACTAGTGGGGACCGAGTTGACACCGAGCACTAGTTATCACCCCCAGACGGACGGGCAGACCGAGATAGTTAACAAGTGGCTAGAGGGCTACTTGCGTAACTACGTCAGTGGACAGCAGAGGGCATGGCTGAAGTGGCTGCATTTGGGCGAGTACTGCTACAACACGACGCATCATATGTCTATTGGTATGTCACCTTTCTATGCTTTGTATGGATATCATTCCTTATCTTTTGTGGACATGATGTTTGGTGTTAGCAGGCCTCCGAGAGCCAAGTTATGGATCCAAGAGAGCCAAGATATCCTCCGAGCTCTCAAGGACAACATAGCCACAGCACATAATCAACAGAAGTTGTATGCTGATAAGGGTCGGGTGGAGAGACACTTCGAGGTAGGGGACTTGGTCTACCTACGACTACAACCATACCGACAGTCCTCGCTTAAGCAGAAGGGGGCGGAGAAGCTTAAGCCCCGCTTTTATGGGCCATACAGGGTGATACGCAGGATCGGGCAGGTTGCATATGAGTTGGAGCTGCCCCAAGGCAGCAAGATTCATAACATCTTTCATGTATCATGCCTGAAAAAGGCACTGGGCCAGCAGGTGACAGTTACCGAGGAGCTACCACCCACGGATGATGAGGGGCATCTGGTGTTGCAGCCGGAGGCTATTATTGACACTAGGGAGAGGCAGCTACAAAGCAAGAAGATCAGGGAGTTCTTGGTGAGATGGAAGAACTTGCCGGATGAAGATGCCACTTGGGAGGATGAGAGGATATTACAGCATCCATCACTTCAGTTGCTTGAGGACAAGCAACGTTCTGCCGGGGGAGACTGTAATATTCCTAATTAGCACTGCTAATTGGAATATTTCATTTTTGTATAGTTTTTCCGCCTTTAGTTAAATTAATAAATAAAGTGAGAATTAGGGGGTCAACTCACTTAATAAAATAAATTGCTTTCCTAGTTGATGAACGTTGTGACTTAAAGGGGTGGCCTTGGGGGTCCACACACACATGAGGGAAGGCCTCACGCTGACCCTAAGGTAACTGCGCAGGTCAAGGAGGAGATCAAGGACGCAGTTAGGGTTTTTGAGGGAGCTAGCATTATAAAAGGTGGGGTTTTCACTCCATTTGGCATTGTTGATATGATATTGATATTGAGAGCTAGACTTCTGTCTACTTCAGCACGCCGGTTGTTTAGTCGGTCTGCAGCATTGTTTAGTGCGAACTGAGTGTCTCCGGTCAGAGATCTCGCCCTTGGCTCCGGGGGACTTCGAGTGCCTGCTCGAGCAAGGTTTTTCCTTCAGTTTCAATTGGTGATTTGCAGTAGATTCCTGGTGGACGTTTTGCAGAGGAGGCGCCTTGGTGTTTAGCGATCCCAGGAGAGACACGATTTCGGTCGGGACGCAGTCATTGTTGTGCAGCGTTGTTGTGAGGTGGTTTGGCTGTGGTTTCAGCGTTTTCCAGCATTGGGAGGTTGTGATTTCAGTCGGAGGTTTTGCAGGAGAGTTTGGGCCCCTTTTCACAGCGTTTTCTTGGGCTTCTGCGCTGTTCCTGGGAGAGACAGCGTTTTCTCTGGAGGGGGTTTATTGGGTGGATTTTCGGAGGTGGAGCATTTGCCTCACGTTCACAGGTTTGTCGAGGGTTATCATTGAAACTAACCTTCAGTTTCGGCTCCAGTCGTTGTGAGGATCGGCCCCGTTCCAGTGTTCCAGTGGCCAGTTTTCTACGCTTGGATTTCTCCAGTCGACTAGGACGCCGGTCTCTGTTGCGACCATTTCTTGTCCAGGGGTCCACTCCTGAGCAAGGATAAGGTGCACTCATTCTTATTATCTTTTCATGTATTCCCGGACTAATAAAAATGGCTTGTGATTACATTATTTATGTTTCCTTTGTTCATATTCTAGTTAGGCATTTTTGTTCTATGCCATTTACTTATTGTTTCGCATAGACAACTTACTCCACAGGCTGAGCCAGGTCTATGAGCTTTGATACGACTGTAATATCCCGAAAGGGAAATAACCAATAATACAAAGCATACAACAAGACACAAAATGCTATAAACTGAACATGAAGGAGATACACATGAAATAGAGAGAATACTGAGCCATTTTATTATACTGAGAAATAGAAATGAGTACAAGAGGTGACCAGAGTGATGGCACCTCGACTTGCACCACGCAAGTGTAGGAATACTCTCAGAATATCAAAGGAATGGCTGCTCTCTGCTCTGCATCCAAGCTGCTGGGAAACTGTCGTGCTGCTGCTACTGCTGGAACAAAATGAGTATTTGGGGTTGCTCCCCTACTCAGAATGAGTTGAAACTCTGGAATCCACCTCTACTCACAATACCCAGGAAAGCCCAGAGAGCGCCACTGGAATGGATGACCCCCAAAAATACCTCCCTTGAGGATCTACGCTATCCTCCCAAGGGCCACGTTGAGGCTGAATAAAATCCTCCAAAAGATGGCCTCCCACTCTGCCAAAAGTCTCCAATAGGCAAGGGTTGGCCCCTTCCTCAATCTCCTAAACCAAATCCTCCGAAATACGGCTACCTCGGAGCTCCCTCAAGATGGACTGCGTCCTCCCTCTCAAGACTGCGCAGTCTCTATGGCTCTGCTCCTCCCACGAAATGCCAACACCAATCCTCCTGCAAAATACTGATGAGACTACCTCACCCGAGCAAGCACTCGAAGTCTCCCGGGGCTGAGGGTGGGATCTCCGAACAGAGACACCCGATGCACTAAACAGTGCTGCAGACAAGCTAAACAGCCAGCGTGCTCTAAGTCGAAGTGACCAGCTCAATATTAATAAACTCGAATGAGGAAATGAGGAGGCTCTCCTCCTTTTTATAACGATGGGCCTCTCTCAACCCTAGGCCCCACCATCTCCTACGTTGCCTCCATTTGGCCCACGTTGCCAAATCAACTGTGCTGGCCATGCTCACGCAGTCCATGTGGGTCCCCCCTTCACGTGGTCACTTGGCCCCCCTTGGCCCACCTTAGTCACAACGTTGATGTTACTAGGTGACTTTAGGGAGTGCACTTTATTCTAAGTGAGTTATATCCCCCTCTTACTCACTTTTATTTATATTTTAACTATAGAAGGCAAAATTGATCAAAATTAATATTTCCAATTAGCTATTGCTAATTGGGAATATTACACTTTAGCTTCGGATCAATGATAGTATCCTAGTTTAGTGGGAAGCATATTTCCGTGGAACTTAATTCAACACAGGAAATGTTGAGAAATCTAGGGCAGCTAGATTAGGTGATTTCCTTACTTTGATAACTGCTTGTGATGTATTTTTACTTTCCTTGATTAACTTCTTCTTTCCTTTATTATTGTTAGTGTTCTCTATCATCAAACAACTACCAAATCATAAGGAACAGTGAGACAATAGGACACAAGATGTAGGCGATCAGCCAGGGCCAAAACCTCTCCAATTGAGAGGAAAACCCATCAGAATTCTCCTCTTCTTATAGAACTTCAATTGACGAATTCCAAGACATATGATCCTTGACCCAGACCCTCCAAGACCAAGTCAACTTCGACCTTCCTCCAGCTTCTCCAATAACTTGGATCCCAGAGAAAATTTCTGCAACTTCAACCCCAGAAAAAAAATTCTACAACTTCGACCTTGATGCAACTTCTATAGCTTCGACCTAGCAACTTCACAGCTTCAATCTTGCAGCTTCATAGCTTTCGACCTTGCAACTTCACAGTTTCGACCTTGCAGTGCAGCTTCACAGCTTCGATGCAGCTACAAAATTTTGTTATGCCCAGTAACTGTAGAAACCCTAACAAAAGATAGATAGAGAGGCCCAAAACTTCGAACTTGTTCTTCTTCTCCTTCTTCGTCCTTTTCTAGCTTCTATCTTGAGGAGATCGAACTTGCTTGAGTGAGTGTCCAAATGAGGTCGAGTTCCTTTTTATTTATAGGCTTGTGAGGGGTACGAATTACTCTCTTTAGGCCGACTTGTCCTTCATGTACGCTGACTTGATCTTTGTGCCATGATGAGGTATTGGAGTGTCCTTTGACTCTGTTTTGACTCAAATAATTTTTTCTTTGCAATATGTAACATGCCCAAATGGGTCTTCAATACATGACAATGACTCAATTGACTTTATGGCAAACCTAGAAGCACACAATGGGTGCTTTACCTAAAAATAAATTTCCCTTGAGCATGAAACCCATGCCTCAAGAATAACAACAATAAATTTATTTTTCCCTTTTCATTAAATACATAAATTATGATTACATATGTCATTATGAAAACCGAACCTAGTTACATATTTCAACAGTTAAAATATATGGCAACAAGTACTACTAGGTGTGAGGCCATATAGATTCGCAAGTTACTTGCAAAGCTATTTGATCAAGAGTTGAAGCCTACATTCATTTACTGTCATAATCAAAGTTGTATCAAACTCTCCAAGAATCTGGTGTTTTATGACAGGTCCAAGCATATATAGATTAGATATCACTTCATATGAGACAAGGTTCAAAAGGAAGCAATGAAGTTCCAGCATATTCCCATGATCAACAGGTAACTCATATTCTAACCAAGCCCTTGGAAAAAGGTATGTTCAAGGCATTCAAAGACAAACTTGGATTGGTGCAGAATTCCTTCCTCACAAGTGTTTAGAATTAAAGCTCAAACAGAAACGTCCACACATGTTCAGTGTGAATGTGCAAGACATAGTTGGAAATATCATCAAAAGTAATTCTAATTCCGGAAAAGTAATTCTATTGTGCAATTCATTTTAGCAAGAAAAAAAGAGGTAAAAGTCTTATATTTCACATTTGAGTCAAATTGTATCTCATGCTGCATGCAATACTTAGACTAGGAGTAAATCTTAAAAATAGGTTCTCCGCTATAAGTACAAAGATAGGGTAAGGTAGAGGCTTTGAACATACTTGAGCAGTTTGAGTAGATTCAGCAATAGAGAGCGGGAAAAAGCAGGCAACTTGGAAAGAGACATTTCCAGTAGCACGCAGTCCCGTAGAGCAGCTCTGCACATTCATTTGAACAAAACCGTATAGATTTGTATAGTCATATATACAGTCTGTACAGTTTGTATGGACAGGGTGTGCCTCCATACAGTGGTCACTTCACTCATTTCAAGGTGTTTTGATATCTATGCAGTGCTATTTTTTTATAGGCAGCGTGTGGAAGTTTCTTTGTAAGTTTTTTTAAGGAATGAAAAGCTGATTTGGAGTAATTACGTTTATATTGTGAAATTAATTTTCATACTTCCACTATATAATTTATAGTTATTGTATGATTAATGTGATGGTCTGAAATTTAATTTCACCCTTAATTAAATTCAAAAGTCCACTGATTTGATTGAGATCGTGAGAACAATACTCACCTCGAGCTTGAAATTTTCAGAGAAAAAAGCAAGAGGAGGTGACAAAGGGTGCTACTAATATGAGGATCCCAATATAGACAGTGATTTTGATGACATGTAGCTATTTGTAATTTTGTTGTAGTATGATGTTTTTTGTACTCAGAAAACAATTTAAATTTTAAGCCCTTGATGCCTGTGTATTTTGTTTGGGATATATATCGTGATTCACACTTGATTTTGCTATATTCACCCTTAGCACTGACATGCTATATGCATGATCAAACTTTGCATATTTGGTGTCTAATGGTTTGGATTTACATTAATGTGCGTGTGTGTGTGTTTTATTAAATTTGCATATTTTATGTATTTTTTAGTAAACCCATGCACAAATCAGTTCACAGGCTGCTTCAGTTCCTGTTTCTCGCTCTACTAACTCCACTCATGATGATGAATCAAGAGATAGGTTTATTATTTTCTGGATGTGATTTTGTGTTGGCCAATCAGAACTCAGGACCCATGACAGATACCAGAGTTCAGTATCAATATGTGATATATCACTTCATGGAATCTTAAACATCTTATATATCAATTTTATTTTCATATTTATGTAGCAATGTGGCTGGTTGATAATGTCGTTGTTTCAGATGTTTAAAATTACCAATTTTATAAATGTCTTAAGTTTGTCGATATTTTCCAATATTTTCATCTATATTGCCAATAATTTATATTCCAAATTGATGATATATCCGCCGACTAATAAATGTAACATTGGTATATTGTGTTATTAGATCATTAAAAGTAATCACGACTTTTTGTTTTCATGCTTTTTCAACAGCACAACATATAGAAGGAAATACTAAACAGCATATTTAAGCGGTTAGAACAAAAGGAAGGTATACCTGGTCGTACAGAACATGAAAAGCCTGCTTCACAGGTAAACTAGAATCCAGAACCACAACCTGCAAGTATATGAATATTTCAATAAGGGCTAGAAGAACTTACGTTGCAGCAACAAAAATGTTAATAATGGTAATAAACATTTTTTAACAACAATAACAAGGCCAAGGGAATGGCATATTACAAGAACAATACAGAAACGCACCTTGCCTGAATCTGGAAGCAATTCATAAACAGTATGTGCAGATAAGAACGCCCGAATTTTCTGTCGTGATGAATCTATTTCTACTTCTGATATACTTTGAAGTGCTCCCTGTAGGCATATCTAAAAGTGAGACCTGTTTGCAGTCATGGTGATAGACGACAACCTGAAGTTGTGCAGATTCTAAAATAACAATGGTACCAATGCAATGTCAACAATTGGATGCATTCTTCCTACTTACTAAGGTTCATAATGCTGCAGGTCATTGCTGCAATTGCTGACAAGCACAGAAAGGTTTCAAAGAAGGAAATGGAAAACATCAACCAAGTCACCAATTTTTTATTCATGATTTTAACCTTAATTCTCCCGCCTCCTAACATGTGGCCTTAGAGAACATATATGAGAACTGGAGACTACATTGTCAAAAGGTTACAACATACAAACTAAAAAGCAATAATAGAAGCAAACCCAAAGCACATGCTGATCCGAAGCTCACCAACACAAGAAGCTGCATACATAATCATTATGAATGTGACCAGAAGCAAGATGAGACATCCAGGTCATATACAGTTGGAAAAACACTGGGAAAATATGTTGGTTAAAAGATTTTTCCCTGTTTTCATTCTGAATTACAGTATTTTGTTTAACAAATGCATTTCCCATGTGCTCACCTCCAATGGAGATCAATATAGATATTGCAGCATACTGAATGGATGTCGTTCAAAAGGAGAAATGGAAATTCAGGTAGTTAGTAGATTTGTATATAAATCAAACACGTGGAAATAAGCAGGATTTTGGACATAGTTATTGATTTTTATCAATTTTTTCAAAAAGCATACCTTAATGGCCCTAATTCTATCTGTGAGGTGGACTTAGAATGGTGCACCGTAATTTATTTCTCCTTGAATATCATTCATGATCCAGATAAAAAAGGTCACGGTTGAAATCGTTCACATGATATTATAGGATATGGACATTCTACAATATACCCATATTTTGGTTTCTGGTGTAGATTTCAGAAGTATGGCCACAGATTGGATGGCTGAGAGCTTTGGCTCTAAGATATAACAGAAGATTTCAGATAGCCCCAACAGTTAGCTCAACTGGTTTGACTTGTGATGCTGAAGCCATAATGGCCAACGAGGTGACATGGTTGAATCCTCCTAGGCGCCTCAAGGTTAGGCATACATGTTGTACACCAGCATCATTTACCCCCAGCACCTTTCATATAAAAGATTCCCCAACAGTTTTCCATGGAAAGAGGGAAAACATATCTCAAAGGGAACCGAAGTGAACTGAATAAATACCATGAAGAAATAAAAGAGTTGCCTCTACAGTAGAAATACGTAAACTAATACTGCAAGATTGAAAATTAACAAAAGAGAGACTAATACTTTAAAGATGAGCTTTTTCCTTTCTTACCAATTGTCGAAATGGATCGTGATCTACTTCCATGCCAGCTCCTAAGCTTGGCATTTCCATGATTTGGGGAGTAGGTACAGGATCCGGGGCCCTAACATGCAAGTAATTGTTGATACCACCAAGGGCATCCATAATGAAGGGACTTTGGTCATCATGTCTCCAAACTCCATCAACAATAAATTTGTACTACAAAAGAGAAACAGAAATACTTTAGTGAGTAGGATGGACTATCAGCAATCAACAAGATAAGCTTCAACATGCAGCTAAAAATGCATGGAAAGAACAGATAGACAATGCATTTAAACTAAGACACCAATAAATAAATTTTGATATACTGCCACATATAGAAGCACACTAACATTTGGACTATTACACACAACTCCAAAGTACGTACATCAAAAATTAGGTTGATACGCCTACCATTCAGATGTCAACTAAAAACCATGAAATCACGCATCTTGTTGTGCACGTATCAATAACCTCAATTTTTTTTATTTTCACCTACTGGCCATTTATTGTTCCAACTTATATGAAAGAGCTAATGCTTGAAGTTATCTTAGAAGCCTTCTAGTGTGAGAAAAAAAAATAAGGCAGAATATCATCAAAGGGAATAAAGGAAAGGCAAACATCATGTAGAAGGAAACCACACTCCATGTGTAAAGTATTCATATGATGCTGCTAAAGCTCATCAATGAACAGGTAAAACACTCTCGATAAAAGAGAACATCCCTACTTAACTACAAAAACAATCTAGATGTCGGTAGTGACTCTCTGGGTGGTGTAGATGTCAACAATCATTATTTTATCAAGCCTCATTAGAGTTCAAATAATGTTTTCTGTAAATCCGATGCTGTAAAGATTCTCAAATGAAATGCTCAATAATTTTATCGAAGACATTCCTATAGTCCACAAACCAACAATATAATATAATTATGTTGATTACCCAATAGTAGCTTTCACAGTACATATAGTCCACAATTGACTGGTCATAGTTGTCAGTTTTTACAGAGACTAGTGTAGAAAGGAATAAACATAAGATCAAAGAATGAGAGGAATGGATTGATTCATCATTGACTGATTAAATGTATCATTACACAGTACGAGAAAGAAGAAGAACTAGCTACGTAACTCCTAAATAGCTAATCTTTAAATGACTACATTTATTAACTCATGATTACATCACTTCATTATAAGCCTAAGCCCTGATTCATATGACTCAATTCTAATTATGGCCATTATATGGTCAACTAGGTCTAAACCAAGCAGTTAAGAGGAGAAGTGCTATCCTACATAGTTAATCTTTAAATGACTACATTTATTAACTCATGATTACATCACTTCATTATAAGCCTAAGCCCTGATTCATATGACTCAATTCTAATTATGGCCATTATATGGTCAACTAGGTCTAAACCAAGCAGTTGAGAGGAGAAGTGCTATCCTCCCCACCTACGGTCAATTCTCTCAAGTGACATGTTGAGCTCATGATGAGTACATTGTTGTAACGGCCATGAGCCCTATGTTGACAAAGCCTCAAACTTCTGTTGAATCCAATTCACCCTGGGTACTATCCTCAAAATGAGGGGAAGTGCCCAATGGTTTCCACAGGATATATATTTCACAGACTATATATATGTGTGTGTTACATTTACCATTATCAGCTATTTATCGCCGTGGATACAAAATTTAAATTATCGGCAATATCGGGGAAATTATCGGGAAACTTAACAAAAATTCAAAAAAAATCATTTTTTTTCAAATTTCTGAAGTTCTAAAGCAACATCAACATTAAACAAACACATTGTCACATAAATATGATGATAAAACTACTACATAAAATGTATAAGATGTCAAGTGGTACATCAAACATCGATACTGAAATATGACATTTGTCCTAAGTCACAAGTCCTAATAAGATAGAAGAAAATCTCATCAAAACAAAAAAAGTGTATCTCATGAGATGATCATCATGAGGAATCTAGAAGTAGATACTACAAGGCTAATCACAATGCATTAAGATATCAACAATTCCCTCTACCGCTTTTACGTGCAAAGGTCAACGATGTCATTCTTCTCTAGAAGTAGTGGGTGGACGTGCTAAATCTAAGCCAGAGGTGGAAGGTGAAATTCTTGGGGAAAAGGTGGAAGATGAGGTGGGATGTCTTCTGCCTCTTCCCCTAGTTAGAAATCTTTGTGGAGGTGGTTGTGGTAGCATTGGCTGCGGCACACTTTCAATATCTTCCCCCTGCTCCAAAATTTGTCTCTCCTATAAGTAGAGCATCCTCCTCCTCCTCCTCCTCAGCCTCTTGCTCCAACCACTCAGGTGCCTCCCCTATGATAGGCCTCTCAGTCTCCACCATCCACAAACTCATGGTGTCAAGTCCCTCCAATGAAATGGCATATGTATCAACTACTTTGTTTTATCTGCCTAACCCATAACCTGAGATCATAGTAGACATAGACCATGTTAATGAGGAGGTGGGCATCTAACTTGCATGAAGGGCATTTTGTGATTAGAGGATGATGTCCCATCAATTTCTAACCTGTTGCACTTCTTGGAGTGTATCTTTTCACAAACACACCAATTGCACTCACATCCTAAAGAGCTAAAAGTTTGACTTAGCACCCAAATGGCAAGCTTTTGCAAATTTGGGACTCTTCTACCATAGTTTGCCCACCAAACATCTACAACAAATAAATGGAAAGGATTCAAATTTCAAAGGAAAGACAATGGGTTATATTTCAATTTTCCATTAAGTAACAAATGTCAAATAGAATCATAGAAACAAAGAAAACACATTGAGATTTGAAAATTCAAAAATTGAAATAAATTCTACTTGTAGCTTACCTAGCACCTAGCAATCCTAACTTGGATAGCCATATCATACCCAAATGTCCCAGAACTCAACTTATATACCTCAAGTTATTTGGAAATCTCATTGCGTTTAGTGGAAGTCAACACCATTCTTCGAATAGATTGGTAAAATCCAACCATAACTTCTCCATCAAACCTAAATCAACATGCATAAGAGAATTTAGGGTTGAGGTAGAGCCCTACTACATGAATCAGACGATAGAAAGTGTTGTTCCATCACTCATCAATCACACTCAATATCTCATCTCGTCTAGTGAATCTATATTCTCCCTTGTCCTCATAGTATCAATGGATTGCTTCCTAGCCCTACCCATGCCCTCTTACAAGTAGCCCATTGTGAACTTCTCACCATTAACCAAGCGAAGAACCTTTACTAAAGGTTCATTGATAGCACAAACCGGCCCACTCCCATCCAAAAACTCTAACTGTGTCTTACAATTCGAGCTATCGCTTGCCCATCCACTTTATTTCTATAGACACAAGTGTTCCACATTATTGCTATTGTTGACTTCAATACAATAGTCAAATCTGATCCTTCTACAAATTTGTCCCAGTCAACAGCAGCAAAGTCAACCCTAACTAGTCAATGGTCAAGGGTCAAAGCAGTCCTCTAGCAACTCGATCAAGGGTAGTCAAACTCGGCCTCAAAAACTAGTCAAATTCATCTCAAAACAGTCCCAAAACAGTCAGTCAAACTTGTTCAAAGTCTGTACTTCTTTTTGCGGTCAGCCCTGAGGTCAATGCTAGTCAACTAGCCCATATTTCCTCGACCTTTGTGCCCTCCAATGCAGCATAAAGAAACAGAAAAATTCCAGCGGAAAATGCAATCAAAGGAGGTCAAATACACCCAACTCAAAATTGGTCAGCGCCTTGCAATAAGTCTGAAATTCGGCCAATCTAAAACAACCTCATGTCCCTTTGCATGTGTGAGAGATTCCTTCCAATTCTAAGTTGTACGAACCAATAGAAAGAGGAGAGAGAAGATATGATGTGGGTTGACGAAGTGCCAAATGAGGACTCATCTTGTATTTATATGTAACTTGGCGGGTGTCGTTTTGTCCATGAGATATGTCATTTGACCCAAGGCCGGCGTTGACTATTTTGTATTTGTGGGCTTGAATTCAAAAATCCACTTTTCCTTTTCCGAATTGAGTGCTTCAAAAGTCAATTTTGGTCCTCTCGAAAAGAGGAATTCAATACAATGATTATCTCCATCAAATTAGTTGTCCAAATTGTAATTGGGCCCTAGTTGCACAATTTAACACTCCCTCTCAACTAGGGATAATTCTGCCTATCAATATCTGACCATTGATCATCATGCCATCTTGTCATCATGTACCATCTCTGCCTGTCTATGCTCATCTCATTCTAAACATTCTCGAATCTAAAGAAGAAGAAATGTTGCAGGGGAGCTCCAGCTACCACCCTGACTCTATCACCATCGGGGAGACTATGCTACCACCCGAAATCATCATCATCATCAGGAAGCCATAGCTACCACCCGAAACTAAAGACAATGGGCGAGATCAACCTACCTCAGTGCGTAGTGATCACACTCTATCCCAAAGTCCCTAACAATAGGTGAGATCAACTTATCGGAGTTAAGGATCACACTCTACCCTATTTTCCCTGATCATCCATCTTAATCCTAAAGAGTCAAATGGTAGAACACTTGAATCCACCAACTTGGGCGAGATCCACCAACTACAAGGGATAGGGATCACACTCTATCCCAAGTCCCTCAACCCATTAGCCAAATGGGAGAGGTTATCCCACAAAATGGATAGGATATTAACTGGGACATACTCTAACTAGGCTAGATCCCAGGTCTTAACATTCTATCGGTCAGAGGTCACTCATCCCCAGGAGCCCTATACCTCCATTCCTCACCCTAGAAGCTCAACTAGGGGGGAAGAGCACTGCATAGTGTTCTTGATCAATTTGGACCCTTATTCGAAAGGGTCATCTCAACCAGTCCAAGTTGCTTTCTGAAGACCAAGAACTTCCCTTTCGACAAAGAATTGTTGAGGATATCGGTTATTTGCTCATCTATCGAAATATGGACGCGTCTCACGGCTCCTCTCAGCACCATGTCACGGATGTAATGATATCTAATCTCGATATGCTTGGACTTGTCATGAAACAAAAGATTCTCTGACAAATGAATCCCACTCTTGTTGTTGTAATAGATGATTGTTGTGTCAAGAACCTACTCAAATAGCTCTAAAAAGAGCTTCCTCAACCAAACTACTTCACAACTCACCAAGATGGTTGCAATCTACTCGACCGCAACAGTGCTAAGGGCTATTGATTTTTGCTTCCTACTCATCCACGATATCGTGGCGGATCCCAGACTAAAACAACATCTAAAAGTACTCTTCCTGTCAAAAACATTGCCAGCCCAATATGCATTTGTATATCCATGTAGTCTAACATCTACAGCAGCATATCTCAATCCAAGGTTAATAATCCCATGTAGATATCTCAATACATGCTTGGCAGCGACCCAATGTACATGGTGAGGCTCGGTCATAAACTGGCTCAAAGTGTTAACTATGAAGCATATGTCAAGCCGAGTGCTTACAAAAAACATCAGAGCACCAACCAGTTGTCTATACTCAGAGGTGTCTACTAGGTCTGGTCCAGTAGCCTCTCCACACAGCTTCTTGAAATTCATCTCCATAGGTGTAGACAAGGATTTGCACTCAACCATGCCAAATCTTTCCAGCAATTTTACAACATATTTTCCTTGTGAAAGGAAAATCTTGTTAGGCTTTTGCCATACTTCTAGTCCTAAGAAATAGTGCATCAAACCAAGGTTTTTCATCTCGAACTCGGAAGCCAACTCCCTCTCACGTTCTAGAATGAGAGGGTTTGCACCTGTCATGAATAAGTAATCAACATATAATACCAAAAAGAGAGGCATACCTTGGATCGTGTTGAAGTACGCGTTTGGATCAGCATTGCTCCTTGTGAATCCCAGCTTCATCAAGTAACTATCGATGCGAGCATACCAAGCACGAGGGGCTTGCTTTAATCCATAGAGAGCCTTCTTCAATCAGCATACATGGGTCTTCCTGTCATGAACTTCAAATCCTGGAGCTTGTTCAATATACACTTCTTCTTGAAGCAAACCATGTAGGAAGGCAATTTTCACATCCATTTGATGAAGAGTCCATCCCTGACTTGCAGCAAGGGCTACTATCAAATGAATGGTTGTATATCGGGATTCGGGCCACCAGAGCAAATATATCATCGTAATCTTCTCCTTTTTGGGAGAATCCATGGGCTACAAACCTTGCTTTGTATTTGGCTATGCTTCCATCAGCGCTATGCTTGATCGTATAGGGCCATTTGGAGGTTACCACTATTTTTCTCTGCGATCTCGACATGACATCCCATACGTCATTTTTCAAAATAGACTCATATTCTTCGGCCATTACATCCTTCCAGATTTGTTCCTTTACAGCTTCTTCAAAGGTACTATGTTCAGCTTGAATCATATTACTCAGCAACAACATATGCATGGTACTTGCATGGCTTCTTGCTTTCCCTAAAAGTTCCACAGGCAGCAACATGTTTCTCGGCATCTTGTAGTGTGTCCTTGAGCCAAAGTGGAATTTTCCTTGCAAGGGGATCACATGGATGAGGATCCAAAGGGTCCATATGCCCCATGGGATCATCAACGATGTCCTTCTTAGATTAAGGCACAAAAGGAACTTCTAGAATATCCATATCATCACTCTTGTCTTCAGGAGAAGGAGGTAGAGGGAAGTCCCTTGCTTTTCAAAGGGCAACATCTTCATCGAATGTTACATCACTGCTAATTTCAACCTTCCTTTGACCAAAAATATATATTTCAAATGCTTTAGAATCTTCACTATATCCAACAAACGTATATTTTCTTCTTGTGGCTTCTAGCTTGTTTCTTTTGTCCTTTGGCACATGAAAGTATACAAGGTAGCAGAAAATCCGAAGATGACCAATATCGAGCTTGACACCTATGAATACTTCCTCGGGGATCTTGTTGTCCAAAGCTTGATGAGACAACATGTCTTGAAGATATATCATTGTGTTCGTTGCTTCAGCCCAAAGGAACTTTGGCAGTTTTTTATCATGGAGCATGGCTCGGGCAACTTCCACGATGGACCTATTCTTTCTCTTAGCCACTCCATTTTGTTCGACAGTGTAGGGCACAGTAGTCTCCTTCTTAATTCCTTCCTTCTTGCAAAAGTCTCTAAATTCATTTGAGATGTATTCCCCGCCATTGTTGGGACAAAAGATCTTTATTTTCTTCCCTGTATGATTTTCAACAAAAGCCATGAAATCCTTGAATATTTCGAATGCCTCATGCTTGTGCTTCAAATAATATATCCGTGTCTTCTTTGAGAAATCGTCGATGAAGGTGATGTAATAGAGATGACCCCCAAGTGAATGCACGGGCATTGGATCACATATATCAGAATGAATGAGATCAAAGATGTCTTTCATCTTGTTTTCGCTAGAGGGGAAAGGTCCCCGTGTCTTCTTTCCACCCAGGGCATACTCCATCATGTTGAGCTTGAACATCGAGGATCCCGGAGACTAAGTTCTGTAATTTTGGAAGAGCATCATAATGTAGATGGGCCAGCCTTCGAGGCCACAACTCGCTTTGATGATTTGTATGGTGGACCATAGCTAGAAGGGGTCTTCCAATGACTCTATAGGCTCCTTAAAACCTAAATCTCAATGCGAAGGCATTTCTCATATAGGATCCAACAAGCCAAGTAAGTACTTTTCCTTTCATGAATGCAACCCTCACTACTTTATCCTCCAAAGCAGATATCGAACCAAGTTCTTCTTCAATCCTAGCACATACATCACATCATGTAGCAAAACATGTAGAAATTTTAAGACCCACTTCGGTTTTCAATTTCTCCTTATTTCTCCCTTGCTTTCTCTTCTCCTCTCTCAATCTACTCATGAAAGAATTAATGACCTTTTCCTCTCTTTTCCTCCTTTAACCTAACCCTAAGTGACTTTTGGGGAATCCCTAAATCCAATGATTGAGATAGCTTTAGATCTAGGGCAGAGATTAAATGTGCATTTAATTCTCACTTTCTATTTTTTAATTCACCCCACTTTAATAAAGACCCTCTTAGTCATTTATTTCCAAAGTCACTTTTCACTTTCTAATTTCACATTGACTTTATTAAAGTCACTTTAAAATTAGACTTAGTAACTTTATCACTTAAAGTCACTTTTAAATTAGATTTGACTTTATAACTTATAAAGTCACTTTAGGAGAAAAGGTGAAATACATTTGGACACTTTTCCCTAGGCCAAAGATCAAAGCCTTAGGGAACCACCTGTCCTCCGGTAACCAAATTTCAACACTCCCTCTTATTGAGGAAGGTGTTCCTCACCACACCCATCTTGTCTCTGAAGTAGACATGCTTGCCCTATGGTAAGGCTTTGGTAAATATCTGCAACCTACTCATCTGTGGGAATATACTCAAGCTTCACAGCTCCCTTCTTAACATAGTCTCTGATGAAATGATATTTGATCCCAATATGCTTTGACCTGTCATGAAACACTGGATTCTCCGTGAGTTTAATGCAACTCTGATTATCACAGTGTATCACTGAAGGTCTCAACGACTGACCAAATAAGCCAAACAACATCTTGTGAAGCTATATGGCCTCACAACTGGCTAGACTGGCTGCCATGTACTCTGCTTCCGTTGAACTCAGTGCTACTGACTGATGCTTTCAGCTGAACCACGACACCACTACCGAACCCAACCCAAAACAGCACCCTGAAGTGCTCTTCCTATCAGAAGCACAAGCTGCACAATCAGAATCAGTGTAACCTGCCAATCTCACTCCATCTCCCTGCCTATAATCCAAACCAAACTACACTATCCCTTGCAAGTACCACAAAATGTGTTTTGCAGCAACACAGTGCACCCTCCTGGGCTCACACATGAACTGGCTCATCGTGTTGACTACAAAACATATATTTGGTCTAGTGTTGACCAAATACATCAAGGAACCAATCAACTATCTATACAATGTGAGATCCACCAACTTGGAATCTGAAGCGTGAAGCTTCTTCCAGTTGGTGATCATAGGTGTCGACATGGGTCTACAATCCTCCATGTGGAATCTGCTAAGGATGTCCACAATATACTTCCCTTGTCCCAGGAATAAATGCCCCTCCTCCTGCCACACCTCCAAACCCAAAAAGTTATGCATCAAGCTAATGTCCTTCATCTCGAACTCCGAGGCAAGATCTCTCTTGCAGCCCTCTATGAGTCTCTCTGCACCCATAATGACCAAGTCATCCACATACAGCACCAGAATGAGAGGCTCCTCACCTATCACAATAAAGTATAGGTTTGGATCGAAATAACTCTTTGTGAAACCCATCTTCTGCAAATACGTATCAATCCTGGAGTACCAAGCTATAGGAGCTTGCTTCAGGCCATAAAGGGCCTTCTTCAATCTGCATACATGGGACTCCTTCCCATGCACCTCAAAGCCCTAAGGCTACTCAATGTACACCTCCTCCTGTATGAAGCCATTGAGGAATGTGGACTTCACATCCATCTGGTGGACCTTCCAACCCATCTCTGCTGTTATCGATATAATGGAGCAAATGGAAGTATATCGAGCTATGGGAGCGATGGTCTCCTCATAATCTACTCCCTCTACCTAGGAGAACCCTCTAGTCACAAACCTTGCCTTCAATTTCTTAATGCTACCATCTGCAACATGCTTTACCTTGTAAAGCCATCTAGAAGAAACCACGGATTTGCCCTCAGGACTCGGCACCACCTCCCAAACATCATTCTTCATGATAGAAGAATACTCCTCTTGCATGGCCTCTCTCCAGACCTGCTGGCTAGCTGCCTCCTCATAGCTAGAAGGCTCAGAGTCAATGATGTTGGCAACCATTTCCATATAGCTACAAAACCTCTCAAGTGGTTTGCTCTCTCTGACCGGCCTCTTCGGCCCAGCAACAGATGTGGCCGCTCTTCAGGTATCCTGAAGCCACTTGGGCTTCCTCTTCCCTGAGCACACTTCTCCCACTGGAGAATGAAATTCCTCCTCCTCATCAGGAGCCTGAACTCTTGTTATATCGAGCCACGGGAGCGATGGTCTCCTCATAATCTACTCCCTCTACCTAGGAGAACCCTCTAGCCACAAACCTTGCCTTGAATTTCTCAATGCTACCATCTGCAGCATGCTTTACCTTGTAAAGCTATCTGGAAAAAACCACGAATTTGCCCTCAGGCCTCGGCACCACCTCCCAAACATCATTCTTCATGATAGAAGAATACTCCTCCTGCATTGGCCTCTCTCCAGACCTTCTAGCTAGCTGCCTCCTCATAGCTAGAAGGCTCAGAGTCAATGATGTTGGCAACCATTGCCATATAGCTACAAAACCTCTCAGGTGGTTTTCTCTCTCTGACTGGCCTCTTCAGCCCAGCAACAGATGTGGCCGCTCTCAAGGTATCCTGAAGCCACTTGGGCTTCCTCTTCCCTGAGCACACTTCTCCCACCGGAGAATGACACTCCTCCTCCTCATCAGGAGCCTAAACTCTTGACTATATGTCTGTTGTCCTCCTGCCTGAACCTGAACTTGTAGATGTTGAAGTACCGTGTGAACTGTCCATCAGTGGACTACCTAGTGAACTGCTTTGCATGTTGCCCGAAGCACCACCCCTCTTACTTTGCGAGCCACTGCTCAGTGACGGACCTGACACCGTAATCGATGTACCTCCTGATCCCTTCCCATTGGATCCTTGTGCCTAACTCAGCTGCTCCTGAGCATCTGGCTAATCTAGATACTCTAACTCCCGTGACCTCCTAAAATCCCTACCCTCCTCGAACTTCACAGCCTGCCTGACAATAACTCTCCTCCGTTCAAGAATATAAATCCGAAAGGCTTTCAAGGTCTCACTGTAGCCCACAAAGATACCCTTCTCTGCAGTGGGCTCTAGATTGGTCCTCTGCTACTTGGGTACGTAGGAGTATGCAATACACCCAAAGATACGAAGATGACCAACATCAAGCTTCTTCCAGGTGACCAACATCGGGCTTCTTCCCAAAAAAAGCCTCATCCGGAGTCACATGTCCAAAGGCACGATCCAAACTCATGTTCTGCAAATATACAGCAGTGTTGCAGACCTCTGCCCACAAAAACAATGGTAACCCCTAATCATGTAGCATGGCTTTGGTAGCCCCTTCGATGGATCTATTCTTCCTCTCCACAACCCCATTCTGCTGGGGGTTGTAAGGAACTGTGAACTCCCTCCTAATGCCTGCCTCCGCACAATAATCAACAAACTCACCAAGGGTGTACTCCCCTCAATTGTCTGAATTGACGGACTTGATCTTCCGACCTGTTTGAGTCTCCACAAGAGCTTTGAACTCCTGAAATTGCTTGAAGACCTCACTCTTGATCTTCAATAAATAAATCTAGGACTTCCTGGAGTGATCATCAATGAATAAAACATAGTACTCATATCCACTCAAGGAAGCATGAGACATCCGACTGCTCACATAGGTATGAATCAAATCAAGTATCTCAATCGATCTGTTGTCACTGCTAGGAAAAGGGGATTTGGCAAACTTACCCATCGCACATCCTCTGCATGTATCTAGGTGATCAGTACTGAAATCTGGCACACCTGTAGTGATCTCCCGCAATGTCCTCAAGGCCCCATGATACATGTGCCCCATCCTGCAGTGCCAAATCTCGCACAGCTCTGAACTGCTAGTACTACTGCTCAATGCCAAAAGGGGCCGAAATGCAAACTTGTACACCTTTGCATGGCATACACCAATCACTCTAGCTGAATCAGCTGGAGCGCCCCTGGGATATATAAGCACCTGTCCTCTCCTGAACAATACCTCATACCCTCTGTCCTCCAATGCTGAGACAAATATAAGGTTCTTCTTCATCCCTGGCACATATAAAACATCTGACACCGTCAAGGGAGGTTTGGGTTCCCTATCAAATGTCAATGTCCCCACACCGACTGCTCTAACAATGTTCTCGTCTCCGAGTACTACCTCTATATCAGTGCCACTCTCTGAAAACTCTGAGAAGTACTCACGGACTCTTGTCATATGACGTGAAGCCCCACTGTCAACATACCAAATACCTGAAGATGCTCTGCTAGTGGAGGGAAATGCACACTCCCTCTCACCCTCTGTGGCAGGTGATCCTGCACAAGTGGACTCACAAGCAATGAACCTAAACTCCCGGTCAAAGCTCTCCGAAAAGTCCTCTATCTCTGCTGATGCTGCCATGGTCTTGTTCTTCTCCTTCTTCTTCTTCTCCAGACACACAACTGCATAGTGTCCGGTCTTTTGACAATTCCAACACTTCCACTTGGAATAGTCCTTCTCCTTGTTCAGTGGCTTACCTTTACCTTTGCCTTTGCCCCCACCACCACTTGTGGAAGCTTTCTTCTTTCTTTTGCCTTTCTTGCCTCTTGCTACCAGTGCTACATCCTCATCCTCCTCAACTGGTTTGGTTGCCCCAAGCTAGTTCTTTCTAATTTCATTCTGTATGCAATCATCCCACAACCTTTCCCAAGAAAGAAGGGTCTCACGTGCAACAATCCCATCAGCAAAGCTCAGCCATGAACTGGGAAGGCCATTCACTGCAATCTGCATCGACTCAGTGGGTGGAATGACCTCTCCACCTCCTACCAACTCATCTCTCACATTAGTGATCTTTGTGAGGTATGCAATAGCACTATCTGTCTTAGCCATCTTAATGGCCTTCAGCTTCTCCCTTAGGAGCACTTTTCTGTTCACATTGGTACTCTGGTAGAGATTGGTCAAGGTTGTCCACATCTCATGAGCAAGTCTCTTTCCTCTCACATGAGGAATGCAATGGTCTTTAACACCATCTAGAATCAGTCTCTTACCCTTGTTATTCTTCTTATTAAAGTTTGTCAACTGAACAGGGTCAGTAGGCACATTAACAGGGCGTTGTTGGGTACTCACCATTATACCCCAGACTTCTGCGTCCTCAAAGATGTTTTGCATTCTTTCCTTTCATAAACTGTAGTTGTTATGCCCATCCAACCTATTCTCCACCCTCAACCCCAAAGACATGCTTGTTGTCCTAATAAACTGAAAATGACACTATTGTGGTAAAGGTTATGTTTTCTGTGTGTAAAATCAGCTTGCTGTAATTTTTCTCTTTGTTCTCCCAAACTGCACTTTTCAGCAAAATAACTCTGATACCATGTAGAAATTTTAAGACCCACTCCTGTTTTCAGTTTCTCCTTATTTCTCCCTTGCTTTCTCTTCTCTTCTCTCAATCTACTCATGAAAGAATCAATGACCTTTTTCTCTCTTTTCCTCCTTTAACCTAACCCTAAGTGACTTTTGGGGAATCCCTAAATCCAGTGGCTGAGATAGCTTTAGATCTAACGCTGAGATTAAATGTGCATTTAATTCTCACTTTCTATTTTTTAATTCACCCCACTTTAATAAAGACCCTCTTAGTCATTTATTTCCATAGTCACTTTTCACTTTCTAATTTCACATTGACTTTTTTAGAGTCACCTTAAAATTAGACTCAGTAACTTTATCACTTAAAGTCACTTTTAAATTAGATTTGACTTTATAACTTATAAAGTCACTTTAAGAGAAAAAGTGAAATACCTTTGGACACTTTTCCCTAGGCCAAAGATCAAAGCCTTAGGGAACCACCTGTCCTCCAGTAACCAAATTTCAACAAAACAGATTCCCCAAAGTCCAAAAGAAATTTGACAAAACCAAAACCCTTTACAGGATGAGTGGTATTGTCAACAAGAATAATTTTCAAATCGGTCTCCTTCTCTACCAAATTAGAGAGAACCTCCTTATATCCAGAGAAGTGATGAGAGGCCCCACTATCAACCAGCCCAGTATCCCAAGTATCCGAAGGAGACGAACTAGATAATGCGGAAATAAGAATATATTCAAATTGATTAGTAGCATCACTTTCATAACTGGAGCTCCTTGACCTCTTTGGTGAAAGATAGGTATCTTCACGATCATCGGGAGAGTCTCTTCTTATTCTTTCGTTTCTCCTTCCATCTCTTCTATCATCTCTTCTTTAATATGACTTGTTGTTGTTGAAGCCACGATTATTGTTGGAGGACCTTGAAGAATTCTTCTTGGAGCATCTCTCTTTTCAGGACAATCTCGAGCATAGTGACCCTTTCAATGACAATTGCAGCATTCAACATCTCTATCTCTCCTTCTTGAATCCTTGGAATCTCGATTGGAGTGAGGAGGTCTTCTTGATTTAGATGACTTTCCCTTTCCTTTGTTCACGTTCTTCTTCTTCCCTTGAGCAATGAAGGCAATGGGCTCTCCTTCATTTGGCCTTTGAATTCTTCCTCTAGATATCATCAATCTTTCCTCTTGATTGCATTGAGCAAGTAGCTCATCAAAAGAAGGGATCTTTTCCCTATTGTTGATAGAACTAATGAGCATGTCCCATGAAGAACGAAGGCCACTAATGGCAGTCATCACCAATTCCCTTTCAGGTATAATTTCTTAAGCAGTTTAGAGTTGGTCCCTGATCTCAGTGATTCTTATGAAGAAGGATTGCACAATTTTTCCCTAGTTCAACTTAAGACTCCTTGAGTTGATTTTTCAATTCCATTATATAGCTCAAATTGTTTTCCTCATACATGCCAACAATCTTATCGTACAATTCTTTGGTAGTTTTCAAGGATGAAATATAAACAAGTAAATGATCTCCAAAAAATCAATAATGATCTTCTTAGCTTTAATCTCACCTTTCTTATACTTGGATTTCATAGCTTGAGAAGCATTTTCTGGTGGTGGTGAAATATTTTCTTCTATGCACTCCAAGACATCATACTCATCTAAGGTGACATTGATCCTGGCCTTCCATGTTGCAAAGCCAGATGAGCCAACTAGCTTTTCATTATCCTTGAAATAAGAGGTAGAATTTTTTACCAAAGTATTTTCCCCTTTCAATCAACTGCTTAGAAGATGGATGCTCTTACTTTGTGTCTCTTGGGCTTGTCTTCACCTTGGCTCTAATTCCATGTTAATTTTTCATCAATTGTTCTAAGCTACAACTATTACTTCAACAATATCCAATAGCATCCTAGTTAACAAATTCCACTTCTTCAATTTAAGCAATGACAGTAGAGCATTAGTAGATAGAACACTTATTCAAATGCAGAATTAGAGACAGCCAAGAGACAAGAGACACAATATTTGTTCAATGACCAGGGAAAAACGCCACTAGGGGGAAACCCTTGCAAATCTTCTTTTATTAGATTGTCTTCAAATGTTCAGCAGAGAGAGCACATCATCCAAGAGTCAAAGTCAAACTTTGACTAGCCAATATCAAATGTCAATATCCAATATGAAAATATGCCAAACAACTATCCAAATCAGAGACAAAGGAGAGAGATAAAGTCAACAATAGTCAAATCTGATCCAAATCTATCCCAGTCAACAGTAGTCAATAACAGCAAAGTCAACCCTAACCAGTCAATGGTCAAGGGTCAAATCAGTCCTCTAACTACTCGATCAAGGGCAGTCAAACTCAGTATCAAAAGTTGGTCAAAGCAGCCTCAAAACAGTCCCAAAACAGTCAGTCAAACTTCATATCCTTCATACCTTGGTATTCTGGCAAAGTGGTATTTCAAACAGTTGATTCCGCCAAACATTTCCATACCACATAACTTGCAATTTAACCTCATTCTATTATGACCCTAATAGGGTAGACCATACTCCCACATTGGATCCAATGGCTTTGGCATTATGATTCTTGAAATATGTAGACTCTAGAGTCTAAAGCACTGATTCAATTTGTAAACCTATGGGACAAAAAAGGGAGGGGAATTAGAAATAGAATACAAATCCACAAAATTGAAAAAACATCAAAAATGCTCCAATTAAAATACCCTAGCTACATAAGTATTAAGTCCTCCATTCAAATAGGACAAAAAGAGGCGCATCTAATGAACATTGCATAACCAGCCCAAATTAATCTTGAGTTCACAAATTTGTAATAAAGATGAGAATAGAGAATCGGAACATGGCTCCCATTGGAATGAAACTATGTTGCAAGAAACTTCTACAAACCTGGCATTTCGAGACATACCCGTACTCGAAACTCCCCCAAAACTCTACCATCATGTAATCATCTATGAGAGTTAATATATTCTTGGTTTTCCTTCTAAATTGTCATCTATGGGTCTTATTCCCTTTTTCCTTAAAAGATAATGTGTTATTCACTTATTTATAAATTTCATTTTAAATATATAAACATAAATGGCGTTTTAGCCGACATTTCCATTTTAGGGATGTGACGTTTCTAAACGTACCCGTTTCTGAAACTCTGAAACGTTTCAACGCTTCATGCAACATAGGAATAAAGGTATCCAAAAGGGTGTGTTATCACCCAGAAATTCCAGCCCTGCAAAAGCTTAAAGGTGTCCTGAAACTAGGAAATAAGCATAATGCTTGCTAACTTCAACTACTTATACCTATTGATCACTCGGAAAAGAAAATGATCAGAAGGTTCAGTGTTATAAGAACAATTTCACCCTCCCCACCCATGAATCAGAACCCAAAACCGCATCCCCTGTGAAACAACGGGAAAATCACGGAGGAATCGCGGTTCCGAAAATCAAAACTATTTTCAAAATTGTGGTTCCATCGGAAAACCACACTTCCTGGACTTTGGGAATCGTGACAGTTTCGTTTGCGGTTTCACAAGCCCAAACTGTGGTTACAGCATGGTTCCTCCATGCTTCCCGAACAAGTCTGGAACCCGCCTGTATGATTCCATGAATCACCTTTTTTTTGGAATTTTGGAGCAATTACGTGAGGAACCATGCTTCCTGAACACTCCCAAGGTGCTCCCTCGATGCTCCCTAGACACTTCCTAGATGCCCCCTAATGGTAATGTTCAATTCTTAAAGTAAAAGTGACAATTACTTAAATTTCATCCTTTTACATAAATTTTTAACATTACCATTTATCTTTCATTTTCATCCTTTTACTTAGATTTCATTACCATGAAAAGACTCGGGATGTTTGAGAGTTGTTCCAATCTCATTGGACTTCATATGGAGAAAATAGAATTTCATATCCCATTCAAAATTCAGCAGACTTAACTGTTTTTAGGATTTCAAGATCAATGGGATTGTGTCATTTTATTAGATTATATCATGTATGAGAGTATGTGATTGACATTTAATCAAGAGCACCAAGCCCTGTATCTACCTCAGTGTTGGCGGTGTTGATTGTTGAACTCCTTTGTCACGACCTTAAGCAAAAATGTACCCTTCACTCAAGTAAAAATCATTGATAAAGCATGTTAAGTCTTTTCTACCATATTTGAAGGTTTGAATTAGGCAGTTTGATCAAAATTGGTGTGATGAAACCAGCTCAAAAAATCAAATAAAAGAGAGACCAACGCCTTATAAATAAGCCACTTCGAGGGGGCAACCTCCTTTACATTACATAAATGAACAATTATTAGATGATACAAATGAAAAAACCTCCTTTCTATATATAGGAGTCCATGGGGTCACAATATAATCCTAGCCGACCTAACAATAATAATGTAAGGGCACAATAATAACAATATCGAGGTTACAAGGGTACAACAATAATAATAAGGGGGCTACACTAACAACAATAAGGGACTACACTAGTAATATAGGGACCTAACAATTGGGCAATGTTGACTACTATCCGTAGAGAATTGAGGTAGTGGGAAAGGCTAGGAAAGAGGAGGATCTAGATTCAAGATGGTTGATGCTCGAATAATTAATCATTAATGTACTATGGATGTCATTTCTATCTTGATTTGTGTACAATATGCATATTGTGTATATATTTATATTTTGAATATAAATGCAATGATATATATATATATATATATATATATATATATATTGCATTTATATTCAAAATATATATATATATATATAAGCTTCTGGGATGCTTTGCTTCCAAGGATTTTTGGGAAAATAACAATTCCGACACTTTGCTTCCAGAAAATGCACCCGCTTTGTGCAACATTGAAAAGGTCAATACTCAAAAAAAAAAAAAAGATCAATAACACCCAAAATCAATATTAATGTTCTTGTCATAAACAAATCTACAAACTAAATGTAAATTACAGCAAGTTTAAAAGTTTGCTAAATACAGAAAATATGCCCAGAAAATGATGCAGAAACTAGCCTAAAATATGGTCACAAATCCCAAAACAAGTGTATGTTTTCAACTAAAAACTGAGGTGCACAAACAGAAATTACAGCAAGCTAATACGACTGTTTTAAGGCTGTCTACACTAAATTAAATGTTGGTTTTAAGTAATTTGAAAATATGTTTTGGCTTTCTCAATGTACAAATATCGAGAAACATGAAAGGTTTATTTGCATTTGTGTGTTAAAAAAGAAATAACAACAAATAAAGCTTGTTGTAGTTTAACAGAAAATTAAATTTGTTGTTAAATTTCAAATACCAGACAGATTTATTTTCTCCCGGCAATTTATCCCCAGTAATTTATTTATTTATTTACTCAAATAAACACTGTATTATCTTAAAATAAAACCATTGGTAATTTTAACTTTTAGAAATAAATATATGCAACGGAATTAATCAGAGAGATCAATCACAGATTGCAAAAATATTCACCCACGACAATTCTCCATCATCTATTAATCTGGAAAATCTGGGTTTTTCGACCCACAGAGATGTTGAAATTCAGATAGACGATAGAATTTCTTATTATGGTAATTACTTGTGAATGATATGCATCATTTTCTTATTATTTTTTTGTTTAGTTATGTCATCAAGCAATTACAAAATAGCAAAAATATAGAGAACATAATGCACAGGAGACAATAGACACCAGAAATTAGGCCCCAAGCCAGGGCAAACCCCACAAGAGGGGAAACCCAAAAAAAAATCATTCTCTTATAGAATCAGATCAAAATGAGATATTCAAGACCAAGACCAGAACTGCCACCAAAGCTCCAAGTCACCTCCAAAATCAAAAGTCAACATCGGTCAAACTGGTCAGCTTCCTGAAATTTCGGGCCTTCATAAAATCTTGCTCCTGAATTTTCGGGCCTGCAACTAGATCAGAACTTCAGCCTTCCCTCACAGAAATTCTCCCACATTTGCGAGCTCTTCCTTCCCTTCTTCGTCCATCTCCTCATTAGTTAGGTGCAGAAGATTTGTATGATGATAATGATCAAGTGTCCTCCAAAATGATTAAACTGTACTCTATATATCTCTGTCCAGGAGGTCAAATGGGTGGCTCTTCGAGGCCCAGGACGACTTGTTCCCAAGGAGGGACGACTTGACAATTTTGATGGACTTTGACTTAATAAAGATTAGTTTTATTTTCTTTACAAAAGTCCAAATGGAACTTAACTCAAATGCATTTTTCTTTTGACTCTCAATTAATTCTTTTTGACTCAATTAACCGTATAAGCATGAAGAACATGCTTTGAATAAAAAATAATGATAATGAATATAATCAAATGATTTTATTACATTATGAAGACCGACACTAGTTACATTTTCAACAAGAGATACATGGAGAAATGAAATATCCAGAACCTGTAACTTGGCTCCCATGGAATGAATTCAGCCCAAGGAATTCGGCCTCTAGGAAATCAGCCTCCGAAAGAAATCGGACTAGAGAAATCGGCCCAAATACTCAGCCAGCTAAATTGACCTGCGCCCGCCTTGGGTGCCACTGTTGTGCGCTAGGGAAAACTCAGCGCTCCAGCAATTTGGCTTCCTCCAAATCAAATCAATCTCCCTCCAGCAACTCATCCCTGCAATCTCCTCCACATGACCTCCTATATTCGCCCTCAATCCACTCACACCTGTCCTTCTCTGCGCTCCAGTCAACTAAGCCACTCACACTAGGGAAAATCGCTCTCTCTCTGTGATGACTCGCTCACTTGAGTTATGAGTATCTTCACCTCTTCGCTAGGCCTCCTTTATAATCTTCATTAAACCCAAATCCCTAACCCGTATCTCCCTTCTAGACCATCTAGGAGATCAACGTTGAGTTTACTTCTAAGTCACTTAAATAATTAAATTATTATCCTTGGAAAATGACTTAATAGTCCACAATAATTAATTGACTTTAATCATTGTACTTTTCCTAAGTTAGACTTAGGAAAGAAGACATAAATCACTTACTCCACCAAGCAAACACCTAGAAAAGGCAAATAATGTCTTCCACATGCTAAGACACCAAGCCTATGTAGAAGACGACCTTCCGAAGCTACCACAAGCTTCAACAATCCCTCCTAGCAAAGAAGGGATTCTCCACCACCCCAACTTATCTTAGTACTTCACAAACTTCCATTTCGTTAGAGGCTGAGTGAGATCATTTGTCGCCTACTCCTTTCTAGAAATGTACTGCAACCTCACAACACCTATTTGGACCCTGTCTATGATGAAGTGATATTTGATCTCGATGTCCTTGGACCAATCATGAAACACGGGATTCTCACAGAGCTTAATGCATCTCTGATTATCACAGTGAATCATGGTTGGCCTTGTTTGCAAATTGGATAGTCCTGCAAGCATCTTGTGAAGCCACACTGCCTCACAACTCGCCATACTCACTACCACGTACTCTGCCTCTATTGAACTAAGTTCCACAGCCGCATTGCCTCACAACTCGTCATACTTGTTTGTTGAGTTTTTGAATGTTGGGGTAGTATCGAATGTGCTCTAGCTCCCAAAATTTGTGGAGGGACTAGAGTACATAAGATCACCAAGACCCAGAAAAGGATTTGGGAAATTCCATCCAGTTTGGGAGATCACTAATTAATTAATATTTTTAACTAAGGACCCTCAGTCTAACTTTGGAAAATTAAAATATTAAACGTAATTAATTAAAACATGTGATGGAAATGACTCAAGTCACACGGATCAAGCTTTCTTTTAATCTTAGCCATCGATTCAAGATGAGATCATGGTCATTGGTTTCCCAACGAGAAAGTATAAAGGAAAGGCTTGGGGTCAGTTGGAGAACACACACACGGAGGCAGAGCACTGAGACTAAGCTAAAATTCTGGGGCGGGTTTGCTAAGAATTTTCAGAAGTGTTTCAGTTGCAGCGAGGGGTAGTATTGGCTAAGGGGATGATCTAATCCCAATGCCAAGAATCAGCAAGAGGTAGAGAGGCAGCGACCAGGAACAGCGCAGAGAAGCAGCAGCAGCGGCGCAATGCAAAGAGCTTCAGCCACTACGCAGGCCCCACTAGGGTAGTTGCGCAACGCAGAGAGCTTTAGCCGCTACGCAGGCCCCCCTAGGGCAGCGCTGAGCCAGCAGGAGGCCCCCATGGTTACGCAGAGGCCATCCAGGGCAGCGTAGGGACTGCGTCACCTAGTCTGGGGTTACGCAACCCTCTCCAAGCTAGTGCAGAGGCACGCAGAGGCTAGCAAGGCTGACGCAGAGGCTTCAGGGGCAACGCTGGGGTTTCTAGAGGCAGAAAGTGGCTGAGTCCTGTAAATCTCGTTTGAGGGTGTGGATCAAACAAGTTTTCAGTCTCCAAAACAGCCACTTATTTGTAGATCTATTTTTTCTCTATCGGGTTAACCAGTAAGGTGCCCAGATTTTCCATATTCAGGAACTACTTCATAATATAAACCCTCCAGCAGCCAGAAGACCGATTTTCCCGCAATGGGTTTTTTCGGGGACAGTTATCCAGAAAATCGTGTGTCACTTTGTCTATGTGCATGTATCTTTGCTTAGATCTGAATCGGTGAAAGTCTATTATGTGTTTACTTCGGTATTAATCTGATTTCAGCATTAATAACTTGAACAAGTAGGAGAAGTATAACCAGATTTAACAGTAGGGTTTTTGCATAAAGTAATACTCAGAAATTTTCACATTGTTGCCATGTACTCTGCCTCTGCTGAACTAAATGCCACTGACTGTTGCTTCATGTTGAACCATGAGATCATAACTAGTCACAAGTTGAAACAACATCCAAATGTGGATTTTTTGTCCACAACACTTCCTACCCAATCAGAACTTGTGTACCCCCTACAGCTCCACTCCTCTTGCTTTGACATATCTCGGTCCAAAGTCTACCATATCTTGCAGGTACCTCAGCACATGCTTCGTTGCCACCCAATGAACTTGTCTTGGCTCCACCATGAACTAGAGGAGTGTGTTCACAGCAAAACATTTATCTGGCCTAGTGTTGGCCTTCTTCAACTTGCATACATGGGAATCTCTCCCATACACCTCAAAGCCATGAGGCTACTCAATATACACCTCTTCCTCAATCACCCCATTGAGGAAAGCAATCTTCACATCCATCTGAAGTATCCTCCACCCCATTTCTGAAGAAATGGACATATTTGTTCTAATGGATGCATATCTGACGACAAGTGCAAATGTCTCCTCGTAATCCACTCCCTCTTCGGAGAACCCACCCGCCACACACCTTGCTTTGTACTTCTCAACATGACCATCAATTGCATGTTTGATCTTATAGATCCATCGAGAAGTGACCACAGACTTCCCCTACAGTCTCAGCACTATGTCTCATACATCATTACTCATGATGGATCTATATTCCTCCACCATGGCATCCCTCCAGACTTACTCATTTATGGCCTCCTCAAAAGTGGAAGGCTCAAACTCATTGATGTTGCTCGACAATGAAAAATAACTAGAAAATCTGGTAAAACGTCTACTCTGCCTAAAAGTATTGCAAGGGAACTCCACATGCTCCTCATCATCTATCAAGGTCTTCTCAGCCTATCTCGGCCTCCTCCTGGTAGAGCTTGAAGGAATATCCAACTCATCCTTCAAATCTATTGATTATGTGCCTATTGTTGGTCTTGGTGGTCCCTGTTCAGCCTTTGGAGCTTCTCACTCATGCTCTTCTACAACTGTTGGCTTCTTCTCATGAAATCTCCTAAGCGTCTTGCCCTAATCAAATCTGACATCCTGACTCAATATCACCTTCCTTTGTCCTGGAATGTAGACTCGGTAAGCCTTTGAGACCTCACTATAGCCCACAAATATGCCCCTTTCTAACAAGGGCTTTAGCTTAGTCCTCTTCTCTGTGGTAATGTGGATATAAATTGCACTACCGAAAATGCGCAAATGGCCCACATCCAATTTCACTCTTGTAAACAACTCTTCAAGAGTCACGTCCTCCAATATCTGTGAGGACTCCTGTTTTGCATGTACACAACTATATTGCGGGCCTCCGCCCACAAAAACATAGGCAAATCCTGATCATAGATCATTTCCCTTGCTGCCTCCATGATGGTCCTATTCTTCCTCTCGGCAACCCCATTTTGCTGAGTGTTGTAAAGTACTGTGAGCTCCTTAATTCCTGCTTCCCTATAAAAGTCCCAATACTTGTTGGAGTTATACCCACCCCCATTATCCAATCTCAGAACCTTAATATTCTTCCCAATCTAGTTCTCCACAAGAGCTTTGAACTCTTGAAATCGATTGAAGACTTCATCCTTGGTCTTCAAGAAGTAGATCCAAGTCATCCTCAAATAATCATCTATGAATGTTGCAAAATATAAAGACCATGTGATTGATGTGACAGACACAGCGCCACAAATATCCAAATGCACAAATTCTAGCACTCCCTTAGACCTGGTCTCACTATGAGGATATGCAACTTTGGCTTGCTTCCCAAGTGCACACCCTTTGCCCACTCCATCTCACTCCACCCTAATCTCTGGAAAACCAGTAACCATCCTCTACAACATAGGAAGAGCTCTGTAGTGTAGGTGTGCCATCCTCCTATTCCAAATATCGCTCTGGTTGTCACTCTAATGTATAAGAGCCTTCACTGGATGCCCTCTCAACAAATAGAGATCCCTCTTCCTTCTTCCAATCACCTGCTTCTTGCTGAGATGAGTCCCTTTCGCCCAACGGCCACTTCACCTCCCGTAAAGCTAGATTGTAATCGTCTTTCTTCTATAGCCAAAACTGAAAGGATATTTTTCTCCAAACCCAATACATATAACACCTCATTCACCTCTATGATGCCACTTGAGTCCATCTGAAACTCAATACTCCCAATGCCTTCTTCTGAATACTTGGCCTTATCACCAAGCTCCACATGTATATCTCTGGTCCCCTTGGTCATGTTGGTGAAGACGTCTCGAGATCCCGTCATATGACAATATGCTCCATTGTCCACGAGCCAGACACCTCTCGTGATGGTTTCAGAAAGTCAAGACATTAAGGCAGAGTTTTTCTCAAACTTCTCAGCTATCTTTTCCATCTGTGAAATAGCCATTGTACTAGTCTTTCCCTTGCCCTTCTTCTTGTTTGGACATTGACTAGAAAAATGTTTGAACTTGTGGCAAGCAAAGCATTTAACTTTGCTCATGTCCTTTTCCTTTTTTTTCTCTGAAGATACTCCTCCACTCTGGTACTACTTGGTCTTTGCTTTGCCCTTTTTTGCTTGTGCAACAAAAGCAAGCTCATCTTTTTCCTCAGCACCCTTTTGTTGTCCTCTGGTCAATGAATTCTCCCAGATCTCCTTCTGGATGAAGTCATCCCATAACTGGCTCCAATCAAGAAGTTGTTGCCTAATAAGGATCCCATCCACAAAGTGAGTCCAGTGCTTAATGCAACCCTTCAGAGCAACTTTCATCAGCTCTGAATCACTCACGGTTTCCCCAACAACTACAAACTCATTACGAACCTGTTGGATCCTTGTGAGGTAAGATGTCATGGTCAGAGATCTGCTCATTTTATGTTGTTTAACTTCTCCCGCAGCACCATTTTTTTGTTTTCATTTGAACTCTGATAAAGACCAGTCAAAGCCACCCATATCTGTCGCTTGGTGTCCTTCCTTAAAATGTGAGGATATATGTGATCCCTCACACCATTCAAAATTATACAGCTTGCTTTCATATCTTTGAGCTTATGCTCCGCTGCAAGGTTTGGATCTGAAGGAAACTGAATGTCTCGACTCACAATATCCCATAAACCATTCATCTTCAGAGTCATGGTAATTTGCTCCTAGGGACTGAAATTTGCAGCCTCGTTGTAACTGTTTTCATATCACAAACTGCTAAATGATGCCATCTCCACAAATCAACCACGACCACAAAACCCAACTGCAAAATTTTAAGAAAATAATTTTGCTGACATAGAAAGGAAACTCGTTGCTGCAAACCCTCGTGATCTCAGATCTCTCTCTCGAAGTCTTCTAGAATGCTCTAATACCATGTTAAATTTCGAATACGAACCAAATTTATTTTCTCACGGAAATTTATTTTATCCCCAAAAATTTATTTATTTACTCAAATAAACATTGAATTACTGAAAAACAAAATCACCGGTATTTTTAACTTCTAGAAATAAATATATGCAGCAAAATTTAAATCAGAGAGATCAATCACACATTGAAAAAATAATTCACCCGCAACAATTCTTCGTCATCTATTACTCTGGAAAATATAGGTTCTCCACCCACAAAGATACAAGGAGAAATACAATATATGGAACATCTAACTCGGCTCCCACAGAATGAATCCAGCCCAAGGAATACTCGGCTCCCACAACATGAATTCAACCCAAGGAATTTGGCCTTTAGGAAATCAACCTCCAAAAGAAATTGGCCTAGACAACTTGGCCCAAATAATCAGCCAAGTAAATCAACCTACGCTCTCCTTACATACCACTGTTGCGCTCTATGGAAAATTCGACTCTCCAACAATTTAGTTTCCTCCAAACCAAGTTGATCTCCCTTCAGCAACTCAACCCTGCAATCTCCTCCACACAGCCTCTTGGATTCACCCTCAATCCATTCGCACCTCTCCTTCTGTGCGCTCCAATCCACTGAGCCACTCACACTAGAGAAAATCACTCTCTCTCTATGATGACTCGATCACTTGAGTTTTGTGTATCTTCACCTCTTCACTAGGCCTCCTTTATAATCATCAATAAACCCAAATCCCTAACCCAATCTCCCTTCTAGGAGATCAACTGTTGAGATTATTTCTAAGTCACTTAAATATTTAAATTATCCTTAGAAATGACTTTATAGTCCACAATAATTAATTGACTATAATTATTGTATTTTTCCTAAGTTAGACTTGGGAAAGAAGACATAAATCACTTACTGCACCAAGGAAGCACCTAGAAGAGGCAAATATTGTCTTCCAAATGCTAAGAGCCTAAGATACCAAACCTATGTAGAAGACCTTCCGAAGCTACTACAAGCTTCAACATAAGTGACATAAAATGGCTAAGCTATATGCCCAAAATGCATAAGATGCAGAAAGTTTTAGATAAGAATGTGGTTTTGCTTTTATGTGAATAACTAAATTACCAGAACAAATAGACCAGTGCTAGAAGAAAGTGAGAAAGGTCGAAGAAAGATTCAATTCCTACTACTTAAGTGCTATTGAAAACAACATTTAAAACAAATCTACAAAAATTATAGAAATTCTTACACACAAAGAACAAGAGATAGTGACGAGAGTACCATTTGATTGTCTTGGTTGTCTTTATTACCAAGGATTGTAGAAAGAACAAAGTCCTCAATAAGACCAGACAAGAAAGAACTCTCCAAGTACAATCACCTTGGGCTAGAAGGGATTTGTACAATCACAACCCAAGAAAGAAGTCTCCAACTATCACAAGTATGTAATATTCTTGCTACTAAAATACTCACAAAATTCCTAAAATTTTCTTTGAAACATTTCGCCAAATGAGCAATCATTTCGTCAAACACTTGGTAAACAAGAAATAAGCATATATAGCAACAATAAATCAAGGGCACGACCAATATTTTATTAATGTTGGAACAAGGGTATTTACATAAATATTGATTAATAAACCTGTGATACTAGTCCAGCGAGCAGTTGAAACAACTCGGTTCTCAAGAAGATGATCTTGGCCCCTTAAAAAAAGAACTTGGCCTCTACAAAATCAAAGTAATTCAGCCCTCCAACCTGATGCAATTCGGCCTCCAAGATGAATAGCAACTTGGCGTCAATAAGAAGATGAACTCGACCTCTCGAAAAATAAGATCCCTTTAGCAATTTCGACCCACAAGAGAACTCGGCCCTCCAACAAATAGAACAATTCGGTGTCTTGTGTCTTGACTAGAACGACCTTGATTTGCCTCGTTAGGAGCTTGCATTCGACATGAAGAGTGTGCAAGTGAGTTCCACGCATGCTAATGTGATGTGCATGTTAGGCAAGCTAAATTTCCCACTTGTACTTGAGTTAAAGTAGAGAAAGCTAAAGATAGGACAGCTAACTAAAGTAATGTCACTTATCTTCAGTTAACTTGACGAGCTAATTTTGGTTGTCAATCTTAGCTTAAGAAAGTTATAAATTGAGTCTAATGTGAGGTGCTAAGGCACATCAGTAGCACAAGATTGAGAGAGGCTTCTCAGCGAGTGCGTGCTGGGTCCCAGAGAATGCAATGACGCTGGTGATCGGCATTGTATTTTCTCAGTTGTGCCATTATCCCTGGTATGGGAGCCCAGGTAAGTTCCGTGATTAATCTATTAATGAAGAACTAGTCATTGGGCAGAAATCTAATCACGTGTGTGTGATTCAGATTGAGTATTATTTTTTTCTTTCGCTATACTTTTTTGAGTTAGGAATCTAGCCATGTATTTGTTTCGCTTATTAACTATTGGGAATTTAATACGGGGTGTTGGGCTTTGAAAGAATAACATGGTATCAAAGTCGAAACTTTGAATTGATCTCGGAATCACAAGAAGTCAAGTTCATATTGGATCGTCAAAGCCAGGTTGGCTCGGATCATACGAACAAAATTTTTTTTTCCAGGGTCGAGAGAAGTTTTTTTACTTGCAGTTTCTTTTTGAGTCGTGAAAAAAAAGCAATTCAAAAAGGCAGAAATTAAAGAAGGGGACCCAATTTTAAAAAATAAAAAATAAATTAATTTGTTTGGTAGTTGACCAGCCCACTGATAGGTCGACACAGCCGAAGTCGCGACACCCACAACGAGAGGCGGGCAGAAGGACCAACCGCAAAGTAGCACTGACAGAATAGTTCGAGCCAAGCACAAAGGCAAAGAAAAAGCCGAAAAGAAATCAATGGAGCAGGCATGAACAGACTCAATCGTGGGCAGTAGGAGTCGACCAGCAGTTGAAGAGATTAGGACGATGCAGGGCAAGTAAATATCGACTAGGTTGATGTAACCACGAGGAGAACAGTGTGACTCAACGAGCCGAGTGACCGAGCTCGAACAAATGGACCAAGTCAGTCGAACAAGAAATAGTCGCTAAGACGATTCTGTCGCACAAGATAAACGACGCATAAGAGTTGGCAGCAAAGGTCGGACAGGCAGTCGTGAGACACATCTGCTAAGTTGTGTGGGTCACGAAAAAGAGCAGATTGAGAAGCAGCAGCCTGCAAATTGAGCACCGTAGAAGAGAGAGGTGTCAGGTCGAAAGGGAAATGGAAGAGCACGATCGAGTAGTGGACCAGGAACATGACGCGCATAGGAGGCCAATGCATAATCGGCGATGAATCGGGAAATTATATCGCACAGAAACGTTGCAGAGACGATTGTCAGGGTGGTTAAGCAGGTACATTGACTGAGATTAAGCCATGATGAACCATGGTTGAGAGAAAAGTAGCCAGCCAAACAACGGACGACAGCCAACCACTATTCAGCCACTAGAGCATCTGACAGTGGCAAGAATTCATTTAAGAAAAAATCATTGCAATATTTCAAAATGTCTAGCCAACATTGGCAATTTTGAACAGCGGGCAATAGGCTTGGGCAGCGAGCAGTAGTTTCGGGCAACAGGTAGCAGGCTTGAGCAGCGTCCAAAGAATGAGAAAATTATAGTAGGTCATTTTCATAAGGATAGTTATTGGGCTACGTTATGAGGACAAGTTGGGTGGGACAGGAAATTTTAGCCTGTGGAAGTAGCGGATTGTTTTGTTATTTGAGGAGCAGGAGTTGTGTGACATCGTGGAGAAGGTTGTCCTAATTCTTGCAGATCCTACGTAGTTGGCTGCATTTAATAGGATAAATGTGCAGGCTAAGATAATAATCCTAGACTCCATTAGAGACCATGTTATACCTCATGTGACGGGGAAGAAGAATGCCTATGAGATGCGAGCATCCTTAACCAAGTTGTACCAAAGTGCAAACCAAAACAAGAAGATGTTGTTGATGTAGAAATTAAGAAATGCCAGGATCTCTGAAACTGACACAATTGCATCATACCTAGCCAGAATCACTCAAATTAAAGATGATTTGGCAACAGTGAGGGAAATGGTTAACAATGAGGAGTTGGTCAGATCAGCCTTGAGTGGCTTTCCTCCAAAGTGGGATGCCTTTGTTGATGGGATCATCGCATAAGAGAATTTTACTAGTTGGGATAGATTGTGGGATGACTTTGTACAGGAAGAGACAAGTAGATGTTCCAAAATTGAAGGCCAACATGATGGAAAGGATGATGGGGAGTATTTCACTCTTGCTAGAAAGGGAAAAGGTAAGGAAAGCGAAGTGGGTGATCCACTTCCGTGAAGGAGATGAGCAAAGTGAAGTCAAAAGACTGGTCACTATGCGAGCTAGTTTCCACACAAGAAGAAGATGAAGAAGGTGGATCAAGTGGTTGGATCAGCATCAAATTGAACTTGATGACTTTAGGAAGAAATTCGAGAAATAATTTTCTCTAATTGCCTATGTTTCTCACAATAGTATTGTTGTGTATTAGGACTGTGCATTATGGCTAGTGGACAGTAGAGCGTCTAGTCACACGACAGGGATGAGGTCAGTTTTCCACAAGATTACAGACACGGGCTTAAATTGCAGTGTGTTTAGTGGAGCTAGCACCACACATGCATTGAAGGGGGTTGGATGTGTCAAATTCTAGCTAGAGTCAAGAGGATTTTTGGAGGTGACATGGATGTTATTTGTTCCAGGGCTGATGGTACACGTGCTTTTAGTGTCAGCCTTGAAGGATGTTGGATATAGAGTTTTGTTCCGAGATGGAGAAGTGATTTTATATTCAAAGGGAGCGACCTTGGATGCAACTGTAGTGCTTGGCATCAGACAAGAGCAGTCATCAAGGTTGTTGGGACAGCCTATGGGTATATCCAAGGAGATCTTGGATACAGGATCAGTGTCAGTTGTTGAGACGGAGCATGTGGCAAGAAAGAGTGATTCTTTAGGTACTGCCAGGAGCCTCAGCTGGTATGATATGAAATTGATGGATGCTCAGGAATAGGATCCTCGGAGCATGGCTGGAGGTGACAAGTTCTCAACTCAAGTTTCAGATTAGGTAGCAAGGCATGCTTCAGTGTCAGAGGGAACAGCTACAGATACTGAGAAGTGCTTGGAGACAGATTCAGGTGCAGGAGTTTCTTCCAGAAGTACCTCCCTCGCTAAGAGGGAGTGTTGAGCTTTGTAGCTCGGAAGGTACTTCTAGTCTTGTATCTTTACTAGAAAAACCTTGATTTTCCTCGTTAGGAGCTTGCATTCGACATGCAGAGTGTGCAAGTGAGTTGCACGCATGTTTATGTGATTAAATTTATGACTTGTACTTGACTTAAAGTAGAGAAAGCTAAAGATAGGATAGTTAACTAAAGTAATGTCACTCTTTAGAAAAGATAGGATAATTAAATAAATTAATGTCACTAAATTGAGCCTAATGTGAGGTGCTAAGACAAAACAGTAGCACAAGATTGAGAGAGACTTCTTAGTGAGCGTGTGTTGAGTCCAAGAGAATGCAGTGAGGTCGGAGATTAATATTATATTTTCTCAGTTGGGCCAATATCCCTGGTACGAGAGCCCAAGTAAGTTTCATGATTAATTTATTAATGAAGATCTAGTGATTGGGCAGAAATTTGTTTATGTGGGTGTGGTTTAGATCAAGTATTATTTTATGCTTCCGCTATATTTTCTTTTATGAGTTAGGAATTTGGTTATCGAATACCACCCGTTCCGCTTACTAATTGTTGGGTATCGAATACCAAATGTTGAGTTCTGAAAGTCTAACACTCAGCCTCCAAGGGAATAGGCAACTCGTCCTCCACAGTATTAAGCAATCGCCTCCAAATAAGAGGCAATTATGCCTCCAAGGAAACAAGCAAATTCATCTCTTGAAGATGACAAACCCAGCACCCAAATAAATTCAACATACAAGGATCAACTTGACCTTTAGATAATGAATTTGGCCTTGCTACTCAGCCTCCTCAAATAAATAATCTCGCCTCCACAATATGAATTCTACCCTCAAAAAAGCAACCTCCAGTGTTGAGTAAATCGGCCTCCAGATAATGAATGCAATCTCCAAAAATCGGCCTTTCAAGATGATCAATTCGGCCTCCCAAGGGAAAATTCGACCACCTCATATTATGAAAGAATAAGCTCAGCCCAATACCACAATTTGGCCATCAAGGAGAAGATGAATTCAGCCTTCCTTCAATGATGGATTCGACCCACTTCCGAAATGAATAATTCAACCCCAATGATCCTCTTACAAATACAATCCAACCTCTATAAGATGTGAATTAGGCCCTCTGAATATCCGATCCAAATCCTCTTGCAATTTAGCACAATTGGAAAACCTTTGTGATTTCCCCACAAGTCAACTAGGGTGGCACTTGAAGTCCATCAAAATCAATGAGAACTAGCTAGGATGGCACTCGAAGTCCACCGAAACCAAATAGATAGCTTCACTTGAAACCCTCGCGCTAGACTCGCTTGAGCCCCAACCAATCATCAAGAAATAATCGCAAATCAAAATGAATCAGAAATGATCTCCTTTCCCCTTTTTTTAAATTTTTCCAGACCTTGTCCAGTCTTCTAGAAACCCCTTTTTTAATATTTTTGTTGATAAATTCACGAAGTGAATTTTCTCATTTTTTTCAAAGTGACTACTGCCTCTTTTCATTCAATAATATTTTGCCCCTTTTATTTAATAATAATATTAGCACAGTAGAGTTGGGCAAAACTCTTTTGTCCCCTTCGCAATTTTCTCCTCTTGCTAGCCTAAAGGACAGTTAGGTAAAATATTTCTATGCTCAAATAATTTGGGACATTACCAAGTACCATATGCCATCATTCAATATCACTCTCTAAAGGAATGAATAAGCAAAGAATGGTGCAAGGAAATAATCAACAAGTTCTAAGGATCAAATCACTCTCAAAAAACAAATCTTTTGCACCTTTAATTGCTTGTATAATATATAGGAGGGGAGAGTAAGAATTCGTAACATGGGAAACAAAAAAGGAGGAAGAATGGTAGCCTTCAAATATAGCGCTCTTTTTTAGTGAACATAGAATGTGTACAAAGACACTGCTACACCAAAAGTTCACCCTCCTTCCATGATAACCACCTGCAAGAGAAAATACACTTGTGCATGTCTAATTTCTTTTTCCAATGCAATTTTTTCATGCATAAAATAGACCTTACGAATTTCCTAAGGTCAGAATCCCCCTAAAAATTAAGTCTCAAAAATAGGATTTAACTGCTCTAAATAGAGCACGCCCTTCTCTAGGTATGAATAGCAATGCAAGCTCATAAGAATAGCATTAAAGGACCCTCTAGGCCTAGCACTCCCTAGGTAAGGTCACAATGAAAACCTCTCAAGGTTCTAACTTTTAATTTCTAAAAATAGCAAATATACCTCATGCAAGCCCACCAAGAACTTCTCGACCATTCCAAAATGCAATTGATCCCTGAAATTTCAAAGTGCTCAAAGTGACTTGAAATCTGACTTTGGCAAACCACACCACACTAGGTACCAAAAAGTCCAAACACCTACTAAAAATGCACCACTACGAAATCAACTACAACTTGAAACATAGGGAAATCTCCCAACTAGTTACTCAAATATGTAATCACCATATCAAACAGACCACTCTCAAAAACTACTAAAAATAGTAATTGCTAAAACTAACCACTACTAAAAATAGAAATTGCTGAAAATAGCAACATTTCAAATTTGCCCAAAAGTGAAGTTTGTGCACATTTCCCCAAACGGTATCCAAATTTATAATTTTGCAAAAAACCAACCTAACAATGCCCTCTAGGGGAGCCTTCAACCTTGCATATCAGCTTTGAACATGACAATGAACCTGCCAGTCTGGGGCACTTGCTCTGCTAAAAACTCTATGCATCAAATGTACATATATATACGTCTAACCTACTCAAGAACCTATCCTACCAATAACCCTGCAATAACAAGAACATGAGAGCATGTGCCAAGTCTAAAAGTAACTCATGAATCGTTGACACTGCATTGATGCCAGATAGATCAACCAACCAATCCACCCCATAATGTACCCACAAACAAAATAAGATAGGCACTCGAGTTGGATTTTGAGGAAATCCAACTTCCATGCTAGCAATGTGCTAACAGGGCGCATGAAGAAGGCAAGTTCAAATCCATAAACTCACTAAATCAAGTGAATGATCAATAAAACAAAGTGGACATGACTTCGCAAGCATCAAACCTAGTATTATCAATGGTGACCAAATGTACAAAGTTATTTGTTGAAACATGTAACTAGGTTCGATCTTCATAATGACATATGTAATCATGATTTTTATGTATTTTATGTAAAAAGAAAAAGAAATTTATTACTGTTATTATTGAGGCATGGGTTTCATGCTCAAGGGAAATTTATTTTTAGGTCAAGCACCCATTGAGCGCTTCTAGGCCTTGTCTTTGAGTCAACAAGTCATAAGAGTCAATGTCATGTATGAAAGACCCTTTTGGGCATGTTACATATTGTACAGAAAAATTTATTTGAGTCAAAGACCCTCCAAGACCTTGTCATGGTGCCTCAAGCAAGTCGACCTACATGAAAGATCAAGTCGGCCTCATGGAAGCAATTTATACCCCTAGAAAGCCTATAAATAAGAAGGAACTCGGCCTCATTTGGACACACAACAAGCAAGTTCGATCTCCTCTACGAAGAAGCTGGAAAAGGACGAAAAAGAAAAAGAAAAGTAAGATCGAAGTTTTTTGGGTTTCTCTCTCTCTTCCTTGTATTAGGGTTTCTAAATAGTTGGGAAAGTCAAAGTGCTTGAAACTTGTTGGCCAAGTCGAAGTGTTAGAAACTTGTTGGACAAGTCGAAAGGATGGAAAGTTGTTCGGCAAGTCGAAGTGTTGGATAGCTGTTGGAGTCGAAGTTGCAGAAGAAATTGTTGGCTCAAAGTTGTGGAAGAAACTGTTGGGTCAAAGTTGCGGAAAGAATTGTTGGGTCGACGTTGCAAACGAAACTGGTGGGTGAAAGTTGCAGAAGAAATTATTGGGGTCGAAGTTGCTGGAGTCAAAATTGCTGGAAAGAAAGCTCATCAAGGAAAAAAGGTTGACTTGGTATTGGAGGGGTCTTTGTCAAGGGTCTTAGGTCTTGGAATTCATCATTTGAAGATTCTATAAGAAGAGAAGAATCCTTTTGGGTTTTCCTATCAAGAGGAGAGGTTTTGGCTAAGAAGAGAAATCACCTAATCTAGCTGCCCTAGATTTCTCAACACTATCGAATAGAAAGTTATTGTCCAAAAGTCATATGAATTATGCTTGGTATGTATACATGAAGGGTTGAATTTGTTTTATAGTGAGAATCTTAAGTGGGAAAATTTATAATCATGAAATACTTTACCTAAACATTATGCCCACAAATCAACCAAAGTATTTGAATAGTCTCGAGTACCAAAGAGTTGGAGGGATTAGAAGGCCAAGGACTATGAAAAATGTATAAATAGAACATTGCAGTCAAGCAAATGGTCCTCTTTTCCCATTGTAAACTATCTTTGTATGTTGAATAAACAAATTGTTGTTAGCTAGTGTTTATAACTTACACTCTTTCAAAGCTATGTTTGGTTGTAAGCCATTCTCCCCTCTCCGAATATTCTTGGTCCATGTTTGTAAACTATTCTCTTCCCTTCTAGCTCTCTTGGTGCTTGTAGGCATAAGCAATATAGCACATAGACTACTCTCTTGTTATAGTGTTTACTCTTACTTATTTTATGTTTGTTACCATTTGATATGACACAAAGAGTGTCTCAGTGGATTGTAGGTTGTTTTTGGTAGCTCAAAACATCTAATTATTCATAAGCATCAATAGTTGACTATCTGCTCTTGAGTCATATGATTAATCTTGTTTCACTTCTACTTGATAAATTTATCAAAAGGAAGTGTTCCCTGCAATTAGATCATTCCCCTTCACCAGGGAGTTGGGTAGGTCTAATTCAATTTCATTTCTAGTGGCAATGATGGACCATTCCCCTTGTTGCATTGCCAGCTCTTGTTACCACTCCTAGCTAGGATTGAGTTAGTTACATCTTATATTGCATTGTTGCATTACATGTTGGTTTCATTCCATTTTTCATCCCCAAATTATGGGCCTATCTTTTCAATGAAGAGAACACATATTGGGTACTTTTGGCAAGTAAGCCTTTCAAAGTTAAGCAAGAATGTGATTTTTTGTTGCTTAAAATACATTTTTGAATGCACAAATGAATTCAGCACCCTGAAAAACCATTAAGGCACTCGAATTCCACAAATTAAGGAACTTAACTCAAGTTTTTAAAAATATCTAGAGGATTTTAAGTAAGAGAAGAGCTTGGGAGGATATGAACGGCGGCTAGGGTTTTTGCAACTCTCTTATCAATGGTGAATTCTAGCGATTCAGAGAAGAAATATGTTTGTATTGAAGGCATGGCAGCTCAAGCCATGGTTTTGTATAGTGCCATGCTAAAATACAAATCTATTCTTCTAATTGTTTGAGAAGTACAAGAAGTACAGACAATAATGTTCGTTTGAAAGAGGATGCCTTCACCAGTGAAAAAAAATCAAATTAGGGTTTGGTCTCCATATTTAATGGGTTTTGGCCGCAATTAACCGATCTCCCCAGATGCATTACTGATACGTGTTGAATTGCCATGGAACATGAGAATCTAGGTTAGGTATTAAAATCACTGACACGAACCTACTCATGTACCTCAACCATCCTACTTTGAACAGTGGAAAATTACTCATCAGTGAATCAACTAGCACACATGAAAATTTTTTAAAATTTTCAACCCTTCTTCGTTATAATAACAACTTTAATACAACAGTGTAGGGCTCCTGTACCAGGGATTATGGCCCTCATACATCCACCAATACAAGAATAAAATAACAAGATACATTGATCCTCTAGTTGATGTAGAGCTCAATCACAACTGCCTTGATCGTACCCTGGACACAATTTTCAACCCTTCTGCTCCCAATTTGTAGCTCCTGCCTCTATCAATGGTCCTGCTCCTTTAGATCATTGAACTCGGCTTATGAATCTACCCTCTAATTGATCATTTGTCCATCAATGCATCAATGATTAGGGTCTTCTTTTGAGTTGTTCACAACTTCGTTTGTGATCAACTCTCAACTGCCCATTGTTGCTCCTTAGCTCCTTCGGGACTTCTTCCCTCTAATGCCTTCCTATGCTGCTCCAATGAAGACAAAATTTGGGTCTGAGGTCTGCAACCTATCACTGTCATACGTCCTTCAACAATGAACTTGGGTTTTCAATTTGGCTCTCTTAGCTAATCAGACCCTAAGCTCAATAAGTCTGCCACTCCTAGCAAGCTTGTAGCCCTTCACAATACCTACACGTAGGGCACCATGGCTAACCATCTAACAGTCCTCCAATTTGTACTTTGGTTGCCATCCATTTGTCCAATCTGGACTCTAACTCCATCTTCAGATCTGCCCATTCTTTACTTAATGCTTGGTTGATCTTAAGCCTACAAGACTGCCTTCTCCTAGGGCTTGAATATTGCAGTCCTTCTCCTACGGATTTAATTTTCTTTTTAATTTTTCTTTTAGAATTTTAAACCCGATCTAGGTCTAAAACCCCTTCAGTTGGGTCTTTTGCTCATAAACCCCTTTTGTGACCAAACTTCTCACAAACCTCAGATCTAGGCTTGTGGAATACTCCCAAGCTACACTTTTCAACACTACCTCTTAGAGAGAGAGGTACTTCAACTGAAGTATCCGACATCATCAGTGACACTAGCCCACCTAGCATCCACCTCTGCAACATACCCTATAGAATGGATCTTTGTCATTGTAGAATGGAGCTTTTGTAGGGTTGCTCCCTCTGAAGCTAGACTCCCTCTAATCCTACAAGATCTCCATTGGCTAACACTCTTCCATGTGCACACTCTGATCCATTGTCCCTCAAAGTAGCTCTGATAACATGTTGATTTTCCATGGAACATGAGAATTTGGGTTAGGTCTTGAAATCATTGACACGAACCTACTTATGTACCTCAACCATCTTACTTTGCACAAGAGAAAATTAGTTATCATTGAATCAACTGGCGCACATGACAATTTTTAAAAAATTTCAACCCTTCTTTGTTATATTAACAACTTTAATACAACAGTCTAAGGCTCTCGTACCAGGGATAATGGCCCTCATACATCCATTGATACAAGAATACAAGAACAACATACATTGATCATCTAGCTGATGTAGAGCTCAATCACCACTGCCTTGATCGTACCTTGAACACAAATGTTAGTCCCTTTGCTCCCAATCTACAGATCTTGCCTTTATCAATGGTCCTGCTCCTTTAGGCTTTAGGTCACTAAACTCAGCTATGAATCTACCCTCTAGTTGATCATTCGTCCATCAATGCATCAACAACTAGGGTCTTGTTTCGAGTGGAGTTGTGAACAACTTTCAATTGTCCATTGTTGCTCCTCAGCTCCTCTTGGACTTCTTCTCTCTACTGCCTTCCTACATTGCTCTGATGAAGATAAACTTTGGGTCGAAATATGTAACTAGGTTCAGTCTTCATAATGACATATGTAATCATGATTTTTATGTATTTTATGTAAAAAGAAAAAGAAATTTATTACTGTTATTATTGAGGCATGGGTTTCATGCTCAAGGGAAATTTATTTTTAGGTCAAGCACCCATTGAGCGCTTCTAGGCCTTGTCTTTGAGTCAACAAGTCATAAGAGTCATTGTCATGTATGAAAGACCCTTTTGGGCATGTTACATATTGTAGAGAAAAAATTATTTGAGTCAAATTAGAGTCAAAGACCCTCCAAGACCTTGTCATGGTGCCTCAAGCAAGTCGACCTACATGAAAGATCGATCCAAGGTCGGGGTACCATCAGATCAAGGTGAGGAACCAAGTTGTCCCCAAGGCTACGTTTCGCTGCCACTATAGCCATTTCGAGTTTTTGGTGATGTCCTTTGGGCTGACCAACGCTCAGGCCAAATTTCAATCTTGTATGAACCACGTCTTTCGTGGTCAGTTGAGGAAGTTCGTGCTGGTACTTTTCGATGACATTATCATCTACATTCACAAATGGGAAGAACATTTGCAGCACATGGAGGTTGTACTGTGTATCTTGGAGGAGCAACATTTCTATGCCAAGTTGTCCAAATGTGAGTTTGGGCTTACAGAAATACTCTATTTGGGGCATATTATCGAAGTGGAGGGTGTGAGATTCCATGAGGAGAAGATCTGAGCCATACGGGGTTGACCGAAACAGAAGAACGTGACGGAACTCCGGGGGTTTGTAAGCATCTGCACCTACTACCGGAAGTTCGTCAAAGAATTTCCACAACTTGCAGCACCCCTCACAAATCTCACTAAGAAGGGGGCTTTCAGCTGGATAGATGTTGCGCAGAGAGCCTTTGACAGGCTCAAGAAGGTGATGAGCAGTTGCCCGGTGTTGGTATTGCCAAACTTCACGCAACCCTTTATGTTGGAGTGCGATGCTTCAGGAGAAGGGGTGAAGCAGTATTGATGCAGGGGGGTCATCCTATAGCTTTCGATTCGGAAGCTACGGCCACATGAGAAACTGTACCCCATATATGATGGGATGTTGGCCATCATGCATGCATTGGCCAAGTTCAGGCAGTATCTGGTGGGGAATAGGTTTCGAGTGAGGACTGACCACAACAATCTTTGATTCTTCCTTGACCAAAAGCAATTGCAAGAGAGACAGTAAAAATGGGTCAGCAAGATCCAAGCCTATGATTTTCACATCGAGTATGTCAAGGGGAGGAACAACATGGTGGCAGATGCTTTATCACGAAGACCAGCAGCGCTGTCCTTGATGAGTCTTGACGCAGATTGGAGGGCTCAGCTTTCGGTGGAATACTTGAAGGACCTTTTTGCATGTGAGATATTAGATGGGCAGGTGACAGATGACCGATACCGGGTGATGGATGAGGTCATCTATTATCGAGATCGGATCTTCTTGACAGGTAACTCCCCACTCAAGGAGAAGATTTTGCATGCAGCCCATGACTCACCACTTTCTGGCCATCAGGGGTTCACTAAAACATTCAGGGCCATCAGGGAAAGATTCTCATGGAAGGGCCTCGAGGAGGACATCCTCTGGCATGTCATGGAGTGCGTAGTCTGTTAACGGAACAAGGGAGAGCTGAACCACCCCTGAGGTTTTCTACAGACGCTTCCCAATCCGGAGGGGAAATGGGAAAGAATCTACATGGATTTCATCACTGGATTGCCCATGGTGCAGGGCAAGGATTGCATCTTCGTAGTTGTTGATCAACTGACGAAGTATGCTCATTTCTTCGCCATCTCAGCTCGGTACACTGCTTCATAGGTGGTTGAGTTATTTTTCCGAGATGTTTTCAGACTCCATGGTCTTCTAAAGACCATAGTCAGTGATAAGGACAGCCAGTGCATGGGTGGATTTTGGCAAGAGTTATTCCGTTTAGTGGGTACAAAGTTGACACCCAGCACAAGTTACCAATGCACCCACAGACGGATGGACAAAAAGAAGATAGTGAACAAGTGGCTGGAGGGCTACTTGAGAAACTATGTCACGAGGCAACAGAAAGCTTGGCTGCACTAGCTTCATTTGGGGGAGTACTGTTACAACACGACATTCCACATTTCAATTTGTATGTCTCGATTTTATGCTTTATATGGTTATAACGCTTTAACTTTTGTTGATGTGATGTTTGGAGCTATCAAGGTCCTCAAGGCCAAGGACTAGATCCAAGAGAGCCAAGACATACTCCGAGCTCTCAAGGATAACATAGCTACAGCACAAAACCAGCAAAAACTCTATGCAGACAGAGGCCGCGTGGAGAGGCAATTTGAGGTGGACGATATGGTTTACCTTCGTCTTCAGTCATACAAGCGGTCCACGCTGAAGCAGAAAGGAGCTAAGAAGCTCAAGCCCCGCTTCTATGGACCATACAAGGTAATCAAGCATGTTGGGGAGGTAGCGTATGAGCTGGCGCTGCCAGTCGGGAGCAGGATCCACAACATTTATCACGTCTCATGCCTCAAGAAGACGTCGGGACAACAGGTGATAGCCACTATGGAGCTTCCGCCCACTAATGATGAGGGGCATTTGGTGCTACAGCCAGAGGCCATCTTGGACACCCGAGAGAGACATTTGAGGAGCAGGACCGTGAAGGAATCTCTAATCAGATGGAGAAACCTTCCAGATGAGGATGCCACTTGGGAGGGGGAGAAAATCCTGCAGCACCCACCTTTGCAGTTACTTGAGGACAAGCAACATTTGGGCAGGAAGGACTGTAATATTCCAAATTAGCAGTCAGCTAGTTGGAATATTAATTTTGTCAATTTTTCCTTTTTCTAATGTTAGTAGAAAATAAAGTGGGTAAAAGTGACCCACAAATAAATATGAAGATTAAATCACTTTCCTAAAGTCACCAAGGAAAACATTAGAGTTGGAGTGGGACTCATGGGGCTAGCTACACGCAATGAACATCAGCGTTGTGGCAGCGTAGGCAGCGCAGGGGCAGCGTGGGGACAGCAAGGGGACAGCAACTGCGCAGTGGTTCCCTGGCAGAGATGGCAGCGTAGTACAGTGGGGCCCAAGGGAAGGTTGGGGGCTCAGCTAGGTAAAAGAGGATGACAGCAGCTCATTCCTCATTCATTCAGTCATCAGCTAACTTTCTGTCTAGTGAACCAAAAGCACGCTTGAGTTGTTTAGTCAAAAGTCTGCAAGTGTTGTTTAGCACAGAGATTTCCGAGCGAAGATCTCAACCTCGTCCTCGGGGGACTTCGAATGCCTGCTCAAGAGAGGAGTTCAATCAGTTTTGGAGTAGGGATTTCACAAGTTCAGTTCAGGAGTACGGAGACCCTTCTAGGATAGCGCAGTCAGTCAAGGAGTTACGCAGTCCAGCAGTGGAGCAGCTCTGGGGATGGAGAAAGACCGAGATATTTCAACCAGGAGTTTTGTGAGGGGATCAGTGCTTCGTTAGCAGAGTTTTTAGGCAGTTTGCAGCAGTTATTTCCAACAGTTCAGTTCAGAGCCCAGTGTGCCTAGCAGAATTACATACCCAGCTCAAGAGGGTGAATATACGAGGTCAGCTTTTTGGAAAATCCTTCGCGGTTTTCTATGGGTTTGTTGAGAAGAGTTCGGTGTCCAAATCCCAGAATTTTCTGAGCAGTAGAACAGCCCCAATACGCAGTCCATTTCCAGCCAACAGCAGCATTTTCCAAACTGAGCAGCGTAGAGGAGGAGCCATGCAGAGCAGCAAGAAGCAAGGATTTCTAAGCAGGGTTTGAGGAGTATTTCAATCTGCCTTATGCAGGCCAAGGTGTCATCTTCCTAAGCACCATTGGTACCTTTCCCATTCAAAAATATTAATAAAATGGCTGAGCAGTTTTGGCTCTATTCATGGTGTTTTTGATGTATATTTATGTTTGTCGTAGATTTACTCTTTGTATGCTTTGTATTACTGTTTGTTCCCAATTTGGGATATTACAAATTTCAACCCATACCCTGGCTTCAATACCTATGCAAACCCTCACTAACAGCCTTCCTTTTGTTGAAATTGGTTACCAGAGGACAGGTGCTTCCCTAAGGCTTTGATATTTGGCCTAGGGAAAAGTGTCCAAATGTATTTAACTTTTTCTCCTAAAGTGACTTTATAAGTTATAAAGTCAAATCTAATTTAAAAGTGACTTTAATTGATAAAGTTACTAAGTCTAATTTTAAAGTGACTCTAAAAAAGTCAATGTGAAATTAGAAAGTGAAAAGTGACTTTGGAAATAAATGAATAAGAGGGTCTTTATTAAAGTGGGGAGAATTAAAAAATAGAAAGTGAGATTTAAATGCACATTTAATCTCAACCCTGGATCTAAAGCTATCTCGGCCATTGGATTTAGGGATTCCCCAAAAGTCACTTAGGGTTAGGTTAAAGGAGGAAAAGGAGAGAAAAAATCATTCAGTCTTTCATGAGCAAATTGAGAGAATAGGAGAGAAAGCTAAAGAGAAATTGATGAGCAGAGGGAGAGCAGCAAAAGACAAAGCAAATCCATACAGCAGGAGGGCACATTTCCCAAGGCAGCGTTTTCGAACAACAGCGTTTATTTGGCACGATTACCAAGACAGAATCCATACAGCACTATTAGCATGCTTTTCGAGGCAAAGTACAACATTGTTTTCAAGGATCACATTCAGCAATCAAGGGCACGATTTTCGAGGCAGCTTTTTGGGCACGAAAATCGAGGAAGGGACTGTTGTATTGTCCGTACAGTGTTGTACAAGCATAATCTGGCACATTTTCCAAGGCAGCAAGTACAGCATTTAATGCTTTAATTTTTCCTGTAATTTTCTATTTGTTGTTGGCACAATTTTCAAGGTGGAAAGTTGGCACGAAATTTGAGATAAGTGGGTTTTGTGTTTGTTGTAATTTTTACTGTGTTTTTTTGTTCACTGTAAAAGCATATTCATAAATAAAGAGAAGTTTTTCGAACTGGTTTTCCCCAAGAGTTGTAAGGGATTTTTCGAGGGTCATTCTGTGTGTGGCTGATTTATTTTCTGAGTTTTTATTTCTGGATTTTCAACACTGTGAAATTTCCAGAATTTGTGTTTTCAGAAAATATTTATTTTTCTAGCTTGTTGAATGTATGGTTATGGGAATGGGCAATTAACATAATAGGAGAAATAAGGAGAAATTGAAAACCGGAGTGGGTCTTAAAATTTCTACATAGTATCAGAGCTAGTTTGTTGAAAAACGCAGTCTGGGACAGCAAAGACAAAAATTACAGCACCTGATTTTACACACAAAAAACTGAACCTTTACCACCACAGTGTCCTTGTCAGTTTATTAGGACAACAAGCATGTCTTTGGGCTTAAGGATGGAGGATAGGTTGAATGGGCATAGCAACTACAGTATATGGAAGGAAAGAATGCAGAGCATATTTGAGGAGGCAAAAGTCTGGGGTATAATGGTGAGTACCGAACAGCACACTATGAACGTGATGTTGTTCAGTTGGCAGACTTTAACAAAAAGAATAACAAAGATAAGAGACTGATTCTGGATGGTGTTAAAGACCATTGCATTCCTCATGTGAGAGGAAAGAGACTTGCTCATGAGATGTGGACAGCCTTGACCAATCTCTACCAGAGTACCAATGAGAACAGAAAAATGGTCCTAAGGGAGAAGTTGAAGGCCATTAAGATGGTAAAGACTGATAGTGCTAGCATACCTCACAAAGATCACTAATGTGAGAGATGAGTTGGCAGCAGTTGGAGTGGTCATTCCACCCACTGAGTTGGTGCGGATTGCAGTGAATGGTCTTCCCAGTTCATGACTGAACTTTGTTGATGGGATTTGTGCACGTGAGACCCTTCCCACTTGGGAGAGGTTCTGGGATGATTGCATATAGAATGAAATCAGAGAGAACCAGCTTGGGGCAGCCAAACCAGTTGAGCAGGATGAGAATGTAGCACTGTTAGCAGAAGGCAAGAAAGGCAAGGGAAAGAAGCAAGCTTCCACAAGTGGTGGTGGGGGCAAAGGCAAAGGTAAAGGTAAGCAACTGAACAAGGAGAAGGACTATTCCAAGGTGAAGTGTTGGAATTGTCAGAGGATGGGACACAATGCAGTTGTGTGTCTGGAGAAGAAGAAGAAGGGGAAGAACAAGACCATGGTAGCATCAGTAGAGATAGAGGACTTTTCGGAGGGTTCATTGCTTGTGAGTCCACCTGTGCAAGATCACCTGCCACGGAGGGTGAGAGGGAGTGTGCATTTCCCTCCACTAGCGGAGCATCTTCAGGTATCTGTTATGTTGACAGTGGGGCTTCATGTCATATGACAGGAGTCTGTGAGTACTTCTCAGAGCTTTCAGAGAGTGGCACTGATATAGAGGTAGTACTCGGAGACGAAAGCATTGTTAGAGCAGTCGGTGTGGGGACATTGACATTTGATAGGGAACCCAAACCTCCCTTGAAGGTGTCAGATGTTCTATATGTGCCAAGGATGAAGAAGAACCTTATATCCGTCTCAGCATTGGAGGACAAAGGGTATGAGGTATTGTTCAGTAGAGAACAAGTGCTTGTATATCCCAAGGGCGCTTCAGCTGAGTCAGCTAGAGTGATTGGTGTACGATACTTGATTTTCCCATTTTCCCAGCAGTGACAGCAAATCGACTGGGATACTTGATTTGATTCATACCGATGTGAGCAGTCGGATGTCTCATGTTTCCTTGAGTGGATATGAGTACTATGTCTTATTCATTGATGATCACTCTAGGAAGACCTAGATTTATTTCTTGAAGACCAAGAGTGAGGTCTTCAAGCGGTTTCAGGAGTTCAGAGCTCTTGTGGAGACTCAGACAATGGAGGGGAGTACACCCTTGGTGAGTTTGTTGATTGTTGTGCGGAGGCAGGCATTAGAAGGGAGTTCATAGTTCTTTACAACCCCTAGCAGAACGGGGTTGCGGAGAGGAAGAACAGATCCATCGGAGGGTATACCAAAGCCATGCTACATGATCAGGGGTTACCATTGTTTTTGTGGGCAGAGGACTGCAACACTGTTGTTTATTTGCAGAACAGGAGTTTGCATCGTGCCTTGGGGCATGTGACTCCAGAGGAGGCTTTTTCTGAGAAGAAGCCTGATATTGATCATTTTCGTATCTTTGGGTGTATTGCATACTCCTACGTACCCAAGGAGAAGAGGACCAAGCTAGAGCCCACTACAAAGAAGGGTATCTTTGTGGGCTACAATGAGACCTCGAAAGCCTTTCGGATTTATATTCCTGCACAGAGAAGAGTTGTTGTCAGGCGGGATGTGAATTTCAAGGAGGACCGGGCTTTCAGAAGGTCAAGAGAGTTAGAGTATCTGGATCAGCGAGACCCTCAGGAGCAGTTGAGTCAGGCACAGGGATCCAATGGCCAGGGATCAGGAGGTACATCAATTCCGGTGTCAGGTCCATCAGTGAGCAGTGGCTCACAGAGTCAGAGGGGTGGTGCTTTGGGCAACATGCAAAGCAGTCCGCAGAGCAATTCACTAGGTAGTCCACTGATGGACAGTTCACACGGTACTTCAGAATCCACAGGTTCAGGTTCAGGCAGGAGGACAGCAGACAGACATTCAGGAGTTCAAGCTCCTGACGAGGAGTTGTTTCATTCTCCAGTGGGAGAAGTGTGCTCAGGGAAGAGGAAGCCCAAGTGGCTTCAGGATACCTGAGATAGGCCACATCTGTTGCTGGGCCGAAGAGGCCGGTCAAAGAGAGCAGACCACCTGAGAGGTTCTGTGGCTATATGCCAATGATTGCCAACATCATTGACGCTGGGCCTTCTAGCTATGAGGAGGCATCTAGCCAGCAGATCTAGAGAGAGGCCATGCAGGAGAAGTATTCTTCTATCATGAAGAATGATGTTTGGGAGGTGGTGCCGAGGCCTGAGGGCAAATCCATGGTTACTTCTAGATGGCTTTACAAGGTAAAGCATGCTGCAGATGGCAGCATTGAGAAATTCAAGGCAAGGTTTGTGGCTAGAGGGTTCTCCTATGTAGAGGGAGTAGATTATGAGGAGACCTTCACTCCCGTGGCTCGATATACTTCAATTCGCTCCATTATATCGATAGCAGCAGAGATGGTTGGAAGATCCACCAGATGGATGTGAAGACCGCATTTCTCAATGGCTTCATACAAGGGGAGGTGTACATTGAGCAGCCACAGGGCTTTGAGGTGCATGGGAAGGAGTCTCATGTATGCAGACTAAAGAAGGCCCTTTATGGCCTGAAGCAAGCCCCTAGAGCTTGGTACTCCAGGATTGATACGTACTTGCAGGAAATGGGTTTCACAAAGAGTGATGTAGATTCGAACCTATACTTTATTGTGATAGGTGAGGAGCCTCTCCTTCTGGTGTTGTATGTGGATGACTTGGTCATTACGAGTGCAGACAGACTCATAGAGGGCTGCAAGAGAGATCTTGCATCGAAGTTTGAGATGAAGGACATTGGCTTGATACATTACTTTTTGGGTTTGGAGGTGTGGCAGGAGGAGGGGCATTTCTTCCTAGGACAGGGGAAGTATATTGTGGACATCCTTAGCATATTCCACATGGAGGATTGTAGACCCATGTCGACACCTATGATCACCAACTGGAAGAAGCTTCACGCTTCAGATTCCGAGTTGGTGGATCCCACATTGTATAGACAGTTGATTGGTTCCTTGATGTATTTGGTCAACACTAGACCAGATATATGTTTTGCAGTCAACACTATGAGCCAGTTCATGTGTGAGCCCAAGAGAGTGCACTAGGTTGCTGTAAAACACATTTTACGGTACTTGCAGGGGGACAGTGGAGTATGGTCTGGATTATAAGCAGGGAGATGGAGTGAGATTGGCAAGTTACATTGATTATGTGGGCAGGTTGTGCTTCTAATAGGAAGAGCACTTCAGGGTGTTGTTTTGGGTTGGATTAGGCAGTGGCGTCTTGGTTCAACCGAAAGCAGCAATCGGTGGCATTAAGTTCAGTGGAAGCAGAGTACATGGCACCCAGTCTAGCTAGTTGTGAGGCCATATGGCTTCACAAGATGTTGTTTGGCTTATTTGGTCAACCGTTGAGACTTTCAGTGATACACTGTGATAATCAGAGTTGCATTAAATTCACGGAGAATCCAATATTTCATGACAAGTCAAAGCATATCGGCATCAGATATCATTTCATCAAAGACTATGTTCAGAAGGGAGCTGTGAAGCTTGAGTATATTCCCACAGATGAGCAGGTAGCAGATATTACCAAAGCCTCACCACGGGGCAAGCATGTCTACTTCGGTGACAAGATGGGTGTGGTGAGGAACACCTTCCTTGGTAATAAGGAGTGTTGAAATTTTGTTACCGGAGGACAGGTGGTTCCCTAAGGCTTTGATCTTTGGCCTAGGGAAAAGTGTCCAAATGTATTTAACTTTTTCTCCTAAAGTGACTTTATAAGTTATAAAGTCAAATCTAATTTAAAAGTGACTTTAAGTGATAAAGTTACTAAGTCTAATTTTAAAGTGACTCTAATAAAGTCAATGTGAAATTAGAAAGTGAAAAGTGACTTTGGAAATAAATGATTAAGAGGGCCTTTATTAAAGTGGGGTGAATTAAAAAATAGAAAGTGAGATTTAAATGCACATTAAATCTCAACCCTAGATCTAAAGCTATCTTAGCCATTGGATTTAGGGATTCCCCAAAAGTCACTTAGGGTTAGGTTAAAGGAGGAAAAGGAGAGAAAAGATCATTCAGTCTTTCATGAGCAAATTGAGAGAGAAGAGATAGCTAAAGAGAAATTTCTGAGCACAGGGAGAGCAGCAAAAGACACACAGCTAATCCGTACATCAAGAGGGCACATTTCCCAAGGCAACATTTTTGAACACCAGCATTTATTTGGCTCGGCTACCAAGACAGAATCCGTATTGTTGTACTATCCATACAGTTTCGTACAGTACCGTATAGGCAAAATCTGGCACATTTTCTAAGGCAACAAGTATAGCATTTAATGCTGTAATTTTTCCTGTAATTTTATGTTTGCTGTTGGCACGATTTTCAAGGTGGAAAGTTGGCACGAAATCGAGATAAGTGGGTTTTGTGATTGCTGTAATTTTTACTGTGTTTTTCTATTCACTGTAAAAGAATATTCTTAAATAAAGAGAAGCTTTCGAACTGGTTTTTCCCAAGAGTTGTAGGGGGTTTTTCCAGGGTCATATTGAGCAAAAATCAGCGTGTCAAATTTCTCTGTGTGGCTGATTTATTTTCTGAGTTTTTATTTCTACATTTTCAGCACTGTGAAATTTCCAGAATTTGTGTTTTTAGAAAATATTTATTTTTCCAGCTTGTTGAATGTATGGTTATGGGAATGGGCATTTAACTTAACGGGAGAAATAAGGAGAAATTGAAAACCGGAGTGGGTCTTAAAATTTCTACACCTTTATAGCGCAACCTTTACCCACAACAAGCACGATTGTTTGAACTTCCAAACTAGATCTTTATTTCTTCAAACAAGATGCTTCAGGGCTTGGCCTTACTTTCCATCACACATGGATACTTGGCCACTATTCTTGGAGGATTTAAGGCTAGTCGCATGCTTGATTTGCTCCTATTTCTCACAGCGTGATCTTGCCATCACTTCTACCAAACTCGGCCTAGTAATTAGTCAAAAATAATCCCTTCTACTTGCTACAATGGTGTGCGGTACTTCATATTATATTTCTCTCACGCAACCCTAACTAGGGCTCGTACATCTGTTGTCCTAAACCCTAGGGCAGACTTCATCTCTTGGCATTCAATCAACTTGAGAAACCTCACCTAGACATATCACTTAGTCCTGAACTCTCCCACTACTATGACCACCAACTAAAGTATTTCGACCCTCCTTTACGGCTATTGTGACACACATAGTCCAACCCCAAACTCGGCTTGCACTACTCCTCATTTCCTGGGCAAAACCTTCTTCAAATCTGCTGCGTTGGTCCCTTAACACCTGCAGCCTAGCTCCATTGACTAGACAGACTGCTCAGCCTTCCAAAACTAGCCTTATGGCCCTCCTTAACAACTGCTATAGGAGTTTCAGCCTACCACAAGGAACACTTAACATTTGTGACCTATTATACAAGGATTTTGCCCATAACTAGTGCCCAAAATTTCTTTTCCAACTCGGCCAGCAAGATCCCACCTGTCCTAAACCAGAACACACAAGAAGATCCAGTCCACCTCCTCCTTTCTAGCTCGGCTAGGCTCCTAAGGTTTGTGTCTACCTCTGATATGATGCCCTTTATGGATAACTCGGTCTTCCTTGCATCCCTCCTTGGCCTACAAGCTCGGCCTCTCCTTGAGGACTACATCTCATGTATCCTCCACGACCAAGTGAGTTTCTCTCACTTGATTGTACTCTAGCCTAACCTTGGGCCTTCTTAAATAGCTTTTCTAGAAGCCTTCTTAGGAACCCTCTAGATCTTAGAGGAACTTTCCATTTAGAGGAATTTTCCACTTAGACTTGGGATTTAATTTTCTTTTTAATTTTTCTTATAAAATTTTAAACCCCATCTGGGTCTAAAACCCCTTCACTTGGGTATATTGCTCACAAACCCCTTTTGTGACCAAAATTCTCACAAACCCCAGATATGGGCTTGTGGAATACCTCCCAAGCTACACATTTCAACAATACGTGGATATCCCTTTTGATTGATGATCTAAATATTTACACCTTGGCTTGAGGTCTTTTTGTAGTGGTTTTTTATAATATTGAGGATAAGCAAAATATTTCTGAATCCGAGCCTTAATTTTGTGGCAGTGCTAGCCTTTTCATGTAGTATTAGTCTCCCACCTTTGATCCGGTCACGGCGTCAACCTCCATTGCTCTTGTTTGGGTAAGGCTCTCGAACCTTCCCCTGCATCTTTCGAACCTCCTAATGATGAATGTAACAAGTTTCGATATTCATAATTGTTGTAAAGAATAAAAGAAAATTACTTTTGGAGCATGGGTTTCGTGCTCAAGATACTAGTCATTAGGTCTCTTAGCATTTACGAGTCAAAGAGTCATTGTTATTGTAAAATACCCTCTTAGGCACTTGTATCAAAGAAAGAAAAAATATTTTTATATGGAAATGTCTACAAGGCTCCTAAGAACCAAGTTAGCCAACCTAGAACAAGTCAAATTTGTGAGGGTTATTCAAGCCCTAGGAAAAGCTATATCAAGGAAGGCATTTGACCTATTGACACAACACATCAATCAAGTATCTTCTTGGGTTTGAACTGCAATGAAGAAGGAATGCAAGAGTTCTAGAGGACAAGAGAGAAGGCTAGCGAAGGAGGAGGAAGCCCTAGAGAGAATGCGAAGGTCTGAAATCTTGTTATCTATTGCTCACACGTACAAGTACCCTAAGAAACTTAGGGTTACCTCAGGTCTGAAATTGCAGCATGTGCTACAGGTTGTCTTGGAAATGACGAAAGGCTAAAAGAGCCCTAATTCACTCGAAGATATTGTCTTGCAAAATTGGTTGGTTGGCTTGGTTCTTGGTGGCAACCTGGGTCTAGAGTTTGGTCTTGGAAGTCTCCTTTGAAGTTGTTTCTATAAGAAGAGAAGTTCTTTCTTGGTTTTCCCCTTGGAGTTGTTTTGCCCTGAATTGGAGCCTATATCTTGTGTTCATTGTGTATGGTTGTGATTTTCGTGTTTTGGAATTTATTTGATGATAAGAACATAAGCATAATAAACAAGAATATAACTCACAAATAACTATCATGAATGGAAATGTGAATTAAACGCTGCCATAATCTAATTTTTCCAAAACCTGCCAGCATTGTCTTCCACTAGTAATGCAATAGGGAAGTTTTATTGCCACATCCCAGAATATTTAAAAAAAAAAATTATAAAACTATTTACGCTCGAATGTGTTGAGATGGATTTCAACGAGGGTTCTCCTGCTAAGATTAATCTAACGCCTTCAGACTATGTGTGGGTTCAAAAAATCGATTATGAAAATTTTTCATTTCGATGTCATGTGTGTTATGAAAGAAGAGGCATGTAATTAAAAATTGCCCAAAGCGTTTGTAGAATAACAAAGTCCAAAAAAATAATCAGAAGTCCAAATGTTGGGAAGGAGCCCAGTCTGAACATTATACAATACATAAAGAAGAAGAGATTCATGATAAGAAAGAAGAAAAGGAAAAGTAGGAAGAAGCTATTGTCAAAGATGATTCACCAAAGGAAACAAATCCAGTCAGGAAGAAGTGTATGAGGACCCTCCAAATTTAGCAACGGTGGGGACACAACATATTCCAGTGAAATTCGGATCCCCCACTCTTCAAAGGAAAAAGTTGGAAAAGCAACTTCTTGGTCAGATCAAGCACATAAGGAAGAAACTCAAGACAACAATGCTCATTCATTGTAGAGTGCTCCATCGGACACAGCAGAAAATGCAGGTTGGATTCAAGTGGGGAAGAAGGGAAAAAATATTTTTCCAAGGAAAACCAAAAGCCAGTCAAAATTAAATCAAAAATAGTGAAAAAAAGGAATGTAAATGTATCTGGATCTTAGGAGTATTTTGGAAAAAATTTAGCTAGAATGGGACTGAAATTTTCTGTATCATGGGGTTGGATTCAAGTGGGGAAGAAGGGAAAAAAATATTTTGCCAAGGAAAACCAGAAGCCAATCAAAATTAAATCAAAAATAGTAAAAAATGGAATGTAAATGTATTTGGATCTTAGGAGTATTTTGGAAAAAAATTAGCTAGAATGGGACCAAATTTTTTTGTATCATGGGGTAGTCACTTGAAGGATTGGATTGACCCTACATGCTCAATCTCAAACCTGCCAGCAATATTGGTAATTTTGAATGTAATGATTCTAGGCCAAATCCCATCTTTCTTTTTTAATAAAATTCTCATACCCGTTTCTTTGACAAAAATAAAAGCAAGCCTGTGAAGTAGAAGGATTTGCTAGTGTTAAAACCGTCCAAATCAAGAATCCAATGAAAATAAGGGGGAGGCATGAAAATGAAATTAAGCATTTCACAAAAATAGCTGACTCTAGTGCTCAAGGAAGACTTCCTATTTGTTTTTTCTCTGCTTGGTTTTTTGTTCATCATTGTTTATAATATTTATTGCCCAAATAGAGATATGATTCAAACTCAAAGATACCTCTCATGACAGTTGAGCAAATATACACTTGAGGTGGCAAGAAAATTCTAGTATCGACACACCCCTTAGCATTTTGGCAATGGACAAAGATGGACTACTTACTCCATTCATGGTATATGGTGTCCTTCACATCAAGCTCTTGTGTGTTGCAGGGAAGAATAATCTTTGCCATATCACCAACACTCGGCCACCTAACCCAGCCACTTTTTATATTTATATCTCTTTGGTATTAAAATATAGTGCTTTATATATATATATATATATATATATATATATATATATAGAGAGAGAGAGAGAGAGAGAGAGAGAGTTAAAAATAAAACATTATATTCTAATACTAAAGAGATACAAATATAAAAAGTGGACGGGTTTTGGGGGCAACAGTGGTGATATATATATATATATATATATATATATATATATATATATATATATATATAGACAAAAGTTAAAAAAAGCATTATATGTTAATACTAAAGAGAAACAAATATAAAAAGTGGCGAGGTTTGGGGAGAGAGGGTAGTGATATAGCAAAGATTATTCATAGAGAAAAAATCCAAACCTCAAAAAGTATCGCTCCCTTAACGTGAGTTACGTCTTTATATATAGATTTATTCTAACATCAACAATTAGAGATGTTGATGCAACTTTGTCTTCCAAAGGTCAAAATTCTCCATTATATAAAATACCATGCATTATCTAGGAACCTATTAATTGGTAGTAATGATCTTATATACAAGCACTCCCCATCAAATATGTGTTAAATTCAGATGACCATGGTATGTTCTATGCTTAACGCAGTTTTACTTCAATCCTTCTTATAGGCTCGATTCAATTTAGCAATCACATAAACATGAAAGTAAAATGCTAATAGAACATAATAATAGATCAACAGAAGACAAGCCAAATAATATATCAGAATTTGTAATACTCCTTGTCCAGCAAATGAATAGATAAATGTTTGTTACAGCAATCAACAGGATGCCCCAACCAACAAAATCTTGAGTTATTCAAACCAACTTCTCCAACAACCAAATCAACCTTCCACAAGTGTCACACGCACACCTCAAAGACAGCTCCAAAAGTCAACGCAAGTCAACCCAAACTAGTCAATGCAAAAGTCAACATTGCAATCAAAGGGGTTGCGCTTAAAGTCAACATTCAGACTCGATTTTTGTGCCCAACTGTACGGCCTTCAAAAATCGGAATTTCTGCCCAAAAAATGCAGTCAACGTTGTCCAAAAACCCTAAAACAGTCTGAAAATTGCAGCAACTTCTTCAGGTTCAAATTCACACATGTGAAGGAGGGAAGCCTCTCCTAGGCTATAAGAACCAATCAAAACAAAAGATGAATGTGTGTTATGAGTTAATGATGAAATGGACATCATCTCTCTCCAATTTATATCCATCAATGAGTGTGTGTGACACATTTGTAGGGCTTGTGAGCCTACATTACAAATCTAGCCAACCATGCACATGTGTGGAAAATAAAATCAAAATCTATGTTCTACTCATCCAAACAAGATGATCTTTAGATCAATCTTGCACTTCTCTGAAAGAGGAATCCAACAAAAATATAATCATCATCATATGAGCAGTGCAACATGGAGTTTAGACCTAGTTGCCCAAAATTAACACTCCCCCTCAACTAGGGAGAACTCCGTCTGTCCACCTGTGCCATCTAGTGATCAGTACCATCGTGTACTATCATCATCATCATCATGCGTTCCTGCGTCATCCTGCTGTAACATGCTTTGTCGGCTCAAGGGCAAACAAATGAGAGTGAGTCACAAAGACATCACACTCCACTGACCCGAAGTTAGCCTAGAGGATAAAACCTCAATAAACTCAAAAAGAGTCACATACTAACCTGAAGTTATTTTACTAACCCGAAGTCAGTTTAGAGGTCAGAACCTCATCAAACTTGATCCTAGATCAAGTTGTTGGACACAACCCATCCTATACATAGAGAGAACGGAAATCTTCGATGCATCCATCGGTCTTGCTATGGTCTTTATCCACATTTCACACCTCATTGGCCAAATGAGAGGTACTTTCCATGAGTCTGAAACTCCATGGGTAGGATGCATGTGGGGCATAGATAAAAGAGAAGGTGAACCAACTCAACATGATAATAGTGGGGCAAAAGCACAACAAGGTTTGGTAAGCCTAGCCTCGTGTGTGCTTATAGCTCCAAGAAGCTATCCCCAAGCCCCCTGGAGCTCCCAGGGCTCATTGTCCAACTCAAGCGAGACCCTCACAATAGGGTCTTTCCACGATTCCAAGCTTCTCACGGAAGGTTAGGAACTTGACCTTCCCCAAGGGCTTCGTGAGAACATCTACGACCTGCTCATCAATTCCTATGTGATTGAGCCTTACGACGCCTCATTGTACCATGTCCCGGACAAAGTGGTACCTAATATCAATATGATTGGATCGATCGTGGAACACGGGATTCTCAGAAAGATGAATCCCACTCAGGTTATCACTAAGGATAATGGTGGCACCTAGCACATGTCCAAACAGCTCACTGAAGATCTTTCTCAACCAAACAGCTTCACAACAGGCCATACTCACTGCAATGTATTCGGCCTCAACGGTGCTCAAACCCATTGACTTTTGCTTTCTGCTCATCCAAGATATCGAAGCAGAACCCAAGGTGAAGCAACATCCAGATGTGCTCTTGCGATCCACCACACTTGCAGCCCAATCAAATCAGTATATCCATCGAGTCTCAAACTCCGGTAGTGTATCTCAGCCCATAGTTGATTGTGCCCCGAAGATATCTCAATAGAGTCTTGGCACCAATCCAATGAATGTGATGAAGATCAACCATATGTTGACTCAAAGTGTTCACTGCAAAACATATGTCTGGATGAGAGTTCACTAAGAACATCAAGGCCCCTACGAGTTGTCGATACTTGGTGGGATTTCCCAGCTCGGGCCCAGCAGCGCTTCCACACAACTTCTTAAAATTGAGTTTCATCGGTGTCGACACAGACTTACAGTCCACCATACCAAATCTCTCCAATAGCTTCACGACATATTTTCCTTGAGAAAGGAAAATCTCGCATGGCCTTTGCCAGACCTCCAAGCCTAGGAAATAGTGCATCAGTCCTAGGTCTTTCATCTCAAATTTGGAAGCTATCTCCCTCTTACATTGATGAATGAGAGGGTCGGCACTTGTTAGGAAGAGATTGTCCACATAGCGAACCAGAATGAGAGGCCTTTCTTTATTAACCTTCAAATAAAGGTTTGGATTAGCATCACTTCGAGTGAAGCCCAGCTTCATTAAGTAGCTATCAATCCTCTCATACCAAGCCCTAGGGGCTTGCTTCAACCCATAGAGGGCTTTCTTCTACCTGCATACATAGGAGTCTCTATCTTGGACTTTGAAACCCAAAGATTGCTCCACATAAACCACTTCCTTTATTGAACCATGCAGAAAAGCATTCTTCACATCCATCTGATGGAGATTTTATCCTTGCAATGCAGCAAGGGCAATGATAGATCGGATGGTGGTAGAGCGGGCGACAAGTGCAAATATATCATCATAATCTATGCCTTCTTTTTAGGAGAAGCCTCGGGCAACAAATCTTGTCTTGTACTTTTCAGCACTTCCATGGGCTCCATGCTTGATCTTGAAGAGCCATTTCGAGATGACAACAGATTTGTCCTAGGGTCTCGGAACCACTTCCCAAACATCATTCTTCATAATGGACTCATATTATTCGTGCATAGCATCCTTCCAAACTTGATGCTTTACGGCTTCTTCAAATGATCCAGGCTCAGATTATACAATTATACTGATCGCTGCTAGGTACCCTTAGTACCTATTCGGCTTCTTGCTTTCACGAAATGTCCCCCTTGGGGCAATATGTCTCTCAGCATCTTCGAGAGTGTCCCAGAGCCATGAGGGTCTCCTCTTATTTGAAGGAGGTGGATCAATAGGATCCATTGGCCCTTCAACATCAGGCATCGGTTCATCCTTCGGCTCTTCCTGCTTCCCTGCTTCTTCTTATTCTTTGTCTTCCTTTGAACTAGGAAGATTTCTTACTTTCTTGAGGACCGCATCTTCGTCGAAGGTGACATCATGGCATATCTCCACTTCTCTTTGACCAGACACATAGATTCTATATGCCTTTGAAGTTTTATTATGGCCCACAAACATTCCCTTTTTTCCAGAAGCATCCAGCTTGCTTCTCTTTTCTTTCGGCACACGAAAATAAACAGGACTACCAAAAACTCTAAATTTGGAGACATCAAGCTTCTTACCAGAGAAAACTTCTTCGGGAGTTTTGGAGTCCAAAGCGGAATGTGGGCATCTATTTTGAACCTACACAGTAGTGTTCGCAACTTCTCCCCATAGAAACTTCAAAAGACCTTGGTCATATAGCATGGCACAGACAACTTCCACAATGGTCCTGTTCTTTTTTTCAGCAACACCATTTTGCTCAGGAGTATACACAGTTGTGGTCTCCCTCTTAATGCCAGCTTCCGTGCAAATGTCATAGAACTCATTTGACTCATACTCGATCCCATTGGCTGTCCTCAAAATTTGATTTTCTTCGCGGTTTGATTTTCCACCAAGGCCTTGAAGGTACAAAACCATTTGAATGTTTTGTCCTTCTTCTTTAAGAAATATATCCATGTCTTGCGAGAGAAGTCGTCTATAAAAGTCATGTAATAGGAACATCCTCCCAAGGATGTTACAAGCAGCATACCAGATAAATCAAAGTGTATCAACTGCAAGATATCAGATGTCTTTGTGACACTTGAGGGGAATGGTCCCCTTGTATGCTTCCCTTCGGCATAACCCTGACATATACCTTCATGATCATCTTTAAACTCGGTCATCCCTGTCATCACCTTCCTTGCTTCGGGAAGGGCTTTGTAATGAAGGTGTGCAAACCTCTGGTGGCATAACTCGATTTGAAGAGTTGTAACACATGACATAGCCCCCAACAGACTTCCTCCAACCTAGTAGAGTCTATCAACTCTAAAACCAACAGTAAGAGCTTCTTTGAAGTTCTTCTTCCAAATGCGTACCTTTCCATCAACGAATGCCACCTTGAATCCTTTGTCTTCCATTGTCGAAATAGACACAAGGTTCCTCTTCAAATCAGGTACGTACAACACATCTTATAAGCGAAGGACTTGACCTTGAGATAGATGAAGGGTCATATACGTTGTCCCTTTCACGGGATAGGTTGCTTTATCTCCAAGGATAATTTCTAGAATAGTATCCTTCTCAATCAAATCACAGAGGGCTTCTTTATAACTAGTGAGGTGCCTTGAAGCACCAATATCAATCAACCAGACATCCAAGGTGTCGGGAGGAGATGCAGCAAAGAGGGCAGATACAAGAATATATTCATTTCTCTTATTATCAACAACATTAGATTCATCGTACCTAGAATTTCTTGACCTCTTGAAAGGTTGCCCATTTCCACTACGATCAGAGGAAGCCTTCCTCTTTCCTTTGAACCTATTGTTCCTTTGATTTCCATTCCCCCTGAAGTTGTTGTTGTCATCATCCCTGGGAGAGTTTATTCTATTGGGGCGCTCTCTTGCATAGTGACCAATCTTGTTACAAGTGTAACATCTTCCCTTCCTTCCTTTGGGCCCCGCTCTTCCATGGTTTTGATTTCTCGGGCAACCATAGTTCTTCTTCTTTGCATGAGCGGCGAAGGCAGTAGGGTCACCTCCATTTCCATTAGAGGGATGATCTCTTTCCATCATTCTTGTTTCCTCTTGAGTGCATCTCGTCAACAATTCATGAAAATCAGGAATCACATTATTATTAAGAATCGTAGTATTAAATACATACCAGTCTCAAGGAAGTCCTCCAAGAGCAATGAGGATGAGCTCTCAATTAGCTACTTCTTCTCCTATGGCAAGAAGATCATTCTTGATTTTTTTGAGCCTCATAAAATATGATTGGATGGATTCATCTTCGCCCTTCTTGATATTCTTCAACTTGTTCTTGAAGAAAATCACTTGATTAGCATTGCTAGCCCTGAACATGCTAACCAGCTTATCATACATCTCTTTAGATGTGCCCAGCTCGGAGATGTAAGCAACCAAGTGCTTATAAATGGAATCCTTGATAATCATCTTTGCTTTGATTTCCCATTTTCTATACTTCGTCTTTGTGGCAGCCGGTGCATTTGATGGAGCCTCATGGATCTTCACCTGCACATAGTACATTACATCTTGGTCTTCCAAAGCCAAATCCAAGGATATCTTCCATGCATGATAATCAGACTTGTCAGTGAACTTATCATCAGACTTGAAACCCTTGTATGTGGAGGCCATTGATCCTTGATAGGATTTCTTCTTTGGTGATTGCTTTTCACACTATCTTGGGCTTTGTCTTCACCTCAGCTCTGATACCATGTTAAATTTAGATAACCATGGTATGTTCTATGCTTAATGCAGTTTTACTTCAATCCTTCTTGTAGGCCCGATTCAATTTAGCAATCACATAAACATGAAAGTAAAATGCTGATAGAACATAATAATAGATCAACAGAAAACAAGCCAAATAATATATCAGAATTTGTAATTCTCCTTGTCCAGCAAATGAATAGATAAATGTTTGTTACAGCAGTCAACAGGATGCCCCAGCCAGCAAAGTCTTGAGTTGGTCAAACCATCTTCTCCAACAGCCAAATCAGCCTTCCACAAGTGTCACACACACCGCTCAAAGACAGCTCCAAAAGTCAACTCAAGTCAACCCAAACCGGTCAATGCAAGAGTCAACGCTGCAGTCAAAGTCAACATTCAGCCTCGATTTTTGTGCCCAGCTGTACGGCCTTCAAAAATCAGAATTTCTGCCCAAAAAATGCAGTCAATGTCCAAGCATTGACCCAAAGTCAACGCTGTCCAGAACCCCTCAAAACAATCCGAAAATTGCAGCAGCTTCTTCAGGTTAGTCAGATTCACACGTGTGAAGCAGGGAAGCCTCTCCTAGGCTGTACAAACCAATCAGATCACAAGATAAAAGTGTGTGATGAGTTGATGATGAAATGACATCATCTCTCTCCAATTTATATCCATCAATGAGGGTGTGTGACACATATGTATGGCTTGTGCCTACATTACAAATCTGGCCAACCATGCACATGTGTGGAAAATAAAATCAAAATATATGTTCTTCTCATCCAAACAAGATGATCTTTAGATCAAATCTTGCACCTCTCCGAAAGAGGAATCCATCAAAAATATAATCATCATCATATGAGCAGTGCAACATGGAGTTTGGACCTAGTTGCCCAAAATTAACAATATGACTACCCTCTCAACATACATGATTGACCCACCATACTATGTGATTCAAACATAACTACGCATGCCCTAGAATGCAGGATGTCAGATGAAATTTTCCTTAAAATGTCTATAATCAACTTGCAACCTAATGTCATAAATTCCATGAGAATAGGTCACATACATACTTGTGAGTGACTTTGTTGCAATATATCTGATGATCGGAATCAAACATGTTCAAAATGACTTGATGGTAAGTGTAGATATGAAGTTGCCAAGCTGAATTTGAACAAAATAAAAATGGAATGCTTAAATTTTAGAGTATGTGAATAAAGAAATCTGTTAAAAGTACTTCAGCCTCTTAACACCAGCATAGAAGTCTTCGACTAAAAACTAACGCACAAACAATAGCTATATGTAATAGTTATTACACATGAGTACAGGTGAAAACTCAGACACGTGTGAGTACAGGTGAAAATTCAGGTAGCTGAACAATATTCCTAGCTTTAACTTGTAAAATAACTGCTCTCTTATGAGTTCCCAAAGAAAGTGATCAGCTGGATACAAGAAAATGCTCTCCAATACTCACTTTCACATTCTCACCTGGTGTAAGCCTGGGGGCAAGCTGCAGATAGCTTGGAATACAGATGGACAACCCTCCACAGGTGACATTGGCAACCTATCATCCCACCTGAAATATCAAAATATGAAATCTTAGAACTCCACATCTGACAGCTGCATTTGACAGGACTACAATTAGAACAATTCCGCAAGAGAGAGCATTATCAGAACAAGTAAAATCACTAAGATACTTCACTTTATGTTCAGTCTTGTCTAATCCACACTCTAAAACAAACACCCTTAAAGAACACAAAATGCACAGACAATGCCGAAAAGACAGAAATTTCAATCGAATCTTCACATATATTGTCTAGTCCCAGTGTTGCCAATGTCACAAAAATATCAGCAACTTCACGATGTCTAGCATGATTTTCAGAGGGCCAATATTTTAACCCAAAAAAATTGCAATGTTTTCCTTGGCAAAAATATCCCAATAATAACTTAAATATCACACTAATATCTTGGGGCAATGGAATATCTTGCCAAACCCATGGAGAGGTTGGCATAAAATCAAGTTTTATTGTTTTTAGTCATCTTGTAAACAGATTGAAGGGTTTGGAAAGCAAAGTAGGTGGAGTTGGAGAGAGTTTATTCATTTGCCATCATCAGTTTATTGGGGAGTTAAGATTGATTCCCAACAGCTGTTGGTCTATTTGCAGGTATGTGTAACAATTTCCACCTCTTTTTTTCAGATTTTTGACAGGATAAGCAATTGCAATCAATTTCCCCCCTTCATCTTGATTTTGAGTTAAGGAAATCTATCATTTACTTAGAAACTAAATTTGTTTGTTTCTTCAAAAATGATTTGAACTTTTTAAAATTTTCAGATTGTTCTGTGCCCTAGGTTTAATCATTGCTATTTGGATTCAAAAATTTGAACATTGAAGACTGAGCCGAGAAATTTGGAACATGTGTGAGAATATGATGAACCTGCAAGGGGGAATCTAGAGGAGGGTAGAGCATGTACACCTCCATAGAATTTAGCAGTCAAATTGCTGCACAGAGGCCGGTCCCTTGGCCCATAAACAAAGGGGGTCCCATACACCAATTTGGTGTCTGGCTTTGACCTTAAAATTAGATGATGATGATGATGATTGCCATTAGGCAAGGGTTTGATTGCAAGTTGTGCAGGAAGAACACAAGGGGAGGAATCACCCACAGTTGAAATACCACCTTGCACAAATTCTGGGACCTGAAGTGCGTATCTTCCCAAACACAAGCCCAGAAATCATTTGTATTGCCAACAAATTACTTGTACATGTGGGTATAAACAGAGATAACAGGGAAGCTGTGAGATCTGGTCTTCGAAATGGAGGAGTTGCAAGATCTAAGAGGGGAAGAAGTGACAATGTTTCTTCTACCTCACCCTCCACAATGTCCTCAACGACCTCACCTTGTTTTCTTCCTAAGGCCACACCTAGTGCACAACCTTCTATGAGGTCAATGGTTAAAATAGAAGAGAAGCAAGAAGCTAACAAGCTTGTGGGTAGGTGTTTTCTATGTAGTCACATTCCTTACAACATTGCCAATAACAATCCACTCTACCAAACTATGTTTGATGTTGTTGCCATTTGTGGCTCGGGGTTGAAGGCCCCTACCTATGATGTGTTGAGAGAGCCTATCCTTCAAACTGAAAAGGGCAATTACACTGATAGATTGGAAAAGCTTAAAGCATCATGGGAAATCACTAGATGCATCGTTATGTCAAATGGTTGGACTGATCAAAGGGGCATGACCTTTCTTAACTTCTTGGTTAATTGTTCCAAGAAGACAATGTTAATTAGATCTATTGATGCATCTATGCCATGCTAAAGATGCAACAATATTAAGAGAGTTAATGGATGGGTTCATTTAGAAGGTACGTCCATAAAATGTTGTCCAAGTCATAATGACAATGCCACTAATTATGTTGTCATGGGCAGGTCTCTTATGTTAAGGTATTTACCTTGCTTTGGACTCCTTGTGTACGGTTATCTCCGATGCATCCATCGATCTTGCTATTTGTCTCTATCCACATTTCCCACCTCATTGGCCAAATGAGAGGTACTTCCCATGAGTCCGAAACTCCATGGGTAGGATGTGTGCGGGGCACAGATCAAAGAGAGGTGAACCGACGGTGGGGTAGAAGCACAACAAGGTTCGGCAAGCCTAGCCCCGTATGTGCTTATAGCTCCAAGAAGCTATCCAAAAGCTCCTTGGAGCACCTAGAGCTCATAATCCAACTTAATCAAAACCCTCAGAATAGGGTCTTTCCACGATTCCAAGCTTCTCACGGAAGGTTAGGAACTTGACCTTCCCCAAGGGCTTCGTGAGAATATCCACGACCTACTCATCAGTTCCTATATGATGAGTCGCACCTCGATGTACCATATCCCAAATAAAGTGGTACCTAATATCAATATGCTTGGATCGATCGTGGAACAAGGGATTCTCAGAAAGACAAATCCCACTCTGTTTATAACAAAGGATAACTGGTATCTAGCACATGCCCAACCAGCTCACTAAAGAGCTTTCGCAACCAAATAGCTTCACAACAGGCCATACTCGCTAAAATGTATTCGGCCTTAGCGGTGCTCAAAGCCATCGACTTCTGCTTCCTACTCATCCAAGATATAAAAGCAAAACCCAAGGTGAAGCAGCATCCAGATGTTCTCTTGCAATCCACCACACTGCTAGCCCAATCGGCATCAGTATATCCATTTAGTCTCAAACGCCCAGTAGTGTATCTCATCCCATGGTTAATTGTGCCCCGAAGATATCTCAACAGATTCTTGGCACCAATCCAGTGAATGTGATGTGGATCAACTATATGTTGACTCAAAGTGTTCACTGCAAAACATATGTTTGGATGGGAGTTCAATAAAAACGTCAGGGCCCCCACGAGTTGTCGGTAACAGGTAGGATTTGCTAGCACAGGCCCAACAGCGTTTCCAAACAACTTCTTGAAGTTGAGTTCCATTGGTGTCGACACAGACTTATAGTCCACCATACCAAATCTCTCTAGTAGCTTCACGACATATTTTCCTTGAGAAAGGAAAATCTCGCCTGGCCTCTGCCAGACCTCAAAGCCTAGGAAGTAGTGCATCAGTCCTAGGTCTTTCATCTCAAACTCGGAAGCTAGCTCCCTCTTACACTAATGAATGAGAGGGTCAACACCTGTCAGGAAGAGATCATCCACATAGAGAACCAAAATGGGAGGCCTTTCTCTATCAACCTTAAAATAAAAGTTTGGATCAGCATTACTTCGATTGACGCCTAGCTTCATCAAGTAGCTATCTATCCTCTCATACCAAGCCCTGGGGGCTTGCTTCAACCCATAGAGGGCTTTCTTCAACCTGCATACATGGGTGTCTCTATCTCGTACTTCGAACCCAGAGGTTGCTCCACATACACCTCTTCCTTTATAGAACCATGCAGAAAAGCGGTCTTCACATCCATCTGATGTAGACTCCATCCTTGGGTTGTAGCAAGGGAAATAATAGATCGGATGGTGGTATAGCGGGCCACAGGAGCAAATATATCATCAAAATATATGCCTTCTTTTTTAGAGAAGCCTCGAGCAACAAATCTTGCCTTGTACTTTTCAGCAATACCATCATATCCATGCTTGATCTTATAGAGCCATTTCGAGGTGACAACAGATTAGTCCTTCAGTCTCGAGACCACTTCCCAGACATCATTTTTCATAATGGACTCATATTCTTCGTGCATAGCATCCTTCCAAACTTAATGCTTTGCGGCTTCTTCAAATGATCCAGGCTCAGATTGTACTATCATACTCATGGCTGCTCGATACCCTTGGTATCTCTTCAGCTTCTTGCTTTCACGGAGTGTCCCCCTTAGGGCAACATGTCTCTCGGCATCTAAAAGAGTATCCCTGAGCCATGAGGGTCTTCTCTTATTTGAAGGGGGTGGATCAATGGGATCCATAGGTCCTTCAACATCGGGCATCAGGTCATCCTTCAGCTCTTCCTGCTTCCCTGCTTCTTCATCTTCTTCGTCTTCCTTGGAGCTAGGAAGATTTCTCACTTTCTTGAGGGCAGCATCTTCATCGAAGGTGACATCGTGGCATATCTCCACTTCTCTTTGACCAGGCACTTAGATTCTATATGCCTTCGAAGTTTTGCTATCACCCACAAACATTCCCTTCTTTCCAGAAGCATCCAGCTTGCTTCTCTAAACTGAGAAACATCAGGTTTCATACCAGAGAAGACTTCTTCAAGAGTTTTGGAGTCCAAAGCAGAATTCAGGCATCTATTTTGAACGTACATAGCAATGTTCGCAGCTTCTCCCCATAGAAACTTCGGAAGACCTTGGTCACATAGCATGGTGCGGGCAGCTTCCACAATAGTCCTGTTCTTTCTTTCAACAACACCATTTTGCTCAGGACTGTACGCAGTTGTGGTATCCCTCTTAATGCAAGCGTCTCTGCAAAAGTCATTAAACTCATTTGACTCATACTCGGTCCCATTGTTGGTCCTCAAAACTTTGATTTTCTTCTCGGTTTGATTTTCCACTAAGGCCTTGAAGGTACAGAACCATTTGAATGCTTCGTCCTTCTTCTTCAAAAAATATATCCAAGTGTTGCGGGAGAAGTCATCTGTAAAAGTCATGTAATAGGAACATCCTCCCAAGGAATGTCACGAGCAGCATACCAGATAAGTCAAAATGTATCAACTGCAAGATATTAGTTGTCTTTGTGACACTTGAGGGCAATGGTCCCATTGTATGCTTCCCTTCGGCACAACCCTGACATATACCTTCATGATCATCTCTAAATTCGGGCATCGCTGTCACCACCTTCCTTGCTTCGGGAAGGGCTTTATAATGAAGATAGCAAACCTCCAGTGCAATAACTCTGTTTGAAGAGTTGTATCACATGACATAGCCCCCGATGGGCTTCCTCCAACCTAGTAGAGTTTATAAACTCTAAAACCAAAAGAAAGAGCTTCCTTGAAGTTCTTCTTCCAGACAAGTACCTTTCCATCAACGAATAACACCTTGAACCCTTTGTCTTCCATTGCCGAAATGGACACAAGATTCTTCTTCAAATTTATTCCCTTTCTCTTCTTATTTATTCCTTTCCTTTTCTCTTATCCCTTATCCCCTTTCCCCTCTCCCCTTACAGGCCGAGTCGGGGCTCGACTATACCCTTATCTCTGAACCCTTATATGTTCCTTTTATATGTATCCCTTATCACTTGATATCAATCAAGGTTATTTTTTTTACCATTGCCTTCCATGAAAAAAAAAAAGCTTGAGCATGAGAAGACAGTCTCTCTCAACCGATAGGGAGAGAGAGGGGCTTTCTTTCTCAACCGATAGGGAGAGAAAGGCAGCAGTATCAAGCTTTCTCAACCGATAGGGAGAGAAAGGGAGTTGTACATTATATATGCTGCATAGCTCGACCAACGGGAGAGCATGAGGTTATCCTCTGGATTTAGTGAACGATTTATTTTTTTTAGCCACAATTCTTCACAAATAAATCGTGTAGGCTACCCCATAAAAAGCAAAAAAATCACCATTAACATTCACTAAATCCATATAGACAATGACAAATTATTGCGCTCATGATACATCACAATGGAATTATATCCCGATTAACAAAACCATAAATTAACAAAAATTAATTGTTGTTTTAGTTAGTAAATTATATAAGCTGAACACGACAAAAATTCATTATTCATCCTGAGCTTATACTCTGTTGCAAGATTCAGATTTAAAGAAACATGCACGTCTCTACTTTACTAGATCCCAAAGACCATTCATATTTAGAATCATCGTAATGCGCTCCTTCCAGGAACTGAAATTTGATACCATGTCCAACTTGTCATCATATCTCAAATTACTCAATGATGCCATCTCCACATATCAACCACAGCCACAAAACCCCACTACAAAATTTTAAGAAATAATTATGATGCCACAAAAGGAAACTTGTTGCTACAAACCCTCGTGATCTCAAATCTTTATTTCAGAGTCTTCTAGATAGCTTGGATACCATGTTAAATTTCTAATACCAAATAGATGTATTTTCTTACTGCAATTTATTTTATCCCTGACAATTTATTTATTTACCCAAATAAACACTGAATCACCAAAAAATAAAATCATTGGTATTTTTAACTTATAGAATTAAATATATGCAATGGAAATAAATCAGAGAGAACAATCACACATTGCAAAGTAAATTCACCCACAACAATTCTCCGTCAATTAACTATCTAGAAAATATGGGTTTTCCGACCTACAGAGATACAAGGAAAAACACAAAACCCCGAAACCTGTTACATGGTTCCCTCAAAATGAATTTGGCCCAAGGAACTTGACCTCTAGGAAATTAGCCTCAGGATGAAATAGGTCTGGAGAACTTGACCAAAATACTTAGCCAACAACTCAACATGCATCTTCCTTGCGTGCCAGTGATGCGCACTAGGGAAAATTCGACCCTCTAGCAACTCGGCCTCCTCCAGATAAAATCAATTTCCCTCTAGCAACTCAACCCTACAATCTCCTCCTACTCATCCCTCCTATATTTGCCCCAATCCACTCACAGTCCTCCTTCTCTGCGCTCCTAGTCCACAAAGCCACTCACACTTACAAAAATTCGTTGGGGAAACCAAATTTTGAGGCAGCGTGATTGAATGTGGTACACCTTCCAGACAACGAAGGTTTCTAACATCACACATGCTTGGAAGATACTTATCCTAAGACAGTGAAGTTGGATATCCATCTTGTGGCTATGAGCCATGAAGCGAACAAAGTTCCTTCTCAAGTTAAAATGTTCCAGAACACTTGGAATACAAAGATATCCATGAGGATACAAATATTATATTAGATAGTATGAAGAATGAGATCGATGATTGAATGTTACAAATGAGGCCTGCTTATATACCTACGCGGGTGCCTCTTCACGAAAGGCCATGTCTTATCAATCATGGCCTTTCAACCTAATTACTAATTAACTAATTAATCACTATTTACATTATTTTATTTATGACATTGCCTTCCCCTCAAAAAGCTTTGTCCTCAAAGCTTGTCGATGAAAGGCCTCGATTTCTTTTCCTGCTACGAACATCTTCTCGTCTTGGGGCAGTCATCCTTGTCGATACAAGTTGATATGATCCTCTAAGTGACAAACAAAACTATCGCACTGAGAATGGATCGGACCATCCTAAATCAATCTTCTGTGGAATCTTACGATGACTGGCAACTTGTGATGATTCGTTAGTATTCTTCAGAATATCAGCTTGTTTCTGTTCTGAATACATAGCTTGGTTGAGTTGTCTGCTCCCGTGATTTGGATGTCGATAAGGAAATTTTTTGGTTTGACTTTGATTTTCTTTTGGCGAGGATGTTATTGAGTCGGTTACCGAACCTTCACTTAGAATGTTCCTCGTTCGTCTGGCATCTAAGTTTGTTTCTTCTGCAAATTGCTTGTCGTCTTCTTCAGTTGAGACATTTACTGGATCAATGTTCGTTTTTTCGACAAGTTGTTGCACCTTGTTTTCCAACAACTTCTTATCCTTCTTTAGTTTCTTAATTTGCGTTAGAAATTTTTCGTTGTGGTCCTTAAGGCGAGCAACTTCGTCATTCTTGTTAGTGGTTATTTTGTCAACTTCTCTTTGCAAATATTGTATTGTTTTTTTACTTTCTGGGAGAGCTACTCTTGTGATATCTAATATGTCTTCCGATGTTAGTGAATTCGGCTTCACCGTGACATCTTGTAACATTATGCTTTTCTTTTTGTAAGAAAATGTCGAAAACTTATTTTTCGTATTAAGGATGAATGACCCTAATGATTCCATCCAGAGCGAACCCAGAATTATATCACTATCGTTACAAAATAAGGTTTTAACGGTAAATTGCGAGACAAGGGAATACTCCCCAATACTTAGGTGTAAATTCCCTATGTCGTATTGTTTTTCATTTGTGTGAATTGAATTTGTTTCAGTTATATTGGATTCGGGGATCACTAATTGGTTAGCACATTCAGTACTAACATAATTATTCTCTTGATTAAGATCGATAGATATGAGAACTTCCTTTCCCGCAAAGGACCCTTTAATTTTAATTAGCGCACGCACAAACATACTATAATTTTCAGGAAATCTTCCCTCCTTTAGTTCTGTTTTGGATGCCATTTTGTCAAGATAACTTTGGGGTTTTTAGCTCTCATTAAATGACCCTTTTACTTCCCAAAGGAGGTTAATATCTCGTTCACAATTCCTTCTCAACTCTCTTTTTAAATACTAGTTAGTATATATATATATTTTAACAAAAGAGAGTACTCTTTACTTTCTTTACTTTCTTCACACTTTTAATACATATATTTCCACCAATTCTAATTAGAATGTCTATAATAAGACTTCAATACTTCACTTTTCTTTTCTCTACACACGATTTTTTTCTTAATATATCTTTCTTTATAGAATTAGGAATAAAATAAAGAAGTGGCCCCTTATAACTTGTATCAAGACTTAAATTTTTCTATCACTTATGAAAAGCACTTTTTCAATAACAACCTTTTTCAACTTATATAAATAAATAAGTGGCCCCTTTCCAAAGTATACTTTATATATTTTAATTTATTCTTATTTTGATTTACTTCTAATTCCTCCGTATAAGGGTTTCAATATGGGTAAAATTGATATTACGAAAATTCGTGATTTTTAACTCGAGCCCTATGCCTTTTCGGAGTTCATGAATGGTTAATAGATTTCAATAATTTACATGCAAGATATTTATCAATTGGTCGCTTATTTCCCACGATTTAGTTAATGGATTTTAATAAAGATGATGGCGAATGGATGAAAGTCAGCGTAGAGGACCGGTCAGATGACTAGGATGTGGCTAGCCGTGGCGCGGTCGCTATAGGGTGATGGCCTGTGGGGAGCAATCAACGACGAGAGTGAATGGCGGCAGCAAGAGAAGAATGGTGGGTTTGTGGATGGCAGACAGTGGCTGTGGCAAGACGCGAGGTGGATGGAAACAAAATCTGGCTACAGTGGCAGCAGCTAGGCGACAGTCTGCAATGGTGTTGTCGAAAGGTTGAGAGCGGCCGAATTCTGTCGACGTACAGGTATGTCAAGTGGCTGTTATTGTGGCAGTTTGTAGTTCGAATGCGAAGTGGTTGCCGGTGTAGGGTGGTAAGGTGCACACGATGATTGGTTAAGGAGGCCTTGCGGTGGTCCAGCGACTACTATATATAGTCAATCAACAGTTGAGGCGATGGCTCTCGTTGCTGCGGCTGCTCCAGCGGGGCTACGACTACTGCAGATCGTGTGTGCGACAATGTGCCTATTTAGTGAGGGAAGGCGTCAGTTGGTTGTAGTAGGTAAGTTCTATTTTTCGTTTGGTGTTTCTTTTTTTTAAATAAATGTAATTTTATTTTAGTATATAATTTTTTTATTTCTATTTAAATATCTTCTTTTTTTTAATTCTTTCCTCCTTTTTTCTATATATATGCTTCCTCCTCCTTTTTTTTCTTTTTTTTTATATTCTCTTTTTTTTATTATTATATTGGAGCCTTTTTCTTATATTCTTCTTTTTTACTTTTTTTTTTTTTAATATTTCTTTTTCTTATTTTTCACAAAATTCCCCCCCCCCCACCCCTTTTTTTTTAAATTATGGCCAAAGGCCTACTGGTGAAATTTCTTCAAATTTTTAATTCTGGCCAAAGGCCTACTGGTGAAATTTCTTCAAATTTTTACTTCAAATTTTTAATTCTAGCCAAAGGCCTCTGACGAAATCAATAAACGGAGAAACTCCATAAGTGTAGCAAAACACTTCAACGGCAACAATGTTGACAAAACCTTGATGGCCAAGGGCCTGGATCGGAGAGCGTGGCTCTGTGCAGTAAGGAGCGGCCAGAAGATCGAACTGCTCTGATACCAAATGAAGCTAACAAAGTTCCTTCTCAAGTTAAAATACTCCAGAACACTTGGAATACAAAGATATCCATGAGGATACAAATATTATATTGGATAGTATGAAGAATGAGATCGATGATTGAATGTTACAAATGAGGCCTGCTTATATACCTACGTAGGTGCCTCTTCACGAAAGGTCATGTCTTATCAAACATGGCCTTTCAACCTAATTACTAATTAACTAATTAATCACTATTTACTGCAATTTATTTTATCCCTAACAATTTCTTTATTTACCCAAATAAACACTGAATCACCAAAAAATAAAATCATTGGTATTTTTAACTTACAGAATTAAATATATGCAATGGAAATAAATCACAGAGACCAATCACACATTGCAAAGTAAATTCACCCACAACAATTCTCCGTCAACTAACTATCTAGAAAATATGGGTTTTCCGACCTATAGAGATATAAGGAAAAACACAAAACCCCAAAACCTGTTACATGGTACCCTCAAAAAGAATTTGGCCCAAGGAACTCGACCTCTAGGAAATTAGCCTCGAGATGAATTCGGTCTGGAGAACTTGACCAAAATACTTAGCCAACAACTCAACATGCATGTTCCTTGCGTGCCAGTGATGCGCACTAGGGAAAATTCGACCCTCTAGCAACTCGGCCTCCTCCAGATAAAATCAATTTCCCTCTAGCAACTCAGCCTTATAATCTCCTCCTACTCATCCCTCCTATATTTGCCCCAATCCATTCACACTTCTCCTTCTCTACGCTCCTAGTCCACAAAGCCACTCACACTAACAAAAATTCGTTGGGGAAACCAAATTTGAGGCAGCGTGATTGAATGTGGTACACCTTCCGGACGACGAAGGTTTCTAAGGTCACCCATGCTTGGAAGATACTTATCCTAAGACAGTGAAGTTGGATATCCATCTTGTGGCTATGAGCCACCCTGAGATCACACTTTTGTGGCAACTTTGGTCACCTGAGGCTTGCTCTAGGACAACCAGGGAGACACACTGATTTGAGGCAAGCAGCTAACTCAAAGGAGTAAATTACTAGAACGGTGGATCACAAATAGGGCACCAAACCCTACCTAAGGCAGAGGAGGGCATCTTCTTGTGGAAAAGGCAACTGTGTAGCCTCCTTGAGGCCAATCTGTGTAGTAGGGATCTATTGGGGTAGATTCGAGTTGATTCAAGGAGTTTTGTGACGGCGAATTGTGTCCAATGAAGGTTGGTTGCCTGGCAGTAAAGAGATATCAAAAGGGCTATTAACAAGGTCAGGCCAAGAACAGTAGTTAATAGGGTTTACCGACAATTTAGCAATTATTGTGTGTCTAATTTGTAGTGGGGAGTTGAAAGGATCATGGTTTAAACCCAGTATGTATTGTTGGATTGGTTTCATAAACATGAGTTGTCGATGCTAGTTACATTGTTTATGAATTCAATATTTTTTTTTATTTGTAAAATTTGAAGGAACACTATGATACTAGTTAAATTACAAATCTATCATGTGTTGTTTCCTAATCCTAAGGGTAGTTTTACCCTAAGACATATTACAAAGTGCCCCGTCCCCCAAGAACATGCACTATCGACTCCTTACATCAAGCTTGTTTCTTTGCTCCTTTCGAATTAAGGCAAAACAAGTGGAACCAAAGACCCTAAGATGCTGCACCGAATTAATGTAGCCATACCATATTTCATATGGAGTCTTATTTTCAAGAGCATGATATAGACTCATGTTTTTCATATATACTACACATAGAGTTGCAACAACACAAAATATCAACTTCACATTTTTTAAAAACATCACAAAGCAAACCATATTTAAAAGTCGTGATCATTCTTTCAGCTACACCATTATATCGAGGATTGTATGGAACTATGGTTTGATGTTGAATTCCATGTTAGCGAAGATAGTTTTCAAATTCATTAGATGTATATTCCCCTCTATTATCAGTATAACAAGTACCAATATGTGACTATGCTTCATTTTTGATGCATACATGAAAATTTTGAGCGTTTCAAAAGCTTACATTTTTGTTTCAACAAATAAACCCAACACATCCTAGTGTAGTCATCGATGAAACTCATGATATATTTATTGCCATTAGCAAATGGAACACGCATTGGACCACACAAATCAAAATGTATCAATCCAAGTTTTCTACATGCTCTGGAAATGGAATCATAGAAAGGTTGTTTGTTATGTTTTCCAAAGATATAAGCATCACATTGGTTCAATTTCCTAGGAATAGGCAAACCAGAAACACCACTCTTTTTCAACAAATGGCCATTGTCATAATTAATGTGTCCAAATATAGCATGCTATAAGAAACTAGATGGCAATGTACCTTTATCATGGGAAGAAAGGCGTAGAAATTTTTAGTTCTGTGTAGTCGTCCATGTTTAAGGGATTTTGCATAGAGTTTAATGCCCACAGCCCCAAACAAGTTAGCTAATATGTAAACTTTTAATACAAATTATTTTGAAACATTCAAGACTACTCTACTTCTTTGTTTTCCAAGCTGATAAGAGAATAAAAGACAAGCACACACAGATTTTTGCACACTTTTTACAAAGTGATTTTTTGTCAACAGTGACCCTCGAAAAATCCACAAGGAGAAAACCAGTTTAAGGAGATCTTTATTTGCACTTTATTATGAGACTTACAAAGCAATAAATAACGACATTTATACTTATCTCTCCTAGATATTCGAGCCATTATATAGCCACTGACAGTCTTAAAAACTGTGCCTTTGCCGAATTATATCACTTCAAAAATTTGTGCCATAAACAACACCTATCTCCCTCGAACCTTGTGCTTCAGAACAACTATTGTCCCTTGAAATTCGGCCCAGTCAACCCAGAATGTTCTCTCAAACTTCAATCAATTGACAGTCTGGTCTCCCTCAAATTTTTACGCTCTGCCTGATAACTTAGCCTCGGACTTGATTTTCTTGCCACAAACAGTGGGTCTATCAGCATATTTTATGACCGTCAAGACTCAAAACCTCGTCAAAAACTGCACAGACTCCCTTATCCAACCCTCAAAACTCGTGTTGATAATGATGAGAATAGTTTGGGGTTTTGTGCTTGCAATCACTACTTGAGGTTTGGACTGTTACTCTTGCTGTAGGTCGACTTCCCTGGCAAAAATCTCCTCTTATCGCAAACTCGTGCTTCACTCTAGCTCTTCCTTTCACTTCTCCAAATGCACTTGGAGAACGGAATAGCTTCTACCTTTTTCTCCCTTTTTAACTTTTCATTAAGATAGGAAACCCTAACCCTTTTGATCAAGGGCTAAGATTAGATATCATCCCTCTAAATCAATGGTGGAGATCATTCCCTCACTTGACCACCTTTTCATGTGGTCCCCCTCATTAATGACTCCTACACACTTTATCACGTTATATTTTGTACATTGTACTTTTTCTCCACATAAACTTAACTTTAAAACATAAAGTGACTTTAACTTTAAAAGTATATAGTAAATAAAGTACTTTATAAAATGACTTTATCGTGACTTTAATATATAACTCATAAAGTCACATGCTAAAAAAGTGTTTTAAAGTGTTTTCCTAGGAAAAAGGCAAAAACACTAGAAAACACCTCCTTGGTACTTTTTTCTTCAACACTCCCTCTTACCGAGGAAGGTGTTTCTCACCACTCCCATCTTGTCTCTGAAATACACATGCTTGCCCCTTGGCAATGACTTGGTGAGAATATCTTCAACTTGTTCATCAGTGGATATATATTGAAGTCTCATTGCTCCTCTCTAAACCCAATCCCTGATGAAGTGGTACTTGATCTCTATGTGCTTTGACCAATCATGAAATATTGGCTTCTCTGTGGGTTTAATGCAACTTTGATTATCACAGTTTATCGTAGTTGGTCCTAGCGTCTGACCAAATAAACCACATACAATCTTGCGAAGCAAAATAGCCTTGCAACTGGCCTGACTAGTTGCAATATACTCAGCTTCTGCTAAGCTCAGTGCCACTAATATCTGCTTCCTACTGAACCACGACACCACTGTCAAACCCAACATGAAACAACATCTAGAAGTATTCTTCTAATCACTAGCACTGCCTACCCAATCGAGTCTATAAAACCTATCAACCTGACTCCATCTCCTCGGATATAGTCCAGACCATAGTCCATTGTGCCCTGCAGGTACCTCAACACATGTTTCGCAGCCACCCAGTGCACTCTCCTTGGCTCCATCATAAATTGACTCAATGTGTTAACTGTGAAACAGATATTCGGTCTAGTGTTGACCAGATATATCAACAAACCAATCAACTGACAGTACAAAGTGGGGTTCACCACCTCGAAATCTGAAGCATGCAACTTCTTTTAGTTGGTGATCATCAAAGTTGCCATAGGCCTGCAATCCTCCATACGAAATCTCCTCAATAAGTCCCCTACATATCTGCCATGGCCCATGAAGATATGCCCATCCTCTTGCCAAACCTCCAACCATAAAAAGTAATGCATTAGTCCCATATCGATCATGTCAAACTCTGAAGCAAGGTCCCTCTGGCAATGTTGGAAGAGTCTCTCCTCTCATGTAATAAAGAATTCATCCACATATAGAACCAGAATGATTGGATCGTCACCAACCATGATAAAGTACAAGTTTGGATGTGCATCACTCTTTTGGAAACCCATTTGCTACAAGTAGGCATCTATCCACATGGAAAAAAGAATTGAGAGATGTTGCTTGTGATTACATTGCTAGATGGTGGTATGATGCTGATATTCCCTTTCAATGCTACTCGTTCACCATATTATGAACCTATGTTTGATGCCATATATGCTACTGGAAAGGGCTTCAAAGGCCCTACTATGCATGAGTTAAGAGGATCTCATTTGCAAAAAGAGATTGTGTCCATTGATGACTATTTGAAAGATTTCAAAAACTCATGGGCACATACAGGATGTACCATAATGTCAGATGGATGGACTGATCAGAGGAGCCGTACCATCATAAACTTTCTTGTCTTTTGCCCACGGGGAAGCATGTTTCTAAAATCAATTGATGCATCTGATAGGGTGAAAGATGGACACTTGTTGCTTCGGCTTTTGGATGAGATTGTTGAAGAGGTGGGGGTGGCAAATGTTGTTCAAATCATCACAGATAATGCCTCTAACTATGTTCTTGCTGGTAAATTGTTAGAGGAAAAACACCCAACCATATTTTGGACCCCATGTGCTGCACATTGCATAGACCTCATGCTTGAGGATATTGGCAAAATAGACTGGATCAAGAACAATATAGAGCATGCCAAAAGCATCACAAAATATATTTACAATCACTCATGGATTTTGAATCTGATGAGGAAACACGCAGAGGGCAAGGAAATTATTAGGCCTGCCATCACTAGATTTGCAACCCATTTTTTGACATTGCAATCTATGCTTGCCCAACATAGAAACTTGCAAAATTTGTTTTCTAGTGATGAATGGAATGAATGTCAATGGGCTCGCAAAGGTTAGAGATGGATTGATTAACTACATTAATCGCATGATCCCCACAAAGAGTGGCCAGTTGCAGATACACAATCAGATCACTGTGTTCAGCCAAGCCACAGGTACCTTTAGCAAGAACCTTGCAAGGATTGCAAGGGAATCAGATGAGCCAAGTAAACAAAGAATTTCAATTTTCAAATTCATAAACTAATATTTTGTATAATTGTTTATAATTTCAATTTCAAAGTTGGAAATAATTTGTTGAGCTAACTGAAACTCATTTTTTGCAACACAATGGTGGGAGGCATTTGGTAGCCATTGTCCTGAATTGTAGAGGCTTGCAATCCGCATTTTGAGTCAAACTTGCAGTGCTTCTGGGTGTGAGCGCAATTGGTCTGTCTTTGAGAGGATTCACACAAAGAAGAGAAACCGTTTGGAGCAAACACGGTTAAATGATCTGGTGTATGTCCAGTACAACCTCTGACTAAGAAGCAACCAATTGATGAACAAAAGACCTGATTTAGATCCCATTGTGTTGGAGGATATTGATTCAACATCAGATTGGGTAGTGGAGTCTTGTCCACCAGAGTCTGACTCTGATGAGGATATTGGTGTGGGGATGGACTTCGATACACAAGCATAGCCTCTGCTCAATGCAGATCCACTAGTAGCAGGCCCAGTCCCAAGCCCTCCAGCTGCAGACGCAGGCACTTCCTCTAGTCAGCCATGATGGAAGCGCATAACTCGTCTATCTCACGGTGGTAGGGCTACAGTTCTAGTTGAGGATGTTGATTCAGAGGAGGAGCGAGTGGTTTTCCCCTTTGGTTCAGAGTTTGAGGAAGAGGACATTGGCTTGTTAGATGTCTAGCGGTAGTGACTATTCATGTTTTGTTGTGGAGGCCATTTAGAGCCTCCTTGGTTATGTTTTTTGTTCTGATCTCTATATCATCATCATGTATTGGACAGTGCACTGAGTGTAATTTTGATATAATGGATATATTCATGAGCCTACTTTGATCATATGTTGTCTTTTGTCTATATTGTAATGCTTTGTGTTTGGAAACATGAATGAAAATCTTTAAAATTATGTTTTTTTACAAAAAAATTAATATTTAATGTAGTTTTATAGAAAAACTGAGTCATTGAAACTGAACTAGCCGAGTCGATACTGAGTCGGAGTCGGAGTCGAAGCCGACCCTCGACCGTTTCGGAACCCGAGTCCGATTTTTAAAACACTGCAGTCTCCACAACATCTGCCACATAGCCACCCAACCTTTCTGGTGGTCTGCTCTCCCTAACTAACCACTTGGGTTTCCCCACTACCTCCTCTGTTTCCTTTAGGGTCTCTCAAAGCCATTTTGGCTTCCTCTTCCCTGTAGCCTCCACTGGAGCCTCTCCTCCTGATGAGGAAGCCCCTCTTGTGGTATGTGGTAACCCTGTACTCTAAGATCTTGTGCCCAGTGATCTTAGACTCTGTGAAACTATCACCCTAGAAGTACGCGATCTCCTGATTTTGGTGTACCAGTCGAAGATGTTGATTCTTATGGTGTGGCCCCTTGTTGAGGAGCTTGCTGCTCTACCCGATCAACCCTCTTGAGAACTCCTCAAGGCCCCCTCCTCAAATCTCACATCCCGCCTGACGACCACTTTCCTCAACGCAAGAATGTATATACAGTAGTCCTTGTTGGTCTCACTGTAACAAACAAAGATATCATTCTCCGCAATGGGTTTCAATTTCGTCCTCTTCTCCTCAGGGACGTGTGAATATGGCACCCAAAAATCCTGATGTGTCCAATCTTCGACTTCTTCCCAAAAAAAGTATCCTCAAGAGTCTTACACCCCAAGACTCTATGTGGACTCATGTTATACAAGTACACTGCAGTGTCACACCCCTTGGCCCATAAAAAGAAAGGTAGCATTTGATCATGCAACATAGCTCTCGTTACACGCACTACGGCTTTGTTCTTCCTCTTTGCCACCCCATTCTATTGGGGGTTATAAGGCACGATGTACTCCCTCTTGATGCCAGCACTCCTACAGAACTCCTTCATCTCCTTAAAGGTATACTCACTCCCATTGTTTGATCTCAACACCTTGATCTTCTTCCCCGTATAGCTCTCCACGAGAGCCTTAAACTCTTGGAACCTCTTGAAGACTTGATCCTTGGTCTTCAAAAAGAAAATCCAAGTCTTCCTGGAGTAGTCATTAATGAAAGTCACATGGTACTCGTGTCCACTCAATGATACTTGAGACATAGGACCACACACATCAGAGTGTGCCAACTTTAGTATACCTACTACTCTGTTGTCACTGCTCGGGAAAGGTGTCTTGGTCTACTTTCCCAAAGCACACCCCTTGGACACATCATGATGCTCAGTGTTGAACTTAGGTAAACCTGTAACCATCTCCCTCGGCATCCTGAATGCTCCATGGTGCAAGTGGGACATCCTCTTATGCCATATCTCACACAAGTCACTATTGTTGGTCTGCGCCACTAAGGCTTTAGTAGGCTGAAATATAAACCTGTAAAGTCTCCCACTGCAAACTCCAATCAGTCTAGCAGACTCGATACTTGATCCCCCGGGATATATAAGCACCTGTCCTCAATACTAGAGACTGAAATCAAGTTCTTCTTCTGTCCTGGAACATAAAGAACATTTGTCACTTTCAAAGGAGGTGATGACTCCCTCTGAAAGGATATTGTCCCCACTCCTGCTGCTTTAACCTTGGAGTTATCTCCAAGCACAACCTCCAAGTCAATATCATCATCTATGAGACTCGTGAAGTGCTCTCTCCCTCCAGTCATATGGCAAGAAGCTCCATTGTCTACAAACCAAACACCGGAAAATGTGACACTCGTGGCAAGAATCACCACTAAAGCAAACTTTGAGTCAAATCTAAAGGCGAACTCATCCACCTTTGCTAAAGCTGCAACGCCCTTCTTCTTGCCCTTCTTGTTGGGACACTGAACAGCATAGTGACCCAACTTCCCAAAAGCAAAGAATTTCACTTTGCTCATGTCCTTCTCCTTGGCCTTTTGCTACCCCTTTTGTTGCATGGCCCCACTACAAAACCCCTTCTTGGCCTTCTTCTTGCCCTTAGCTGCAAGGGCAACACTCTCCTCCTCATCTACCCCACCATGCTGCCTACTACTCTTAGCACTCCTTCGGGTCTCCTCCTAGATGAAATCATCCCAGATCCTCCTCCAGTATGGAAAATGCTCTCTGGACATAATGCCATATATGAATCCCTCCCACTGCTTGGGAAAACCATTTAGTGTTGTCCTAACCAACTAGTCCTCAGGGATAACCTCTCCCATTGCAACCAACTCATCTCTCACATGTGTGATCTTGGTGAGGTATGAGGTCACCGTGTCAATCTTGGTCATCTTGGTGTTTCTTAACTTTTGACACAACACCATCTTCCTATTCTCATTGGAGCTTTGGTGAAGTGTGACAAGGGAATCCCACATCTCATAGGCAAACTTCATCCTTGTCACATGAGGGAATAGATGGTCTTTAACAACATCGAGAATGATTCTCCTTGCCTTCGCATTCTGCTTGTTGAAGTCAACCAACTGAATTGGATCAGTGGGAGGCTGCACTGGACTCTCCACAATGTCCCACTGTCCACACCTCAACTTCCTCAACCAGTAACATCATTCTCTCCTTCCAGGGGCAAAAATTATCAGCCCCACTCAGCCTATCTTCCACCCTCAAACCAGTTGCCAATTGACCTGATCACTGAAGACTGTCACTCTTCCCTCTCAACCACTATACTCGGGTATGTTTAGGCAAGTTTTAGATGACTTTTCACTGTTTTACAGTTAAAGGTTTGTTTTTTGTTCCTCTTCTTATCAACTGAAGACTTCACTGTAGGTTCATAGGCTCTGATACCGTGTATAAATTTTTAGTTCTGTGTAGCCCTCCCAATTTCAAGGTTTTTACACAGAGTTTAATGCCCACATCCCCAAACAAGCTAGTTGATATGTAAACTTTTAATACAAATTATTTTGAAGCATTCAAGACTACTTTAATTCTTTGTTTTTCCAGCTAATAAAAGTATAAAATAGACAAGCACACAAATTTTTGCACACTTTTTACACAGTGATTTTTGGTCAACGGTGACCCTCAAAAAACCCATAAGGGGAAAACCAGTTTAAGGAGATTTTATTTGCTCTTTCTTAGGAAATTTACACAACAATAAACGACCACATTTATACTAATCTCCCAGATGTTCAAGCCACGGCCTAGCCACTGGCAGTCCTGAAAACTATGCCTCTGCTAGACTATATCACTTTAGAAATCCGTGCATGACCAGTAGCTATCTCCCTTGAATCTCGAGCTTCAGAAAAGCTATTGTACCTTGAAATTCAGGCCAGTCAACCCAGAAATTTCTCTCAAATTTCAGTCAACTGACAGTCTGGTCTCCCTCGAATTTTTTCACTGAATATCGGCCTGATAACTTAGCCTCAGGCCCGATTTCCTTGTCAGAAACAGTGGGTCTGTCAGACTGTATTTATGATAGACAAAACCTCCTCAAAAATTGTGCAGACTCCCTTCTCCAACCCTCGAAACTTGCACTAATAATGATGAGAATAGTCTGGGGTTCTGTGCTTGCAATCACTGCTTGAGGTTTGAACTGTTACTCTTGCTGTAGATCGACTTCCTTGGCAAAAAACTCCTCCTCTTGCAAACTCGTGCTCCTCTCTAACTCTTCCTTTCACTTCTCCACATGCACATGAAGAATGGAATAGCTTCTACCTTTTTCTCCCTCTTTAGCTTCATTAAGATAGGAAACCCTTACCCTTTTAATCAAGGGCTGAGATTTAATCTCATCCCTTTAGATCAATGGTGGAGATCATTCCCTCGCTTGACCCACTTTTCATGTGGTCCCCCTCATTAATGAGTCCTAGTCACTTTATCATTTTATATTTTGTACCTTGTACTTTTTCTCCACATAAAGTTAACTTAAAACATCAAGTGACTTTAATATTAAAAGTACATAGTACATAAAGTGACTTTATCATGACTTTAATATAACTCATAAAGTCACATGCTAAAAAGGTGTTTTAAAGTATTTTCCTAGGCAAAAAGGCAAATGCACTAGGAAACACTTCCTTGGTACCTTTTTCTTCAACAAAAGGTATGCAGAATTCTATGCATTCCCTTTCAACGTCAACAATATTTCATCCCCCATTCCTGTCATAACAACCATGTTCTTGAAAGACTTCCTTATTTTAACTTTTCCATTAAAGATATGAATAAAGTGGCTTTGTTGTGGAATGTACACAAGAGACAAGTTCCTTCATAGCTCAAGAAGATAGAGAACATCTAGGAAATCTGAGCAATTTAAGCTCATGTGCAATTCCCAAAGGTTCGAGAATTAATTCATTTGCAAAATAGACTATACCATCTACATTGTCATTGTAATCTTCAAAGAAGTCTCTCAAGAAGGTCATGTAACATGTGGCACTTGTGTCAAGCTACCATGCATCTCTCCAAGAAGCAAATGAAGTGTTATATAAATATTTGTTTACTCCCATATTATAATGGGCAACAATATAATTAGCAGATTCAAGTGCTTTACCTTTCGTCAAATCTTTTTGATGATGCTTGTCTTTGATCTTCTCCCATGGAATTATGCATGTCATTGCCTCATGTCCATTCTTGCTTTAATGGGCACAATGAAGATCAAATCTCTTACGGGGATTATACCAACCCCCAACCTATGAAATTATTTCTTCCATGACCTCTTTTAGCATCCTCTCCCCTAGAATAATCATGAGATTGATTCTTCCCTTTTTAAGCACGGCACATGGTATCTCTAGTGGGTAGAGCTAAAAGAGTAGTTGCTTCAATCTACAGTGTTTGAACTCTTCTTTCTAACTTTGAATATAATGCATATTTCTCTCTTTTGATCCTACAATGGATTGTTGATTCACCAATATCCTCTTGACTAATTTAGATCAATAAGTTCAAGTTCTTCAGGCTTTTTTGTTGCCATTGTGAAAAATTGACAGTTCAGGTATGAATTTCTCCTAGAATAAATCATATCTTTCTATTTTGTTTGAACCACCTATAATAAAATATCATTTCTGACAATTTTAATGTCTTTCCAAAAATTGTAAGTCACGTCTCAATTTGGAAGTGACTTTCCAAAAATAGAAATTCATGCCTAAATGATCAAAGATGATCTCGACATATGGAATCCACTTTAAAATCAAATCAATCATCATTATACAAGTCAAGAAATAATATTTTTATCCTTACTAGTATTATTATTATTATACTATTATTTATAAAATAGTCTAAAGTCATTCACCTTTAATGGATTAATAAAAACAAATTCTCTCATGGAATAAGTAAGTTAAAATGAGAATACTTGACAAACCGAACCTCTCTCTTAGAATAAAATAGTAACTCCACACTTAAGAGTATGTAACTCTGCTTTGCTAATTCAATATATGGCAAAAGTGTAACTCCTCATTAAATGCACTTATAACTCCCCTCATTCAATTCGATTTGTAACTTTCACCAAACATTCTCTCATGTCTAAGTGTAACTCCCTCTCTCCTTAATTCGAATTATAAATCCTCAAAACAAGTGTACCTCTTTTTCTATTCTTGGGATGAGTTACACTTCTCCCCAAGTAACTCCTCCTTCATGGAATGCGATTCTCCTATTATTGGCTCAAGACATGAATTCATTTTGTAACTCCTCCCTTTTCTCATCTATTTAAGCAAAAGCAAGTGACAGTTGAGTGTAGCATGTTCATTGTGAAGAAAGAGAGCAAGTGTTGAGTGTGTGCAAGAGAAGTGTGAAAGCTAGTAAAGAGCAAGAGCAAGGGAAGAGTTGGAGCAAGTGTGAAGGACATGATCCGATCAAGAGAAAGAAGAGATCTTCTAGCAAAGAGCAAGTGCACTTCAGCTGCAAGTTGATCAGACATTGGTGACTTTATTCACTCTCTCTCTCTCTCTCCCTCTCTCTTTGTACTCTGTTGAACAATTGAAGAAATCTAATAGAAAAATAAGCATTTGGGTTTTCTCCTTTAAGGGGTTTTGCCCTCGTCATTGGACCAAAATCTCAGTGTCTCATATTTGTATTTGGTTGTCTTCATATGATCTTTAAGTTTATGTTTTATCTACAATTGTTGATCTAAAAAATTTTGACGAAGAAATTTGCATTCTAGGTAATTCTAACAACATAAAACATTCAGTTTTCTACAAAGTAGATTCAATTTTTTGCAAAGTACACTCAGCTTTCTGCAAGGTACATTCAATTCCATTCAGTTTTCTACAAAGTGCATTCAATTTTTTGCATAGAACTTTCAAGTTTTTGCAAGTAATTTTTAAATTTCTGCATAGAAATTTCAAATTTTAACATGATATCAAAGCCTTGATGAAGACAAGTCCAAGGAGACCAGAGATCACTTGAAGAGACCCCATTTGTTGCCAAAGTTTTTTGATCAAGATGAATTCGCCTTACTTCAAGGTAGGGGACAAATTAAATGATGCTTCAAACTTTAGTCCATGGAAAGCAAGATTAGATATCACTCTTGAAGAACACAAAGTTTTGGAGTACATTGAAAACACAGTTGTTGATCCACCAGAGAATTAAAGTGTTGTTGACAAATCCAGATTCCAAACATACAAAGGGTGAAATCAAAACTAGAAAAATTATCCTTGATTCCCTTAGTGATCATCTCATTACTTATGTTTCTAGTTTGAAGAAAGCTAAATAAATCTATGACAAATTAATTAGCATGTTTGCAATTAGTAACTTGAACCAGATTATTACCTCGAAGAATAAGTTGAAGGACATCAAGATGAACAGAGGAGAGACGATTCAAGCATATTTCTTGAGAATAACCAAAATCAGGAATCAATTGTCAACAACTGAAGCTGTACCCGACAAATAAATGGTGTTGATTACGCTTGAAGACTTTTCTCCTGTTTAGGAAACTTTTATCACCACCATCAGCAATATCAACATTATTTCCACATTTGATGAGCTCCTGAGAAAGTGTATCCAAGAGGAGGCCAGAATGATCCCTAGAGGGAGAATTTCACATCATGAAGAAGGATAACCTACTGCATTTTTAGCCTATGACAGAGAAAAAAAGATAATAAAAAGAAATATGTTTTCAAATCCAATAAAGAGAATCTAGACATGTCAAAAGTTAAATGTTTTAACTGTCAAAAGCATGGTCACTTTGCTCGTGACTGTAAAGAAAGAAGAAGAGAACTTAGATTCAAAAACAAATATGATTATAAAAAAGACACTTCAGAAAATCAAAGAAAAGTTCATCTTAAGAAAACAAGAAATCCAAGGTATAGAAATAATGCAGCGGAAACTCAATCAGAATATTTTATTGTTTATGCTCTTTTCAGTTCTTCTTCTGCAGATTCATTTGATAGTTGGTTAGTTGATAGTGGTGCTTCAAAACACTTTACTGATTACAAAGAAGCACTCTATAATCTAGTTGAGAGGGAGACTAATTTAAATTGTATCCTTGGATATAATTATACTCACCAAGTAAAAGGTTATGGTTCAGTTTCATTTCAGTTAGATGATGGCAAATCTATTTTTCTGCAAGACGTTTTGTATGTATCTGCTTTGAAAAAGAATCTTGTATCCATATCTACTCTAGAAGATAAAGGAATGAAAGTTGTTTTTATTAATGGAAAAGTTATGATCTGGCCTTTGAACTCAAATATGAGAGAAGCCTTCACTCTTGGATCAAGATGTGAATGCTTTGACAAAGTCAATAGTAAACCCATTCATACATTGGTCCATGATACCGATCTTCAGTGTGAGCTATGGCACAGAAGATTCGCTCACCTACACTACAAAGTCTTAGATCAAAACGGATCATCAAGGAGTTTGCCCGGGATATGCAAGTGAAAAGCATATAAAGGGACCATTCCCTACAAGCAAAACAAAAACTAGTTATGTACTTGAACTCATACATTCTAATTTATGTGGAACTATGTCTGTTATTTCTCTTGGTGGCTACTTGTATTTCAGAATTTTTGTTAATGATTTTTCTCACAAGACATGGATATTCTTTTTGAAAAATAAAGAAAAAGCATTTGACATGTTTAAAGATTTCAAGGCTTTGAATGAAAATCAAACTGGAAAGTTGATCAAAACTTTTAGATCTGATAATGGGGGAGAGTTTACCTCCAATGATTTTAATGATCTTTGCAAAAACGACAGAATAAAGAAAGAAACCATTATGTCGTACTATCCACAATGGTGTGGCTGAGAGGAAAAATAGAACTATTATGCAAACAGTCAGAGCCATGCTACATGATCAAAAGCTACCAAAGTTTCTGTGGGGAGAAGTTGCAAATAATGTTTTTTATGTGCAAAACAGAACTCCACATCAGGCATTAGACAATAAGACTCCTGAAGAAGACTTCATTGGTAAAAGGCCCGAGGTGAGTCATTTGAGAATCTTTGGTTGTTCTATGTACTTCCATCTGCCAAAAAAGAAAAGGAACAAACTAGAAGCTTCAAGTAAGAAAGGTATGTTTTTTGGTTATTGTGATAATTCAGAAGTGTATAGAATTGATGTACCTGGTCAAAGAATTATAGAGTTTAGTAGAGACGTAACATTTGATAAAGATGCAGCTCTTAGAAAAGCAAGAGACTCCTCCTCCTCCTATCATTATTGAAAGGCAAGTTGTTAATGAAAAAGAGCCTACATCTGAGTCTGAATTGGAACCTAAAAATGAGCTTGTTGACAAATCCAATGGGTTCCATGGATCCTCTCGATCCTCCACCACATGATCCTCCTACCAGAAAGAGACCATTAAGGTTGTGAGATACCCTGCAAAATGTTGAACAACAGGCTGCCCCAAGAGGAACGTTCATAGCAAGTAAGAAGCCAAGTCAGTTTCAAGGGTATGTTGTTGTCGTGAGCAAAACCATTCAGGTAGAACCATGCACCTTTGAACAAGCTGCAAAATAACTAGTCTGGAAAGATGCCATGACTGAAGAATATGAGTCCATCATCCAGAATGATGTCTGAGAAATGGTTCCTAAACCTCAAAGTAAATTTGTTGTCACTTCCAAATGGTTGTTTAAGATTAAACATGGTGCAGATGGTAGTATTGAAAAATATAAGGCTAGATTTGTAGCTAGAGGTTTCTCTCAGAAAGAGGGAATAGATTATGATGAGATTTTTGCAACAGCAACTCGATATACTAGTATTCGATCTGTTGTTTCCTTAGCTGCTAGCCAGGGATGGACTCTTCACCAAATGAACGCGAAAATTGCTTCCTTGCATGGCTTCCTCAAGGAAGAGGTATTTGTGGAACAACCACAAGGCTTTGAGAGCATGACAGGGAAACTCATGTATGCAGACTGAAGAAAGCCTTATGTGGGCTGAAGCAAGCTCCACGAGCTTGGTATGCTCGCATCGATAGCTACCTGATAAATCTTGGTTTCACAAGAAGCAGTGCAGACCCAAACCTCTACTTCAACGCAGTCCAAAGTATACCTTTGATTTTGGTATTGTATGTTGATAATTTATTCTTAATAGGAGGAACCTCTTGTCCTCCACTGCAAGAGGGAGTTAGCTTCTGAATTTGAAATGAAAGACCTTGGTTTCATGCATTAGTTTTTGGGTCTAGCAAAGCTACATGACCTAATTTGGCAAATCCCACAGAGTATAGACAGCTCAATAGTGCTTTGATGTTTTTGTTAAACATTAGGCCTGACATATGCTTTGTTGTAAACATTTTAAGTCAACACATGATTGATTATTTTAATGCCCACTGGATTGTTGCAAAACATGTACTCAGATACTTGCATGGAACTATCAATCTAATATTAAAATACACTGCTAAAAATGTAAGACTTCATTGATATACTAATGTTGATTGGGCTGCTAACTCTGCTGATAGAAAGAGCACTTTTAGGTGTTGCTTTAGCTTGGGATCTGCCATGATCTCTTGGATGAGCTTCTTGTTGCACTAAGTACAATTGAAGCTGAGTACATTGCTGCTAGCATGGCTAGTTGTGAGGCAGTTTGGCTGAGAAAGCTTTTTGGGGAACTATTTGAGCAAGTTCCAAACACAAAAGTTATATATTGTGACAATAAGGGTGGGATTCGTCTTGTAGAAAATCTTGTGTTTCATGATAAGTTCAAGCATATTGAGATTAAGTATCACTATATGCGAGATATAATACAGAGAGAAGCAATGAGGCTCCATCACATCTCCATTGATGATCAAATAGCTGACATTCTTACCAAGCCTTTACCGAAAGGAAAGTTCTTGGTTTTTTTAGAGCAGCTTGAACTTATGGACATGACCCTTCTGGGAAGCTATCACAGTTGATCGAGAAAACTAAGTTGCCTTTCCCCTATCAAAGCTCACAGGATTAGGGAATGATGTCGAAAAGCTCTCGAGGATGAGGTACGTCTTGTGTACTATGTGCCACAAGAGTAGGCATCAGTACGCATCTAACCCACAGTCTAGGACATGAGAAGAGCCACCTATCTAGCCAATAGGTGTAGTGAGACTTGTCTGTGTGACTTGTCCAGGATGCAGGTATTCCACCACTTTGTTGAAAAATGTAACTAGGTTTGGTCTTCATAATTGTATTTGAGTCATAATAAAAATGTATTTATCAAAAGAAAGAAAAAGAATTTATTATTATTATTATGACTTATTAAAGCATAGGTTTCATGCTTGGGTCATCATGTTCTAGGTCAAAGTCCCCATCGAGGACTTCTAGGTTTTATCTGAAGTCATTAGAGTCATTGTCTATTTTATAAGACCCTTCTTGGGCTTTTGAATCATGTAAAAAGAATTATTATTGAGTAAAATAAGCCATTTGCCACCTCCACACCAAGTCAACCCTTGCCTGATGAAGTCGGCCTACATTAGGGCAATTCGACCCACATAAGAGGTTATACATAGAAATGCAGTTCGATTCATTTGGAGCATCACTCACACAAGTTCGATATACAAGAAAAGGAAGCAATAAAGTGTGAAGTTGCTAAAGAAGGAGAAGAATTGCAGAGAAGGACAAAATCGAAGTTCTAGGCTATCTATCCCTCACACGTGCGAAGTTACTAGGCTATTGTAGGAGGTCGAAGTGTTGTTGCTACTAGGTCGAATTTTTGCTGCTACTAGGTCGAAGTTCTACTGTTGCAAGGTCAAAGTTGTTGTTGGAAGGTTATCATCTGAAGAGGAAGGGAGGGTTGACTTGGTGATTGGAGGAAGTTTGTGTCTAGGTCAAAGAGTCTTGGATTACCTCGTCTTGTCTCGTGAAACTACTAAAGGAAGAGTTATTGACTGGGTTTTTCCCTAGCTATCCGCCTACATCCAATGCCTTTGATCTTTGTGTTATGGTTTTGGTAATTGCTTGATGAACTAAGATAAAATAAGATCACAAGAAAATTAATAACAACATAAGAATATCACAAGTAATTATCAACATAAGAAAATCTTTCTGCCTTTCTGATTTTCCAACATGGTATCAGAGCTAAGGTGAAGAAGGAAGAAAAAGGAAGCCTAAAGATCTATTAAAAGGAGAATAAGGAGTCTTAAGAAGTTGAATAAGGGTCATCAAGAAAAGGGATCACATAAGGGGAGAAGCCTACTATCTTCAAGAACCATGTCTAACTCATTGAAGGCAGAAAACAAACTATAAGGAGCCTCCTACTACAGGGCATGGAAAAACATGATAGATCTCATCCTCGAGAAGAATAAAGTTTTGGATCTAGTCAAAGGAAAAGTAAAGAAGCCTACATATGAATGAAGTGAAGCAGAGAAACAAAAATTTAGAGAAACAAAAATATTGGCCATGATCCTAATAGTGGATGGAATAAAGGATAACCTTATTCCATATATATTCAACATAGATTCCGCTCAAGAAATGTATGAGGCCCTGTCCAAATTATTCACAATCAAGAACCTTGGTCAAATTGCAAGCCTCAAAAATGAACTAAGAACTATGAAGATGACAAAAAATGATAATGTGGAATCCTTCTTTGTAAGGATAGCTAGAATCAAAGATGAACTCCAGGCAATAGATGAAATAGTACCTGAAGAGGAGTTTGTGGTTACTACTCTTCTAGGATTACCAACATCTTGGAGTGCCTTTGCATTAGGGATCAACAGTTGGAAGGATACTCCTACATTCGAACAATTATGAAATGCATGTAGTCAATAAGAAGTCAAAATATCATTATTAAGCAACAAGGAGAATGAAGAGGAGAACATCTCAAATGCCTATTCCGCTCATCACAAGAATAAAGGAACCTTCAAGAAGTTCAAAGGGCCAAGGAAGAAAATAGACATATCCAAGATTGAATGTTACAATTGTCACAAAATGGTTCACTATAGAAGTAAGAATTCAAGGAATAAAAGAAGAGAGATCAAGCAAACATTTCCAATGAAGGTTCACCAAAGAAGAACAAGATGGAAGAATCTGAGGTCAAAGACTTATTTGCTAGGGACTCTTAGGGATTCTATCCCTTACACATCCTTCTATTCTAAGTTTTGAATTGTTTTCCTTTATGTTTTGATTTCTAGTACTTGTAGGCCTAACATGCTTTGGTAGAACATTTTTGAATTGTTTTGATAAAGTTATAGGTATCCCTCAAGATTGGATTAAGAGGGAGCCCTCACCATTTTACCAAAGATAAGTATCTTACTCCTTGCATTATCTTTTATGTTGGGTTTTCCTCTCTTATCTAGATGTGTTTGTATTATATGCTAATAATCCTTCTTTTATATTGTTCCTTGTTTAGGAAAGCTTGATGCTCAAGAGTTATGGAGGAGACCTCACAAGACAAAGCATGATAGAAGTTCTGTTGCAAAGGAAAGCTCTTCAAGAATTGATGTCCTAAAATGTTTGTTAAGAAACAACTCTAAGGTATGTCTTAGACCATAGGATTTGTTCTCTTCATAATAAAGGTATATTCATTTCTTTTAATAATTTGCTTTACATTACTAACATCGTTATGTCTAGGACCTTTGAATCATAAAGATTCTTATTTGGGTGATTAATCATCAGATTGAATCTACCCTCATTATACATCTGATCATTCTCATGGAACCCTAAAAAGGTTCTTTGTAAAACCCTAACCTAAGGGTATCTTAATGCTAATGTGAAAACCCTAGTCTACTTAGGGTTATTGATGAAATCTATAAAATACTATTATTTTGATGTTTGGGGCTTTGGTATTGCTATGGAAACCCTAGTCCTTTAGGGTTGGATGGTAACGTCTATGTATTGAATTCCTAAACCTTTAGGGTTTTGGTAATTTGGGTTTATGAGCAAAACCCTTATAATATCTATACTAAGCTCCTAGGAATGAAACCCTAGGTGTATATTTGTTTGTCTGATCTAAACCCTGGCCTGATCAAAATTGTTGTATATCTAACTTTAATATATATAGTTACTTGTGTCTTGGGTTCGTCTGATAGATGCTGTTGTGATATGATTGTGCATAATTATGAAATCCTATATATATATGTTAACCTAATTGTTGATGATCATAGTTTGTGAATTCTAGGGTTTTTAGCAAAATCCTAGTAAAAGTTTGATATTCTAGGATATGGTGATATTGCTTCCATTATGATGATAAATTTTAGGGTTTACAACAAACCCTAGGAGTTGGTTATATTGTTGAAAACTTAGATTGTGCTATGATTGGTTTTGATTGTTGATATCTAAGGCTTAGTGTCTCAAAGATGGAATCTAGGATTTGCATTAAATCCTAGTAGAAGTCTAACATATAAATTTTGAAAATTGTTAGATGCATTGTAGAATTGTACTTGATTTAATTGCTTCTAAGGTCTGCAATATATAATAGGAGAGCTTGTCATATCTCTGAAATAAATATTGAGGCGCTAGATATAATGAGACTGATATCTTGATTAAGTTACTTTTAACACTGTGATCTACGGTTTATAACCAAATCTGAGCAAGAAGTTGAAATATAGAAGTATGTGTCTCTTGTTGATTAAGAACCTACCTAAGTGTAGGTATTTGATGATTCTAATATAGTTAAATATATGTATTTGGTTGTATTTGTTGTTTAAGTGGTGCAGGTACATAATCTTCAAGATGTTCATAGGAAAATTTAACTTGATTGATAAGCATGAGGAAGGAAGTTATATGAATAATGATGATCAAGATGACTTTGATAAAAAGGAATGAAGCCATGAAAGATTCTCCAATGTTATAGATGGTTGTTGATCTCCCTAAGTTAAGAGGGAGCCTGGATAAAAGAAAGGATATATCTTCCCAAGTTGAGAGGGAGGACATATTATGATAGTTATGATGGATGTTTTAGTTTGAAAGCAAGATTTGGTTGCATTAAGTAGTGTTGAAGCAGAATATGTTGTTGCATGAAGTAGGAAAGCAAGTTGTATGGTTGAGGAAACTTCTGTCAAATTTGTTTGGAAAAGCCTCTAAGTCCTACTGTGATAAATTGTGATAATCAAAGCAGCATCAAGATGATTAAACACCCTGAAGGTTTGAGTTTACTTATGTGTACTTAAAAGTTTATTGATGATTGGGGTTATGTTTATACCGGTAAATCTCTCGAAGTTTTGGAAGCATGTTTTGCATATTTGATGTTACCGATCTATTTGATCGAGAGAGATTTGATGTTACCGATTTGAATAAATTGTGAGTGTTGAGGCATTGCGTGCAATACAAAATTCCTGGGAAAACATTTGGTCGGCCTATGTGTTGATGTCTAGTTCCCAAAGTAGGGAGGGTGGCGTTGGTCATAGAGCTCTGACCTTGCATTACACACATAGATCCTTGGGTTGATGGTTAGTAAGTAAGCATGATGGTACCTAAACGGGCTGAAAGCTTTAGTCCATCTTAGTCCCACCCAGATAGATTGCCCTAGTCAAAAATCTAGTCTGTGGCACTTGTGTGTGCCTAAACTCTTCATGGTTCATGTGTTTTGAGATCTTCCATGTACTTGTATATATATGTGATTATGAATACCTCCCTAGTTAAGAGGGAGTGTTGAAAAATGTAACTAAGTTCAGTCTTCCTAATTATATTTGAGTCATAATAAAATGTATTTATCAAAAGAAAGAAAAAGAAATTATTATTATTATTATTATTATGATTTATTAAAGCATGGGTTTCATACTTGGGTCATCATATTCTTGGTCAAAGTCCCCATTGAGGACTTCTAGGTTTGATCTGGAGTTATTAGAGTCATTGTCTATTTTATAAGACCCTTCATGAGCTTTTGAATCATGTAAAAAGAAATAGTATTGAGTAAAATAATTCATTTGTCACCTCCACACCAAGTCTCTCCTTCCCTAATGAAGTTGTCCTACATTAGGGCAAGTCGACCCACAGAAGAGGCTATATATAGAAGTGTAGTTCGATTCATTTGGAGCATCACTCACACAAGTTTGATATACAAGAAAAGGGAGCAGAAAAGTGGGAAGTTTGCAGAAGAGGGAGAAGAATTGCAGAGAAGGACAAAATCGAACTTTCGGGCTATCTATCTCTCACACATGCGAAGTTACTAGGCTATTGCCAGAGATCGAAGTGTTGCTGCTATTAGCTCGAAGTTTTGTTGATGCTACTAGGGCAAAGTTTTGTTGTTGCTACTAGGTCGAAGTACTACTGCTACTACTAGGTCGAAGTTCCACTCCTGCAAGATCAAAGTTCTAGGTCAAAGTTGTTGCTGGAAGGTTATCATCTAAAGAGGAAGGGAGGGTTGACTTGGTGATTGGAGGAAGTTTGTGTCTAGGTTAAAGAGTCTTGGATTATCGAGTCTTGTCTTGTGAAACTAGTGAAGGAAAAGTTGTTCACTGGGTTTTCCCCTGGATAGGGGTTTTTCCTTGGTTGTTCGTTGGTGTTTTTGATCTTCGTGTTATGGTTTTGGTAATTGCTTGATGAAATAAGATAAAAGAAGATCTCAAGAAAAATAATAAGAACATAAGAATATCGCAAGTAATTATCAACACAAGAAACTATTTTTGCCTTTCTAAATTTCCAGCACACTTGCCGTTTAATGAAACTTGGTTGTGTTTTATTCTTGTCTGTGTGACTTGTTTAAGTCTTGTCCATGTGATGATCTATTCCTTTCCAAATTTGTGTCAAGTGGATGATTCTTATTTAGATTGCAAATCCATCGTTACAGACATTACACAGCAGAGTTGAATTGAGATGAATGAAAAAGAAAAGAGGAAGCAGAGATCTTTGATGCAAAATAAATTTCTCCCTAACTGAGAGGGAGTGTTAAATTTTGGCAGCGCAAGGATGAATTTCTCCTGGAAGAAATCATATATTTCAGTTATGTTTGAACCACCTATAATAAAATTTCATTTCTAACAATTATAATATGATTTTCCAAAAATAGTAAGTCGCATCTCAATTTGGAAGTGAATTTCCAAAAATAGAATGTCGTGTCTAAATGATCAAGGATGGTATCAACATATAGAATCCACTTTAAAATCAAATCAATCGTGATTATATAAGTCAAGAATTAATATTTTTATTATTATTATTATTATTATTATTTATAAAATAGTCTAAAGTCATTCACCTTTAATGGATTAATAAAAACGAATTCTCTCATGGAATAAGTAAATTAAATTGAGAATCTCTTACTTGGAAAATCAAACCTCTCTCTTAGAATAAAATAGTAACTCCACACTTAAGAGAATGTAATTCTCCCTCACTAATTCAATGTATGGCAAAAGTGTAACTCCTCAACTAATGCACTTGTAGCTCCCTCATTCAATTCGATTTGTAACTCTCACCAAATATTCTCTCATGTTTAAGTGTAACTCTCTCTCTCTCCTTAATTTGAATTGCAACTCCTCAAGACAAGTGTACCTCTCTCTCTATTCTTGGGATGAATTACACTTCTCCTCAAGTAACTCCTCCCTCGTGGAATTTGATTCTCCTATTATTGGCTCAAGGCATAAATTCATTTTGTAACTTTTCTCCTTTCTCATCTATTTAAGCAAGAGCAAGTAAGAGTTGAGTGTAGCATGTTCATTGTCAGGAAGGAGAGCAAGTGTTGAATGTGTGCAAAAGAAGTGTGAGAGCTAGTGAAGAGCAAGAGCAAGGGAAGAGTTGGAGCAAGTGTGAAGGACATGATCTAATCAAGAGAAGGAGATATTCAAAATAGAAGAAGAATCATTTGGCTTTTCCCCCATGAGGGGTTTTGCCCTGGTCATTGGACCAAAATCTCAATGTCTCATATTTGTGTTTGGTTGTTTTCATATGATCCTTAAGTTTATGTTCTATCTACAATTGTTGATCTGAAAAGTTTTGAAGAAGAAATTTGCATTCTAAGTAATTGTAACAGCATAGAACATTCAGTTTTCTACAAATTACATTCAATTTTCTGCGAAGTACATTCAGTTCCATTCAGTTTTTTGCAAAGTACATTCAATTTTCTACATAGAACTTTCAAGTTTCTGCAAAGAATTTTTAAATTTCTGCATAGAACTTTCAAATTTTAACATCCATTGCTTTCTTGGCCTCTAATGACTATTAAAATAGTTCAGTCACTTGCAAGGAAGATGAATCATCCATGGAATCGCTATGAAAATGATGAGACCAGCTAGGCCCTGTAGAACCAAGGTTCCCTCTTGTATCTTCCAGATTGCCTTCAAATCTGAAAAACATAGCATCAACAAAAAGACTTCTTGAATAATGTATAGCTCGATTAGTATCAACACCCAAGGGGAGCTTCGATCCTTCTCCTACCATACCATTCAACGACTCCCTGAATGAAGTCAATTTTCCCATATCCATGTACATGGAAATCAGATCTTTGGCCTTAGTTGTGTCATTAGGGACCATGCATGTCAAAACCAAAGCAAGATCACCATCACACATGATATCTTTCAACAGGCGAAATGCAGTTTCTAGCTAAGCCCTACAATGGCTTCCTTTCCAAGGTGGAACATCCAACATCCTATTAACATCAGTGCTAAAATTCAGTGAAGGACATAAATTCCTTTAGGGCTCTATAATGATGCCAGTACCAAAGGACTCATGGGTTCTTGCTTTGACACATCCATAGCCATTGAATTCTGCAAAGAAAGATAAAGTTAGCTTTGCTTCATTGTTGTAAATCGCTCACTTGTTTCCAAAATCCCGACCATTGTCGAACACAGAGCCTCTTCCTCACACTCAGGCACTGCCATTACCATCATCGAATACATACAGCATTTTATTACTTCAATGGATTCTCTAAAACGTACTATAGTGGACCAATCAACCCTCGTCACCCAACATTGCGTTGATGTGGAAGACATCTAGCAACACTAAGTCAAGAAGGAGGAGAAATAAAGCCAAATCGAAGAGACAGTTGACACGCACGAAAGAGAGAAAAAATGCAACCTACTCATACAACCTATGTTGAGATCCATGGATGCAAAGGGCAAAAACATGAGTCATAAAATACATCTATGCTCCAATATCACTATTAGGCTGAGAGAATAACTCCACAGATTGTTTGTCTCATTAACGTGAATCATACATAAATGCATTGAGGAGATGACTCTTGGTTTCATTTTCTAAGACCTCTGATGACCCTTGACATTCACCTATGACTCTTCATACTTCTCCTATTGCAAAAATATTTATAATGTACTTCAATCCCTAAAGATTAGGTATCTTTAGGGATCCCATCGACCTATCTACCTAGGGAATACTAACCAAGCCACCAGGTAAACTCTAACAAATCTGTTTAGCACCAATAGATTTCAAATTCTTTGAAATAGGAATCTCAATGTTTTTGCTGCCAGAATCCCTTAATTAAAGACTTTCAAATTTTAAACACAACTGCAAATGGACCTTTATCTCCAATAATGTGGATAAAATTAGAACGAATCCACTGGAATTTCCCTGAGTGGTAAACACAAGTTGCCTCTTAGAGGAAAGCCAAGTTTCAGCTGTCTAGAATATGTAGTTTAGTTTGCCTGTTAATACCAGACGAACAAAACAAAAATAAACTAATCAGCTCTGATGGCCTGTTAAATTGTATCTCAAATGTGATTGCATCTCAAATGTGATACAAAGTTGTGTTTCTGGGTTCATCCTCTATAGTTGTGTTTCAATTTTTTTGTTTTCAAATCTAGACGTTTGAAATCAATTTTCCAGCAATGGCCAATGGTTCAATTCTCCGGAGGCACCATTAAGCCGCTGGGGAAAAGTGCAAATTCTAGGTGAATTTGACAGAAGAGTGGATTTGAACTGCAATGCTTCTCCACTTATCAAAAATCAAAAACAGCAATGCGCATTAAAATTAAAACTAAAATTGAAAATAAAAAATGAAACTATTACATGATAAGAATTATGCTTGTAATGAGTAATAATTACCTAGTGAAGGAACCAACGAGGAATACGCGACGGCCTCCATGGGGCCAAACGAAACGCGTAGGCACCAAAACGATGGTTGTATTAATTCCGCTGCTGGACCCCCCTGGTTCCCTATGCGTTGGCAATATTTGACCTGCCATGCCGTGCCCTGCCTTAAATTTCTTAACCCTAATTAACCCTAACCCTACTCAATCTTCCAGCTGTCACGTCCCCCAATGTTATCATATCTTCTGCAACAACAGTATATAAAATTAATCGTCTGTGTAAATACATTTATAGATATATATATATATATATATATATATATATATATATATATATATATTTTACAGTCCCCTCTTAATCAGGACGGCCCGGAAGACACCCTAAGCGATCTCCAGCCCCGGTCCAAGGCTCAAAACAGAAATTGAATGTGCCTCTGTTTTTCAGGGCTTATAATCTATAATCATCCTACTGCCTCCGCGGTTCTGGCATCTCAAGGTTGCCTCCATGTTAAGCCCCGGTGCCCCATGTGACCATGGATCGATTACGTGCTGAGGATAGCCTTGTGTGGAGCTCAAATCATGATAGTCTCCATTACCATCAAAACCTACAAGAGTCACTGCGGATCGAGAAGCTCCTCGGTTGTACGTAAGGAGAAGGAATTTGGGCTGACTAGGTCACCAATGGAACATTGCCGTGTGAAACAGAGAATCGAGGGCTAACAATAACTCAGAACAAAGATAAGCTAGGAGTAACAACATATATTTGTATGCATACTTGACTTTGAAAAAAGGGTACAAGGATTAATATTGTCGATGGGGTTTTATTTTTTTGGTCTTCAAACTTAATTTTGAAGGTACAAGGATAAATATTGTCCATCTTAAGGTTTCAGTTGGGATGATTTTCAACCTAGTTATGGCAATGGTAGTGTTTAGTGCATTGTGTTAGTGTTTACTTTTCAAAATTAATATTTTGTGTTAGGAGAATCTCCAATTATTGGCGTATGAAGTGTTAATTTTGATATCATTATGAGGTAATAACAATATCAAAGGTGACATTTTGAGATGTAATGGAAAGTATCATAATAAATCGCATTCTATCTTAGCTTAATATATTTTTTCAATGATATTAAAGGAAGGATGATTTGATTAGCACTCAAGCTCCCACCCCAAGTTCAAAAGCATTACAATGGATCACATTTGATTTTGGGTTATTTTATTTTCCCTTATAGCCACATACAACATTTTCTAAATAAAGTACTTGGCGATGCTTGAAATAAAAAAAGTGTTTCTTCCCAAACATACACTAGTCCCAAGGGTCAGCTTAATTAGTTGAACCATTAACAAAAGGCATGGAGAGGTCTAAGCTCTAATCCAATTAAGTCTTTTAGGGTTATCAATGGCCTTGGCAAGGAAGAGAAAGTCCTATGGAGTTAAAATGTGTGTGTGTGTGTGCATGTGTCTCAGTTCTTTTCATGGAACCATGAGGTCACCTTGAGATAATAGTTGAATGTGTGGTTGCACTCACAAGGATTACATTAAACGATCTCATGACTTGTGCTCACATAAGTGGATCAAAGCCCGCATCGATGTCCTTTAAATTTTGGAAGCCCTAAGGGTTACCTTAACATGTTGTCTCCAATGTTGTTAATTTGGGTAATGAAGTTGTCTTTCGGATTAATCGCATCATTAATATTTGGTCGACGTTTCGAACCATCTAATGTGGTTCATCCTTAGGACATAGGTGAAAAAATCAATCTACCCATAAGTTTAAATAGCAGAGATGCATCCAGGTAATCTCGAGCTAGTAAGGACTCGATTCAATTCCTTGTGGATAAGGTGCATTAGTGCTTATTAACAAGTTTACAAAGGATGTCATCCACAAATGTGACGAAGCATCTCTTGAGTTTCCTCATAGGGTTTTCCTTGGAAAAATCAAGCGCATGCGTGCATGTGTGTGTGTGTGTGTGTGTGCGTGTGTGCATGTGTGTGTGCGTGCACGCGCGCATGCGCGCGTGTGTGTGTGTGTGTGTGTGTCAATCGGGTCTACCTTGGGTGGTTAAAAGGAGAAGTTGATATCCCCTTTACCTAAGTTCAAATCTCACCAATGACATGTTTGCCCCTCCTGGCCCTATTGCAACTTGGCAAAGTGCAAGAAGCTCACTGTCACTTAAGTGCTTGAAAGAAAGACAAGATGTTTCCAAGCATTTGACCAAATGGTTAGCTCAACTAATTATGCCAATGTTGTTGGGCATTTGGGTAGTCTTGTGCCTACTAGTACCTAGTTCAATTCCCTTACATTTAACACATTGGTGTATGTTAATGAGTTCACTAAGGGTGTCATTCATAAATGTGGAGAAGCATCTCTTGGGTTTCCCAATAATATTTTCCTTTCAATAAAAAATAAATATATGTGCATGTGTGTGTTGAGGGGGTGGCAAGGTTAGCTCGATCATTTTAAATGCATTATTGCAAGATGGAGTTTAGCATGGGGTTCTCTAGTTCTAGTTTAGTTGAGTCTTATTAGGTTCCTAATTAATATCATGACTGGCAATTAAGCCACCCTCCATCTTGATATTTCAAAGAAGAAGTGGGAATCCAATGAATTTTTCTTTAGAAGAAGAAAAAAATTGTGTGTGTGTGTGTGAGAGAGAGAGAGAGAGAGAGATGTATATATACAACATGTAAATACATGATAAATACCCATGAGATGTAGGCCAATTGGTTTGTATGGGATTTAGTTCTTATTGGAGCACATATTCAAATCTCATGGGGAGGGGTTCAAGGTGGAAGTTAGTTGTGTGGCATAAATTTTGTCTGCATAGTTGGGAAATTAAATTTTCCATCTAGCATGTGGGCTAACCCTAACCTGAGTTTAACCTAGATCTAACAAAGTATAAAAATAAAAATGTGATAAACACAATTAATCTCCATTCTATGGATTTAAGTATTATACCTAGTTTTGTGATTGCATCATACCATTTATTTTGCCCCATTTTCAAAGAAAACAATTTAATTTTAGAGAACTTTTGAAAGGGCGTTGAGATAGTTTTCTAAAGGGATACTATTATAAAAGGCTAAGGTGCTTGGCATCCAAATGAAATTTTGAGATTTTGGAAGACATCATGTTATATTTTTTAATTTCTTAACTTATACAACTCGTGTTGGTATGAAATTGATATGCCCCAAATATGATCTCTTAGAGGTCTTTATGCATTATTTTGATTCTTTTAAATTGTTAGAAGTCATGTGAACGAATCCCCTTATGGTTGCAACAAGAATATAAATTCAATGTAGAGCCTCATCACTTTTGGAGGCTTGTGGTAGACACTTAGCCTTTTAATGCATCTCCACATCTTACAATGCAAAGAGGACAACATCGAGGGTCAACACCCATAAAAATATTACACCAATTATAAGGTGGGAGAAGTGTCCATAGGGGAAAACCATGAGGCTTTCCCAAGTTGGGCCATTCATCAAGGTGGCACAATGTGAATTCCCATGTGATACATTAGATGTCAAATGCATTAAATGGAAAGTATTCTTGTGTTTTAATGTTCAAGTTGAAGTCTTGTGATTATCCCTTTGAATATACAACATATCTTTGTTTCGTAATCTCTAGTATAATGTTGATACTTTGAGATATAGTAAAGATAAAACAAAAGCTGTAATTTAGTTTTCCAAAGCATATTACATATAATATATGTTTTATGATTTTTTCGAGGTTACCAAGTATTATTGCAGCTAGCAGTTAATATCATACTATATATATATGGAAAAGAGAGGAAAATCCTAAGAAGTATATGTGTTTATATTTGTTAGAAATAGGTTTTTATGTCACTTTTGCATCATACCTTCCCTTTCCAATGTCTCGTTTTATGATGCACACACTTTCTAATGTCATAGTAGCTATAAAATTTAATTTCATTTATGTCATATTGCATTGAAAAAAACAATTGGAAAAGAGAGGAAAATCCTAAGAAGTATATGTGTTTATATTTGTTAGAAATAGGTTTTTATGTCACTTTTGCATCATACCTTCCCTTTTCAATGTCTTGTTTTATGATGCACACATTTTCTAATGTCATAGTAGCTATAAAATTTAATTTCATTTATGTCATATTGCATTGAAAAAAGCAATTGAAAACAACTTTTAACATCATGTTTGAATCAACCATGTGTTTTTTTTGTGCCTTGTAGCATCACAGTGCATCATTTTTTGCATCATTTTTACTTCACTATTATTCACTTAGACATTGTAATTTACATCATATTAGAGTTGTACCATTGTCAAAATACAAGTCTTTTGTGCCTTGTTAAAACCATATATTTGGTATCGAATTCATAAACTTTGAGTCATGTTGGCATGGTCATTTTAGTGTCGTAGATACATAAAAAATAATGTCATTTCGTGTCAAAAATATGTCACTTTCAATCAAATGAAATCATGTTAGCATCATATTAACACCAAATTCATGTTGTTTTTGCATCATATATGCATCAAAAATTTCGCCATAACTAATATTATTTATTTTCGCAAAAGACCAAATGGAGGTGCAATAACCCAAAAAAAATTAGAAGAAAACCAATAAAATGGAAATCGGAAGAGGTGGCTAATAGGGATTTTTTTTCCATTTAAAGAACTTGAGAGGTCCCTAGGGACTAGATCTAAAAGAACTAAAAATATAGGCGATGTGGCTCCATCACAAGGTGGGAGCCAAAAATAAACACAATGAAATATTTGTCGTCTCGTGGAACTGTGGAGGTTAGGCTGTCAATATAAAGAGAAACCATGAGAGGTTTGATAAAAGTTGAAAAGCCTAATATCCTATTTTTCCAGGAGACTAAATTTGAGGCTCAGGCAATCATAAAAAACTAGTAAGTTGCAATCGAAAGGATGTAAAGGTGTAGTAATAGATTCAAGAGGAGAATCTGTGGGGCTATGTACTATATAAAATAACTCATGTCTCCTCTTAGATTATTCCTACAAACGTAGCATTGGAACTTAACAAGATTTATTCATCGACAATCAAGAGAACGAGTAAATATGAATGTCTATATGTCAATAGCGTATCGAAATAAAAGAGAAGTGTTGGTCCTCTATCTTAAAATTAAGAGATTTAATTACTTACAAAACAACACCATAACGAGGGGCTTTAGTGATACCTTAAGAAATAAGGAAAAGCATGGAGGGAGCATATGCAGAGATCTCTGTCACGGAAGAAGAAAATAAATGGAAGATATTATATCTGAAAGGGACATGGTAGATGTAATAACCATCAAAATTAAGTATATGAGATCAAACAAACATTTTGGTCCTAGTCATATTGTAGCCAAACTTGATCAGTTATGCATTCATAGTGAGTTTCTCTTATAGGATAACAACATTTCCTCTCAAATAATTCCTTGGGCTACTTTAAACCACAAATTGATTGCATTGCATATTTTTGATCCCTTTGTACCTCTACTACTTCAATTTAATCCTCTCTAGCTTTAATATTCAAAGGTGATAGAAGTAATCTGGAAAGAGTGGAAAAAATGTGTAGTTGGATTACTAGTCAATCTCTCGGAGCACAAATTAAAAGTTGTCAAAATTACTCACAAAGAATGGGAAAAGTGTTTTAAATCCATCCAAAAGTTGAGAAATCTCAACTGAAAAAATATTTGGAACCTTTACAACCCTGAATGGAAGAACAAGAAATAGGAAACGACCATTAGGGAACTAAAAGCACGATATTTCAAATGTTGTCAATGATGCTCAAATAGGATGATGGAATGTGGAAGTTGAACTCTTGTAGATTACAAGTGAAATCATGGCACAAAAAGACCTCTTCCTTTCATAAATAAGCAAAAATCAAACCATCAAAAACGTCATTAAGGAAATATATCTTGAATATGGAACAAGAATAAACATTTTGAAGGAATTAATGGAAGTTATCATGACAAATTACAAGGTTTGTACTGTAAACAAGAAGGGGTTGACACCCTCATCATTGACTCTTTGTCGTAGCATATTCCCTCTATCATCTCTCAAGAAGAAAATGGTGAATTAGAAAAGCAATTGAAAATTCATAAATTCTCAACACAATTTGGGAGTTGGCCTCTAAAAAGGCCCTAAGTGGTAGCAAATTTATTATTTTCTTCTTTAGAGTTGGTTGGAACATAATCAAGACATGTTTTAGAAGGATGTTGCAATGTTTCCAAGACTCACATAGACTTTAAAATAATACAATTTCCTCCCTTTTTGCTCTCATTCCTAAGGATTTTAACTCTTCTTCCTTTTTTTGGGTTCTGCCCAATATCTCTCTACAACTCCACCTAAAAGACGTTGAGAAAAATAATAGACAACAAATTAAAAATGACTCTTTTCAAGATAAGTTGTGACAATCAAGGAGGTTTTATGCAAAAGTATCAATTTTTTTTTATTATCATTTGGTCTAAGAAGACATATACAAAAGTTGAGAAAACAAAGGTAAATGCATCATCATGAAAATAGACATGGCCAATATCTTTGATTACGTGAGACATTGTTTTACTTTTTTATGTCTTGTTTGAGTTTGGATTTTGTCATTCTTTCATCAAATGGGTTTCAACTTGTATTGGTAGGTCATGGATTGCTCCCTTGGTGAATGAGAGATCCACTACTTTCTTTAGGGGAAGTAGGAGGTCGAACTAAGGTTATCCTCTTTCTTCCCTCCTATACATCAATATGGTAGAGTCTCTTAGTAGAAAATTGGAGGCAAAAATATTGTTAAGGTGTCTTCGAGCTATCAAAATTATTAAAGGATTGAAAGAATTGAATCATTCTCAATTTGTAGTAGATATTATTTTGTTTGGGGGGGGGGCTCCATTATTATGGTTGAGAGATTTAAATGTGTCATGCATCTCTTCACAAGTGCATAAAGGGGAATGATTAACAACATTAAAATTCATATTTTCGGTTGGAATATAAGCACCTACTTACTTCATGCCATATCTAGTATTCTCAAGTTTCCATGTGAGGAATCTTGGACCATGTTTAGTATTTGGAAATGATCATGTCATTAAGAAATCAATTTAGCCAAGCATGTCATAGTGTGAATGGGAAAATTAAATCCAAGTTCTAGTAACAAGGATATGATTGGATGAATCCAACGAGGCATTTAGTGTCAATTAAATTGACTCTTACAACATTACCAATCTTTCAATGTTCAACCATGTTAACTCATGTGGGAATGATGCAACAAGTATTCGATACGTAAATTGCCGTGGATATTCAACCGAACGGTTCGTCACAACAAATCTAATAATATTATATTAAAACTCTGAAAATAATACATTATTAAAGTTTATTAAACTTTAAGATATGTGGATTTAATTGTAATTAGTGCATGCATGCGAATGGAAATTATGTAGAAAAGTAAAGAACGAAAGAATAAGCACACAAGACACAAGATATGCTCTTTGGGAAACCCTTTCGACATAAAATCCAGCTTAAAGGTGAGGCTGCTACACTCTCTTTCTTTGTCTGGAAATATGGCTGCAAGTACAAAGAAGTAATGCATGTGACCTATGGGCTACTACAGTGCACAAATCCTCTTTGTGTGCTCTGCCTCCTATCTCTCCTAGCTATATTTTCTTAGTTATGGAACAAAATTCTCTCGAAATAATGGAATGCTTATTCCTCCTAGTGACTCGGTTATAACACAGCTCGATAGCCTACTAGTGGTTAATTTTGACTAAATCAACTCTTAATTAGAGTTACAATATAGACTCCTCTAGAGTCTTTTACATCACAAATATGTGTCTAGCCCCTTTTCCATAAATAATGGGGGTTGACGCGGCATCCTCCCGAACTATAGGTGTGAAAACAGAAAGGTCAACTTCTTAGTGGCATAGCTTTTGCATACATACTCCAGTTGATGTGCTTCTTGCGTTGTTGGACAAATCTATGTGTGTAGAATAACATGAAAAAGTGTGCACTAATGTAGCAAAGTTTCACCCCCAAAAAACATCGTTTGATGCCTCAAAATGCTCCTGGAAGGTTTCAAACCCTATTTCACCAAACTGGGTCCTGCTAGTAAAAACAGTCCCACAAATTGATTCCTCCACTTTTTTGACTCCAAATGCATTGAGATGGATGAAAAACAATATAATGATCCAATTCGGATCACACCTACTAATTTTGGGAGGATTTTTGTCCCCAAAAGCTTTTATTGAATGAGGCGAGGAAATTTTTCCTCTAACTTATCTCTTGTGTACCATTTAGCTTTGCCTGGAAGTTGTCCCTTCAACCCAATCTGCCAAAGGTCATGTTGCCCCTGCCTTGTAGTTCTGGACCTCTTATGCAAAACTTTATATTATGTCAACTCTTCCTGAGCGTCTGGTGCCAAATGCTCCACAGAAGGTAGGACCTATTGCTCTTCCTGATTTAGCATGGAATGCTCATAGAGTTTCAAATTCTCTACATTCACAACTCAGTAAATGCACATATATGGTGGTAAATTGAGTCAATGGGAATTATCACCCACCTTTTCCAGTATATCAAAGGGACCATACCTCGAAGCCTTGATTTTCTCACCAGGCCCCTGCAACCTATCCTTGTTCAACTGTAGCCTTACTTTGTCTCCCACCTTGAATGATTTCTCTGTTATGTGTTGATCATGCCTGGGCCTTATACTTCTCCTGTGACTTTTGCAGTGTTTCATGTACCTATAGATGGATCTGCATGATCTTCCCTATAATTTTTTTAGCACTAAAAGCATATCCTGTAAGACCTTCCCTCGCTCCTCCTTGTTGCCCATATGCAATATCCAAAGGTGAAGGTGGATCCAAAATAAGTCTCAAATGGGGACTTTCCCATAGAAGTGTGGACTGATCTATTATAAGAATGTCACATGTATACCATATTTTCATTCTAAGTCTTCATATGCTTTAGGTTGTATCCCCTTAGAAGTTGCACAAAAGTCTTGTTGACTACATTTGTCTGCCCATTATCTGTGGACGGAATGTTATAGATATCTTCAACTTCATGTCCATATTCTCCCACAATGTAGTGCATAATGTAGAAATTTAATACAATAACATGTCTATTACCGGACTCCCCTGATCTAACAATTAAATTCACTGTTAAATATAGAATCCTTCTACTCAATTATCTGCGGAAATTAAATCACCAATTGCAAAACATACGAAGAGAAATCAAGTTCAAATTGCGAGGCAAGGGCCTCACCAGCTGCAGCTCCAGCAACCTTCTTGTTCTTCTTTTTCAGTGGGCAGTTAGTGGCGAGATGCCCATGTTCGTGACAGTGAAAACACTTCACCTTGGAAAAATCCAGCTTCTTGCCTTTAGCCTCGGATTTTGGATGGGATTTACCAGACTCCCCTGATCTAACAATTAAATCCACTGTTAAATACATAATCCTTCTACTTAATTCTTTGCGGAAATTAAATCGCCAATTGCAAAACATATGAAGAAAAATCAAGCGCACATAACAAGATGTTTTACCGGGAAAGCTTAAAGCTAAAAACCCCAACTATCATATATTATGTATATCATGGGATCATGAAACAATCCCATACAAAGCTCAACTCATAGAGCTCTCAGTAAAATATACAATCGTCTCACAGTGTCATGCATAAATTTGCATATCTATGCACCAATTTCTTACCTCCTGACGGCCTGCCTCCACTGTGCAATCCCTGTTGAAGAAGATCCCTGAATAAATTCAACCTTGCCTTGCTTTGACTGTGAAATCCTAATTGGAAACTCCAATGTGTGTGTAGATGCATTGAATGCATAACTATAGTCACAACAAATAGTCAAACACACCCTTTCACCTATCTCTCCACTGGGTCTCCACTGGATCTGACATGCAAGTAGTTAGCTACTGTCTTTCTTCAGTTGCAAGTAAGACACTACTTGTGAATTATTTAAATAATTAATTCACTCATCTTTCACTAGTGTATCTTTAGTTACAACTAGCACAACTGAGTTTAACTCACTTAACTGAGTTAAACTAAATAACAACTCCCATAACTACTCTTCCAACTCTGTTACAGCTCTGCCACAATCAGTTACAATGAAGTCATCATGCATGAGTCAACAACCAACCTTGCAACTAATAATTCCTTTAGCTAACTGGCTTGCCACATCATTTAACTAAAATCAAGTGCTCCAAGAGAATAAGTTATTATTTATTGTCTAATTATCGTTAAGGGCTAATCATAATCAACATGCATTCTATTTTTAGATTAGCGATCTATAAATAGACTTCGCCCATCTTCTAAAAATAGAAACCCATCTAAAGATAGAATTTGCTCAACCATCCAGAATCAGCATCCTGCTAATTTTAGAATATGCTCACCATTCTAAAAACAGACATACACCTAAAAATAGCCTGCAGGCCCCACCTAGTGAAGATGCTTAATTTTCACTAGGATCATCATCTTGTTGAATCTCAACACTCCCTCTAAAAAAGAAAGGGATTATCCTTCACCCCGATCCTGTCTCTATGGTATTCGAATTTGCTCCTGGTGAGTGCCTTCGTCAGAATATCTGCATCCTGTTCTTCCGTAGGAATGTACTGAAGCAACATGATCTTCCGCTGCACACAATCTCTGATATGATGATACTGGATATCTATATGCTTAGATCTATCATGAAACACACGATTAATCAAGAGTTTAATGCAACTTTGATTATCACAATGAATCATTATAGGATCTAAATGAGAATCGAACAAACCGACTAGGATCTTCCTCATCCAGATAGCCTCACATGCAACTTGACTTGCTGCCATGTACTCTGCTTCCGCTGAACTGAGTGCCACAGATCTCTGTTTCCTGCTGTGCCAAGAAATAGTTGTAGATACGATACTGAAAAACCCTCTTGATGTGCTCTTTTTGTCCGTTGGGCTGCCTACCCAATCTGCATCCATGAAGCCATGCAACTTCACCTCATCCATCTATATGTACCTGTTGTATTGTACAACAACCCTCCCCATTTTTTAATTTTAGAATAAATCCCATTTAAAATAGGTCCCCTTTTTATATATTTTTATTCCTAAATAGAAATAAAATATTCATTTATAAAAGGATGCATATCACATTTTTTCACAAAGTGTACAACCTTTAATAACTTTCTGATCCGATGAGTTATAAAGCCTTTTAAACATATCAAACATATTATAAAGACTTTATACTTAATAACAATTAAAAATGAACAGTAATCGCAATCGAAAACTCAGAGAGTTCTTTAAAAGGTTTGTTTTTGCTTTGTAAAAGTTCCGATGTGATCACGCTCAATCGCAATCGCATTTCGGAAGAAATTAAAACATTGCATTCTTTCGTTTGAAAACTCCAATGCGACGGATCATCTCTCATCACAATCGCATTTTCGGAGAAAATATTAAACAGTTCATTTCATTTTAAATCTCCGATGCGATCTTCGCAATTGGGATTTGGTATAGCTCTTGTCTCATTTCCTTTTAAATGAATTGCGATGCGATTATGACTTAAATATTCTTTTATTATTATTCATCGTATTTCAAAGTTTTAAAAGGAAACATATCTATATTTATTTCGATATATGCCAAATATCTGACTGTACGATAACATTAACTCGTGAATCAAATGATAATAATGATTTGTTTTTTTATTGAATGCATGAGGGTGACTCCCTAGAGGGCATTTAAGTTTTAAACCATGGAAGTAATAAATACAAATCAATGAATAAACCCTTTGTATAGCTGTTTTTTTCATTATTACGTTTTACCTCGGCTGAAAGTTTCTGTTTGTCGCAGAGCAATAGAACATCCAATTTTTCTGTTCGCAAAGCAAGAGAAATACTCCCAGACACTGAAATGTCGAAGCGATTGAGAGAATCTAAAGTCACCGTTGCTACAAAAGCCCCTGTGATTACAATGCCGCCTAAAGAGAAACCAACAAAACTTAAGCTGGTTACAGACACCTCCTGCCAGGGACTTGGGAAAATGTCATGGGAAAATGTTTACAATCTATTGGAAAAGGAAAACCCTAGAGTTGTGGAAGCTAAGGCCACAGTTCCTGACGAAGTCGACTCAGAATCGGATTCTGAAAGTCCTCTTAGTTCATTAGCAAACTCATTTCTGCACAGAGTTGCTGCTCGGGCAAACATTTTCCCGTATTACGATGTTATTAGATGGGTGATTGACAATGTGTCTATTAAAGACAGAACTTTTGTTGCTGCATCTAGAACAATCTTCGAGTCGTTCAAACCAGAGGATATCAAGCAATGTACCACCTTCCTGACCCACAAAATATTTATAACAAGGAGTTTATCAAAGAATTCGCTGCAAACAATGAAAATCAGTCATAACCAATCAGAGAATGGAGAAGGGCTCTTGAAAAACACAGGCACGAGGCATCAGGTATGTACTCCGTGGAGTCTCTCTTGCCTCCATATTGTTATGCCGCAGCTATGATGTGTAGATTATTTGGTAATGATAATTCGGCCAGGTTTTCCATTCAAATGGTTCCGTTGATACATGCTGCTATTAATTCTGAGATAATGGATTGGGCTGTTATCTTGTCTAATAAGATATCCAATAAAGTTATGGAGTACAGGAGAGACAAAAATTCAGGAAATTCCACTCCTTTTTACTTCTGTGCTTGCATCCTAGATGCCCTCTGTTTCAATTCAGAATTTCCCTTATTAGGATGGAAGTGGACTCCTAAGGAACCTGTCCCAATTCATATATATCATAAGTTCTTATGGAAGGGGCATTTCAGAAATCATGTTTACAGAGTCTGTCATGGTTTTCTCATTCCAATTTACCAAATCATTTTTGGTCGATTCCCTCCTAGACTTTCTGATAAAGCTAGAATTGATTTGTCCTCTATTGGAGATTGGTTCGGGGAGGAAAAGTTCACTTATGTCATAATTTTTGGAAGTATTGTAGAGCCACATATCCTTCATTTATATGTTCCAGACAAGCTGTTAGCACAGGAAATTTCTTATCAGCTGACAGTAGAAGGTATGTCTAGGACTTTAAAGAACAACAAAAAACTGATGTGGCCTACTTTTCCTTTCAAATGTGGTGACTGTACTCTCAAATATGATCCTAGGAAGGTGGTGTGTGATTTTACTACCTCTGTTTCAATTGCTCGGTTCAAACATGAACGAGATGTCTTTGATGATTTATTTGTTTATGTAGATAATATGTCTCAAATTTTTTATTTTCCCAAGTCCAAACTTCAGCCTGAAGAAATGAATAAATTTTTATTATTTAGAAGTCAGAGGCTACTTAGAGTTCCTCTGGATCAGTTCAGGATTTCTACACAGGGATGTGAAGCACAACAGAAGGATACAGGAAGTACATCCGGCAAGGAAGTAACATGAGCTAATCCTGTTTTGGAGAAGAAAGATGATAGCAGCAAAGCTGACATTGGAAAATTAGAAACTGCTGCTAAAATTGATGTACAACAGTCTTCGGCTCAAGCAGGAAAAGAGAGCACAGGTACTGATGCCCATGTGCATATTGAGAAAGGAAGCATAGAGAGTAAAAATACTTAACAGACACTTAAAAATGAAAGTGCAGGTTCTCAACTTGGAGGACAAGAAGCTATTGAACTTATTGTTTCTCGTCATTTGTTGAGCTAATATGAACAATTTTCCTAGAAAATAGGACAACAAAACATTTCCCAAGTTGATAATCCAAAAGACCAGGATGTAGAAATCATCCCTGAAAACCCCACTGGTGAGATTATGTTAAAGATAGAAGAAATTCCTCCTTTGGATATATTTTACAGTCCCAAACATAGGGATGTGGTGAGAAAACAGAGGAAAAGGAGGAGAACCGATCAAGATGCACTTTTGGCATCACAGGGGGAATTTATGAATATTTTTTATAAGAATGCTGAGGTGAATCCATCTGAGGATCTCACCAAATTGTCTTAGTATGCAGGTGCCTATAGTGCTGCCACTATAGATAAAGCCTCTGAAGTTACACAATTGATGAAACAAAAGGATGTACAAATTGCCATTTTTGAGGAACAAGTTGCAGAAAACCAACAAAAGATCATTCAGTTGGAACAATGATTACAGGATGAAGAGCTCAAGACTAGACAATTAGAAGAGCAGCTGTCTGTTGAAAAAGAGAAGATTGATCAGCAGACCCTAGAAAAGCAACAACAGTTAAATCAAGAAATTACAAAATTACAAGCTCTTCTACAAAATGAGTAGACTCTGAAGATTGAACAAGAAATGATGTTTCAATCTAAATTGGACAAGTTCAAGAATTATCCCACTCTGGATCAATTCAAAAATGAAGCTTTGGAGACAAACAAATTATTGTCTCAACAATTGAATGAATTTTGTCTAAAGATTACAGAAGTAGAGTCTTTATGTGAGCTAACATCTTCCTTGATAGATGAAGGAGTCACTCTTAAGATTGAATTTGATGAAGCTGAAGAAAAGATCTCCGATTTTCTTTTATGGCAAGACTCAGAATCAGGGAGAAAAGCAGATCTTCCCAAAATTATGGAGAGACATAAAGAAATTGTTTTTGCAGAATGGGAACATCGCTTGATCAAAGCAGAAAGGGCCACATCCAGAGCTAAGGGAATAATGAACAATGTAACACAGATGGTAAATGATAACTTATATGTAATCAATTTAATTGCAGACTGTAGTCCCGGCCAATTACCCAAAGTAAAAGAAACTAATCTTAGATGGAAACAAGAGATAATTAATAAAAATCAGCAAATTGGCCAATTACAAGGAATATCATGAGATTCAATGTGGACTTATCTCATCAAGCCACATAGTCAACAGATAGCAATTAAATTTCTCTCAAACGCCATTGATTGCATCATTCCCGAGTTCTCCGATGCCACATACACAGGACGGTTACACTCAAAGCTTAGTCATCTTGAAGAAGTAAAGGATATGCTCAAAATCTGCCACCTTCGCACATCTACCACAACAAATGATAAATGAGTCGGTTTTCATCAAGCTCGCATTTCTGTTTCAGATATATATTTTTTTTATTTAGATAGATTTTAGGAATAATTTTAGTTATTTTTTGTTGTTAAGTACCTATTTAAACCCCTTTCATGCATTTATAAAATGGTCTTGAATTTGTAATATTTTGACTTGGAGATTACATTTATGTACTCCATTGACTCCTATATTTTTATGAAGGATCACATCTGGTGATTCTCTGCGAAATTATCTTTAAGAATTGTATTTTTGTATCTTGGAGTGGATTTTACATTGAAGTTGTTGGATTTGAATATCGGATTGCATTGGAAAGTATCGAGATGGATATGGTATTCCTATCTATTCACTGTTAGTTTCTTTTGCTATATGATATTCTCTTTTAAATTGCTATTGTTTATGTGTACTTGTTTCACAATATTTCTTTATACATATCATTTCCGAGTGTGTTAGAAATATTTATCTTTTATAGTATATGCAAGCGATATATTATGATGAATGCAATATATTATTATAACTCTGTTTAATTTCTTAAACAGAGTTATCTTTATTTGTTACTGCATATTTCAATTAAGCTGTAATACATTTTCATGGTTATTGGTTAATTGAAACAATTTAAAGTTGTATTCACATTTGATGCCCAGGTTAGTTTTAGAGTTATTTCATCAATATTTAAATTATATTAGATAGTTTTATTTCAGTCATTTAGTCCCATTTCCCCCCCATCAAATCATTCCATTACCAACCCATTTAAATTACTAGGAAACTGGTCCTATAAATCTAGTCGGAGCCACCACACCAAACGGAAAAGGAGTTGTCCTAAGGTCCCCACCGGGTGGTTATCCCCTGATGTTTGAAGCAACGATTTTCGAGGCTTCAACAGTACCATAAGCCATATTCAGATGTGCCCTTGAGATATCTCAGGACATGCTTGTCTTCCTTCCAAAATATCTTGGTAGGCTTAACCATCACTTGACTAAGTTGGTTCACCGCATAGCATATTTCTAGTCTTGTATTAACTAAATACATAAGCGAACCCACCAATTGTCGATAGACAGTAGCATCCACTACCTTTGCCGATGTAGCATCCTCTTTCCTCCAATTCCCTGGAAGAGGAGTGTCCATGGGTTTGCAGTCCTCCATGTGAAACTTACCGAGTATCTCCCTTGCATACTTGCCTTGAGACACAAACATTTCACCTTCTCATTGCCATATTTCTAATCCAAGGAAAAAATGAAGGAGACCCATATCCTTCATCTCGAACTCCTTTGCAAGGTCCTCCTTGCATGAGTGTATCAACTACTCATCACCAATCAATATTAAATCATCAACATAAAGAACAATGATTAAAAGTTTACCCTCCACCACAATTTGGTATAGGTTTACATCTGCCTCACTCTTGGTGAAGCCAAGTCTAGTGAAATAGTTGTCGATCCGAGTGTACCAAGCACGAGGTGCTTGCTTCAGCCCATACAACGCTCTTTTGAGTCTGCACACATGCGACTCACTGCTGAAGATCTCAAATCCTTCAGGCTGCTAAATGTACACTTCTTCCTCAATGATCCCATTAAGGAACACAGTCTTCACATCCATTTGATGAATGTGCCAACCCATCTGCGCTGAGAGAGAAAGGATGGTCATTATGGAGGAATATCATGCGACAAGTGCAAAGTTTTCTTCATAATTAATCCCCTTGATCTGTGAGAAGCAACAGGCAGCAAATCTTGCCTTATACTTCTCAACACTCCCATCAGCAGCTTGCTTTACCTTGTAGATCCATCTTAAACCTACCACTGATTTATCAACTGGCCTTGGAACAATTTCCCAAGCACTGTTTCTGACAATGGAGTCATACTCCTCCACCATTGCATCTATCCATGTGGGCTCCTGCACTGCTTCCTGAGAAGAAGATGGCTCTGTCACAATACATTTGCTCATGAGAGCCATGTATCTAGTGAATCAGTTAGGAGATTGTTTCTGTCTGTGCTGTGACATAGGGGCTCCTACATTATGTGCCGCATCAAGCTTCAACCTCTTAGCTTCTATGGTACGCCTTCTGCCAGTTTTGATGTTTGGCTCTGCATGAGTGGACTCCTCCACCCCATGATCCTCCTCCTATGGATGATCCACATATTGAGGCTCATATTTGGGAACAAGCAATTCCTCCTCTGCATGCAAATCTAGCTCCCTCTCAAGCATAGCTCGTGCAACACCCACAATCGTTCTGTTCTTCCTCTCCGCGACCCCATTTTGTTGTGGGTTATGAGGCGCTATGAGTTCTCTTCGAATTCCTTCTTTTCTATAGAATTCTTTGAATTCGTTCGAGATATATTCACCACCATTATCGCTCCGCAAAGCCTTCACTTGTTCCTCGACTCCTTCTCCACCAATGCTTTAAACTCACAGAAATTTGAGAATGTTTGATCCTTCTTCTGCATGAAGAAGATCCAACATCTACGAGAATATTCATAAAAAAAAATAACATAATACCTGTGTTTTTCTATTGAAGCAATCGAGAATGGCCCACACACATCTGTATGAATTCTCTCTAGGATCACCAAATCACGGTTCTAATTTTCATGAAAGGTGGTCTTCACAAACTTACCCATAGTACATCCCTTGCACTGATCTATCTGCTCAAGTGTACCCTTGGGAAGTCCAGTAGAAATATGCTGCAAAATCTTCAGGGCGCCATTGTCAAGATGGCCTAATCTCATGTGCCATAATTCACCCTCATCTCGGCTCACTACTTCTTCTTCTTTGCCCACCATTACAGCGCAACCATCTACCTCCAGCTTGTAGAGATTCTTAGCTTGAATCCTTATCCTCTTGGTTTGACTTGCTTTTTTTATGTCACAGGAAAGCTTTTCCCTCGCTGAAAGCAACGTCATAACCTCTGTCCTCCAACATCGCAACTGAGACAAAGTTCTTCTTTAGACTTGGAACATGCATAACATCTTTCAACATAAATGGTTTAGCTGACTTCCTCTCAAAGGTAATGGTACCAATGTCGGTTGCACTATATCTTCCATCTTCGTCCATATCTATATGCATTTGGAGATCTTTCTCCTCCAAGTCGCTGAACAACCCCTTATCTCCTGTCATGTAGAAGGAAGCACCACTATCAAGATACCACACCAATCCCATTGTGCTTGAAACCAAGCATGCGATCAAGGAGAAATCAAGCTCAAATTGCGAGGCAAGGGCCTCACTAGCTGTAGCTCCAGCAACCTTCTTATTCTTCTTTTTCTGTGGCCAGTTAGTGGCAAGATGCCCATGTTCGTGACAGCGAAAACACTTCACCTTGGAAAAATCCAGCTTCTTGCCTTTAGCCTCGGATTTTGGATGGGATTTCTTCCCCTTCCCTATCCTCGCTTTGGCAGCCAAATCACAATCCTCTTCATCATCATGCTTTGATGAATATCCATCCTTGGTACTCCGCCTTATCTCCTCGTGCATTAGATCCGACCAAAGTCGCTCCCAATCCGGCAGTTTCTCCCTCTCATTGACAAAGTCTTGATAACTGTGCTAACTCTTCGGAAGTCCAAGGAGAGCCAAGCTCACCAAGTCATCATCAGCAATTGCAATTCCCACACTCCCCAGCTCATCCCTACATTGGACAAACTTCGCAAGATACTTTGGAATACTGTCGCCCTTCTCCATTTTGATTTTTATGAGTTTATCTTTCACCGCCAACTTCCTATGGTCATTGTTGCTTTGGAAAAGATCTGTCAAAGCCTTCCACATTGCAAATGGAGTGGATTTCCTGTGAAGGCTTGACATAATATGGTCTTTCACACCTTCCAACAAAATTCTTCTTGTCTTTGCTACTTTCTTTTTCCAGGCGTCAAGTAATGCAACATCCGTCGAAGTGGGCTTAGGAACATCGTTATCGATGAACACCTTCAAGCCATTATATTGAAGCACCGCCTCCATCCTGTCCTTCCAAGCTATGTAGTTAGAGCTGCCCTCGAGTGCATACTCCAACTTCAACCCATTGAAATCCATTTCAATGTTTACTCAACTGTCGCACCAAGAAATTCTTGCAGCAAATTCGAATTGTTCCACCAGCACAAAACTCAGCACCGCTTCAATATGCAATCTCCAGTGATTAACACTGCTATGATACCATGTAGAAATTTAATACAATAACATGTATATTACTGGACTCCTCTGATCTAACAATTAAATCCACTGTTAAATAATCCTTCTACTCAATTCTTTGTGGAAATTAAATCGCCAATTGCAAAACATATGAAGAAAAATCAAGCACACATAACAAGATGTTTTACCAGGAAAGCTTAAAGCTAAAAATCCCAACTATCATATATTATGTATATCATGGAATCATGAAACAATCTCATACAAAACTCAGGTCATAGAGCTCTCAGTACAATATACAATTGTCTCACAGTGTCATGCAGAAATTTGCATATCTATGCACCAATTTCTTGCCTCCTGACAACCTGCCTCCACTGCGCAATCCCTACTGAAGAAGATCCCTAAATGAATTCGATCTTGCCTTGATTTGACTGCACAATCCTCATTGGCAACTTCAATGTGTGTGTAGATGCATTGAATGCATCACTATAGTCACAACAGATAGTCAAACACATGCTTTCACCTATCTCTCTACTGGGTCTCCACTGGATATGACATGGAAGTAGTTATCTGTTGTATTTCTTCAGTTGCAAGTAAGACACTACTTGTGAATTAATTAAATAATTGATTCACTCATCTTTCACTAGTGTATCTTTAGTTACAACTAGCACAACTGAGTTTAACTCACTTGACTGAGTTAAAATAAATAACAACTCCCATAACTACTCTTCCAACTCTGTTACAACTCTGCCACATTCAATTACAACGAAGTCCATCATGCATGAGTCACCAACCAACCTTGCAACTCGTAATTCCTTCAGCTAACTGGTTTGCCACATCAGTTAACTGAAATCAAGTGCTCCAAGAGAATAAGTTATTATTTATTGTCTTATCATCATTAAGGGCTAATAATAATCGACATGCATTCTATTTTTAGATTAGCAATCTATAAATAGACTTCGCCCATCTTCTAAAAATATAAACTCATCCAAAGATAGAACTTTCTCAACCATATAGAATTAGAATCCTGCTAATTTTAGAATATTCTCACCATTCTAAAAATAGACATACACCTAAAAATAGCCTGTAGGCCCCACCTAGTGAAGGTGCTTAATTTTCACTAGGATCATCATCTTGTTGAATCTCAACACATAATTCACTAATAAATCTTGTATCCTTGTCTGAAACGATGCTCCTTGGTATCCCAAAGTGCACCCAAACCTATCCATAGAACAATTTTGTTGCTTCTTACCCAGTGATGGTCTTTTTACAGGGCATCAGAACAGACATCTTGCTGAATTTGTCAACTACCACGAACAGGTAGTCATGTCCCTTCCTGGTTGTGGATAAACCTACCACAAATTCCATGGAAATGCTTTCCCAAGGACGAGTATGTTGGGTTTGTGTTATATTCTTTCCACGACCTTATTTTCTGGTGGGAGGACCCGCCCATGGTTTTGTGCATGGGTTTGCACATGGTTTTGGGGCATGATGGTTTTCGGCCCCTGGTATTTTGTAGATCTAGTCAAGGGAACTACAGTTATGTTCTAATCCAGGGTTAATGGATTGGGGCTTATGTATGCTTCAACATGTATATATATGTGTTGTAACACTAAAAGGAATATAATGAAAAATCAAGCTGGTCGTCCCGATTTGGGATCTAGGGGAAAATATCTGTGTTTATCTATTTTATGTTTTATGCTCTTGCTATTGTTTATTTTCTGCTTTAAGATTCGTTTGTAGATAATTTATGTACAGGGTTAAAACCTATAGAGTAGGTACAGGTAAGGGATGATATAAACCCTATTTCCTATTGCTAGGCTTGCTGGTACAAGAAAGCATGCATCCTCTTATGAACCTAACTACTCGCTCTTTCATATTGGGACAATACACATACATCTGCAAGTTAGCCACGGTCTTCCCTACACCAAAGTGCCCTGCAACCTTGGAAGTGTGAGCCTCTCTAATCAGCTGCAATCGCTCACTTGTAGGAAAAAAATAGCTTATCTAGCCTGTAGAATAACCCATCTTGGAGATGGTAGTTAATAATGTTGTCGCCATGATGCACGTGACTTTGAATCTGCAACTGCTGATACACCTCCTTGAAGTCCTCATCCTTGGAATATGCCTCTCTGTGTGCATCATGGGAAAATGGCTCGATATGCATAGGCGTCCCAAAAGCTATAATATTTTATGTGGGTGGCCTTGAAAGCATGTCGGGAAACTTGTTTGTGCTTCCCTTCTTATATTTGATCACCAAATGAAACTGTTGTAAAAACCCCATCCACTTGTAATGCCTAGTTTGTTGTAGCTTACTATGGGCCTGCAAGTACTGTAACAACTAGTGATATGTGTGGATGATAGTATCCTTTTGCAACAAATAGTTTTTCCACTTCTTCATATCTTGCACCATGGCATAAAGTTTTGTGTCGTAGGTAGGGTAGTTAAGAACTACCCCATGAAATACTTCAGAATGGTAGCATACAAGCCTTCCTTCCTACATCAAGATAACTCCCATAACATACTCACTCGCATCTATCTCCACTTCAAAAGGTCGTTGCAAGTTTGGTAATGCTATAACTGGTGCTTGATTGATCTTCTTCTTTAACTCCTTAAAATCCCTATACTAACCTTTTCCCCACTGTAAACTCTTGCCACTTACTGTTATGGCGTGGAGTAATGCTACTATTGCTGAAAATGAGGCTATGAATTTTCTCAGGTACCGTGTTGCCCCAATGAAACTCTTAACCTCAAAAACATTAGTAGGCACCGACCATTTCATGATGGCCTTCATCTTGGAAGGATCTATCTTCAACTCTCCTCCACTGATCACATATCCCAAATACACCAAGGACTATTGCATAAACTCACACTTCTTGAGATTTTATAGCAGCCAGTGCTTCTTCAATGTTTCTAGCACATGCATAAAATGTGACATATGCTCCTCCCAGGTAGCACTATATACCAATATATCATCCAAATAGACAATAACAAATGAATCTATAAAAGGAAGCAATATATCATTCATTAATATTATAAATGTAGTCAGTGCATTACATAGGCCAAATGGAATAACTAAGCACTCATACAAACCTTGCTTGGTTTTAAAGGCAGTCTTCCATGTATCTTCTTCTTTGACTTGAACCTGGTGATATCCAGACTTCAAGTCTAACTTGGTGAATTACTTTTCTTAATGCAACTGATCTAGAAAATCGTCTATCCTGGGAACAGGGTATCTATTCTTGAGTGTGATTTTATTCAACGCCCTGTAATTTATACACATCCTCCAAGTCCCATCCTTCTTTGGCACAATGATGATGGGTGACCCACATGGTGATGTACTCTTGTTGAATGACACCTTGTTCTAGCAGCTGTTGCAACTGTTTCTTCACCTCACTTGCTTCTATAATAGACTGCCTGTACTACCCAATATTTGGCAATGAGAAGTCTACCAATAGTTGGATCTCATGCTCCACTTCCCTCTTATGTGGTAACCCTTTAGGATCTCAGAACACATCCTTGTATACCTGTAACAACTCCTCCAATTGTTGTTTATGTTTCTTAGTACACCCCTCCAGGAATTCTTTGCCTCTTATTGACTCCTCTTCAGACTTACTTTCTCTTCAAAATAATAAAACATACTTCTTGCTGGAACTAATCAATTTCTTGGCTTGGTTGGCACTTACTAGTGAAATTTTTAACTTTCCTTTGTGCACATTGGTGATGAACGATTTTCCACCCTTGATGAGTTGGTACTGGTTATCTCTCCTCATGAATTTTGCATCACGCATGTACATGTATGGACTCCCAAACACGACTCCACATACATTAGGGGAACCACATCTAGATATACTTCATCAATAAAATTAACACTAATATCAAATATAATTTTGCATTTTTTGTTACCTTAAGCTGCACATCCTTATTTACCCATCCTAATGGATATGAGTTTGGATGATCATGAACTTCCAGCCCCAACTTCTTGACCAACTTTGCTGCAATGAGATTCATTTGCGATCCTAAGTAAAAAAGAGCATCAATATTTGTCTTCTTAACCTATATCTTTAAATGGAATTGTTTGGTCATTTATTTATCTTCCTATTGTTGAAGGCTACTAAGATTCACCTCCTTCTGCATTGATGTACAAACTATCTTCTCATCCACGTCCAAGCTTCTTTCAAGTTAGTTTCTCGAATCAATGGCCATGACATTCTTCTTATTATTATATTTCTTCTTATTCTTCGGGTTTATATCTAGATGCAACTCCCAACACTTCTCCTCTGTATGGCCATCGACGTTGCATTGGTTGCTAGGATCTTTGAATTCGTGTGTTGTGGCTACTGTCTTCTTATAGTTTCCCCCTTTTACTTATTCTTCCCGTCCTTAGAACCTTCATGTTGCTCCTTCTGCTTCGATACACTTGATTGAGCTCTTTTCAGACCTATGTTCTCCAAGTATTGTGCTTGTACACAAGCCTCATCCACTGATTTGGGATTGAAAAACATCACTTACTCACACATATGGTGGTGTAGACCCCAAAAGTACTTTAGGAGTACATATGGGTTCTTTGGAGAGATACCCAACATTATAGCTATATTTATGAATTTTGTGGTGTACTCTTGCATGCTTTGGCCCGAATTTTGCCTGAGATAATGCCACTGGATCCACTGGTCCTCCACATACCCAATGGGATAAAACTATGACTTAATGAGGGTTTTGAAATCCTCCCACTTAGTTTTTGGAGTTTCTCCCTCCAACCTTAGGGTTTATGTGCAGCTCTCCCACCAAGTCAGTGCATGGCCCTCTAATTTCAGTCACATGAATGAGATGTTTTTCCCTTCCTCAATCTAATGGATGCTAAAATAAACTTTCAGTTGCTGCAAATAGTGGTTTAGCTTCAGAGCGTCAATCTCGCCATGGTAAGGTTTGATATCGACTTTTGCTTCCATTTTGAACAAGGATTGATTCATGACACTCGAACTGGTTGATATTTTTCGGGTTCTTTCTTTGGTTGGTTCTTCGAGTCTTCCCAATATCTCGATCCCCCTTCTGTTTTTTTCTCTACATTCAAACCCTCTTCTTCACCAAATATCCAAAACTTATTGCTTAGGGCCTCCATGAGGAGGTTTACATTAAGGCTTATATCCGTGACTTGTTGTTAAAGCCGCAAAAACCTTACCTCTACAGGATCACAAGGTTCGTTTACAAATTCATCAGCCATGATTAGGGTTCTATGATTTTCAACCCTGTCAACCTAAATCCCGTGAAAATACCCAAAGGAACCTCCTCTGATACCAAATGGTCTGTAAACTATCATGGATATTCCACTGGACAGTTCGTCACAACAAATCTGATAATATTATAAAACTTTAAAAATTATACACTATTACAGTTTATTAAACTTTAAGATATGTGGATTTAATTATAATTAGTGCAGGCATATGAATGGAAATTATGCAAAAAAGTAGAGAGCGACGAAATAAGCACACACACAAGACACAAGATATGCTCTCTAGGAAACCCTTTCAGGAGAAAACCCAGCTGGAAGGCGAGGCCGCTTCACTCTCTTTCTTTTTTTGGAAATATGGTTGCAGGTACAAAGAAGTAATACATGTGGCCCATGGGCTGCTATAGTGGCATCCTTCCGAACTATAGGTGTGAAAACATGAAGGTCAACTTCTGAGCGGCATAACTTTTTTCATACAGACTTTGATTGACATGCTTCTTGTGATGTTGGAAATATCTCTATGTGTAGAATAACATGAGAATATGTGTGCTAATTTGACAATGCTTTACCCCCAAAAATGTCATTTGATGTGTTATGAAACCAGCTCCAAAAATAGAAGAAAAGAGAGATCAACGCCTTAGAAATCAGCCACTTCGAGGGGGCAAACACCAATACATTACATAAATGAATAATTCTTGGATGATACAAATGACCAAAACCTCCTTCTATATATCAGAGTCCATGGGGTCACAATATAATCCTAGCCGACCTAACAATAATAATTTAAGGGCACAATAATAACAATATTGGGGTTATAGCGGTACAACAATAACAATAAGGGGGTTGCACTAACAACAATAAGGGACTATACTAATAATATAGGGACCTAACATGCCCCTCTCCTTCAAAAAAGTGTTGTCCATAACGCTTGAGTAGATCCAAATGCTTCTGTATAAAATTCTCATCCTCCCATGTAGAATCTTCAGTGGGTAATTTCTTCCATTGGATGAGATACTCTAAAATTGATCGATTTCGTAGCTGTCGAGTTCTTGTTTCCATGACTGCTTTAGGTTCCAATATGATTTTTCCTTCCTCATCAAGTTCTGGAAATATTTTTTGAACTGGAAGTTTGTCCCCTATAACCTTCTTTAATCATGAAACATGGAAAACTAGATGCACTCGCGAAGAAGCAGGAAGCTCCAATTTGTATGCCATAGTACCAATCTTTTACAACACCTTGTAAGGACCATAGTACTTTGGCGATAATTTATTATCCTTCTTAGCTTGCTTGAGGGACATTTGTTTGTATGGTTGTAGCTGTAAAAATACCCAATCTCCTACATCAAAACTTCTCTCGCTGCGATGTTGATCTGCCTGTTGTTTCATTCGATTCTGTGCCAAAACTCAGTTATTTTTTAAGAGTTGGAGAACTTCTTGTTGATGGTCTATTTGATCTTCCACTGATTGAACCTTAGAATTTTCTCTTAAATAAGATGTGATGGACGGTGGATGATATCCATAAAGTGTCGTAAATGGGGTCATTTTTGCTGCAGTATGGAAGGAAGTCTTAAACCACCATTCAGCGAGAGGTAACCACTTGACCCAGTGTGTTTGCTTACTGGATACAAAACAACGAAGTTATCCTTCCAATCATTTATTCACTATCTTAGTTTAACCATCGGATTGAGCATGATAAGATGGGCTATGAGCTAGCTAAGTACCCAAACAAGAAAATAATTATGTCCAAAAATTTCCAGTAAAAATGGGATCTTTGTCACTTAAAATAATCTTTGGGTTTCCATGTAGCTTTTGAATGATTTCCACAAATGCAGTAGCGATTGTACTTGCTTTAAATGGATGAGATAATGCATAAAAGTGTGCATACTTGGTAAGTCTATCAACTACCACCATGATGACACTATTTCCTTCAGACTTAGGTAAACTTGTGATAAAATCCATTGAAATCTCCTCCCAGCGTTGACTTGGAATGGATAAAGGTTGTAGAAGACCCGAGGTCTTAATTGTCTCAACTTTATTTTGATGGGAAACCAAACATTCCGCCACCAACTTTTGAATATCAGATTTAAGGCCATCCCAATAAAATTCTTTCTCCACCCTGTGGTAAGTTTTTAAAAATCCCGAGTGTCCTCCTAAAGGAGAAGTGTGCAATTCCAAAAGAATCTTTTGGTTTAGTTGGGAATTCTTGCAAATATATAAGCGATCTTTGTACCATAAGGAATCATTTTTCCAACTAAATGTATTAGATGTACTAGTATCTTGCTACAACTTTTGAATGAGTGTCCACACTTCTTCGTCCTTCTTCCATTCATCCCTTGCTTCGGTTATCTAATTTGGTTGGATAATAGAAATGTCACAAAGCAATGCTTCCACCTCTTCTTCCTTTCTTGAGAGTGCATCTGCAACAACATTTAGCTTCCCTTTTTTGTAGATGATTTCAAAATCATAACCCAACATCTTTGTGACCCATTTTTGTTGCTCTTCTGAAGACAGTCTTTGTTCCAAAAAGTGTTTAATACTATCATGATCAGTTTTTACCTTGAAGTGTCTTCCCATTAGGTAAGGTCACCATTTCTTTAGGGAATGTGGTATTGCCAACATTTCCTTATCATAAATATATTTTTGTAAATACTTTCCTTTGGTTGGACGACTTTCAAAAGCAATGGGTCTTCCTTATTGCATTAAAATAGCACCAATTCCATTTCCTGAGGCATCACATTCCACAATAAATGTTTTTGTGAAGTTTGGCATAGCTAAGACTGGTGCTAGGCACATTGCCTCTTTAAGATGTTCAAAGGCCTTAGTTTCTTCATGAGTCCATGAAAATGCATCTTTCTTCAATAATGTTGTTAGAGGTGCTGCTATTCTCCCATAATTCTTAACAAACTTGCGATAATACCCTGTTAACCCAAGAAATCCTCGCAACTGCTTTATGGTTGTGGGGACTTTCCATTCCTTAATGGCTTTAAATTTGTTAGGGTCTACTTTAACACCCTCGTGAGATACAATATGACCCAGATATTCCACCTCTTGTACTCCAAAGAAACATTTGGATTTTTTTGCATATAATTGTTTCTCCTGCAATAGTTTGAGCACCCTGTCAACATGTTCAACATGATCCTTCCAAGACCCGTTGTAGATTAGTATATCATCAAAAAATACTAGCACAAATTTTCTAAGGAAGGGTTTGAAAATGGAATTCATCAACCCTTGAAATGTAGAAGGTGCATTGGTAAGGCCAAAAGGCATGACCAAAAATTCATAATGACCCTCATGAGTTTGAAATGTTGTTTTCGGAATATCTTCAATCTTCATTCTAATTTGATGATATCCAGAACGAATATCCAACTTGGTAAAATAAATTTCTCCATGTAATTCATCCGATAATTCATCAATTGCAGGAATGGGAAATTTATCTGTAATAGTGAGCTTATTGAGCTCCCTATAATCTGGACACATGCACCATGATCCATCCTTCTTGTGCACCAATAGTACTGGAGCAGAGAAAGAACTTTGACTAGGTTGAATTATACCAGCCTCTAACATTTCTGCAATCATACGTTCAATTTCACTTTTTTGTACATAATGATATCTGTAAGGCCTGATGTTTGGAGAGACACTTCCTGGAATCAAATGAATAGCATGATCCTGATCACGAATAGGTGGGAGTCCTTTGGGACTTTCAAACAACTTAGAATGATTGTCCAAGACTTTTTGGAGATCTGGAGAAATAATTGATATTGATGTTGGAACTTCTAGTGAGGATAATTGTGCAATTATGCCTGGTTGTTATTTCTTTAGAATCTTTGTCATGACATTAGAGCTTATTATATTTCCTGGGTTCCCTGCTATACCTCGTAATTCGACTTCCTTTCCTTCCGAAAAAAATTTCAAGAAAAGTTCTTGAAAATTAAAAGCTATCGCCCCTAAAGATTGTAACCATTGTACTCCTAGTACAACATCAACACCTCCCATTGGAATAGAAAGAATTGGACTATTCAATACATATTTGCCCATGGTTAGCTTGATATTATGGCATTTTCCAGAGAAATTTATAGTCCCTCCATTTGCAACCATCACTTGACATTCTGGTGCTGGGTATATGAAACAATTCAATTCCTTGGCTAACTTACAATGAATAAAATTATTGGTACTACCCGAATCAATCAACACTATTACCTTTTTCTTCTTTATATGTCCTTCTATATTGAGAGTTTGAGGAGTGGTAATTCCTGCCAATGCATTACACGATATGGTCAGACTCATTTCTTCTTCTTCTAGGGTTAGTTCTTGGTGTGTATCCTCTTCTTTTGAAGCTTCTTGTTCATTTTCTTCCTCCTCTTCACAATATATGTAAAATAATTTCTTCTCAGCACACTTATGACCTTTAGTGTATTTGCTATCACAACTATAACAAAGCCCCTTTGCTCCTTTTTCTTCCAATTGTTGTGGTGTTAACCTTGTAGGTTGTGGAAGTCTAGGAGTAGAAATACTTCCATCCTTATAGATGTGAGTGGTAGGCTTCCTTGTCGCCATAATTTTACATTCATTTTTTCTTGCCAACCTAAATGCCTTCTCCAATGAATCAGGTTCCCAAACGGGAACCTCATGTTTGATGTTGTCATTTTAAGTCCCTATGAAGACATCAACCCTGTGTTCCTCTAGAATATCAGTTACCCTTATATTCAATTTTTGGAAGTCCTTAATGTGCTCCACCACTGAACCCTTTTGTTTGAGATTTATCAATTGGCTAAAGAAGGTGTTGCTCTTTGTATCCTCATAATGTGCTATCATTTCCTTCGTAAAAATTGACCAAGTGGATTTTTTTTTACGGGAGAAAAGCCATCGATACCATACAAATGTATTTTGTTCTAAATGTAAAGTTGCAATGTGTACCTTTTGTGTGTTTTTCACATTATTGAGATCAAAATATTGCTCCATCTGTAGTATCCATGTTACAGGATCCTTTCCATCAGAATTCCTCATATCCATCTTTGGAATATGGTGGTTCTTCCATCCAACATTAGAGTTTATGAAATCACGATTAACATTTATTTTGTTCTCATCATGAGTTTCCTCTACTATCTTTTCGCTATTAGGAAACATTTATTGTATCAACTTTTTCAAACCTTCCATGTCTACTTTTAGATCATTCTTCATGTTTTGCATGTTGTCTTTCATTTTTTCATCGATCTTAGTTTCCATGTCATCCATCTTAGCTTTCATGCCAGCTTCCATGCCATCCATCTTAGCTTCCATGCCTTTCTTCAAACCATCCATCTTAGCTTCCATGCTTTTCTTCAAAACTTCCAATTCATTTTTTGTTGATCTTTATGAGAGCGAAATTTGGTGCACTTGCTCTTGTAATTTTGACATGTCATGTTGTAGTTCTTCGTCTTCATGAGTCATATTAGAGCCTTCTGAAGGCTTAAATGGTGTTGAATTCCTTTTAGGGGGGATTTTAGAAGCCAATAATGATATCTGTTCTACAATATGCCCTTGGAATCAATTCAAACTGATTTTTCAAACAAGACTTATGCAATTCGAAAAGAAAATACACACCTTTTTCTTGTTTTTGAGGAGATCGATATTGAAACTGAATTATCTCTGTGATTTCGAATATTAAATATCTGAAATTCGGTCCTGTAGTAGTCCTCTAAATCTTCTTTTGAATGCCATAGGCCTGACCTTATTTGGATTCTTCAAGACAAAGTTATGCCCAATCTCCCACAATGACTTAATTATGGACTGGTTCAGTAGAGCGAACTTGTACAACGTGCCACGTATCATTGTTTCCTCCTTCAGCTCTGAAATTTATACACAAGAAACTAAATTCCATTTACTTGCGGCTACTTTTTACATAATTCCAATCCGACGCTCAGAGAGAGAGTTATGACGATTTTCCCACGGTCACCTCTTTGAGATGAAATTCGGGAGCCTGAAAAACCATAACATCCACATATCATATCTCCGAAAATATTGTAAACCAAGATCTGAAATTTTTATAGGAGGTTCCTCAGGATTGTGGCTTTGCTTTGTAAAAATTTCAGCTTCTGAACCTTTGTAGAAAGAAAGTTATAGCGAAAATTCCACGATGACCTGTTTTAGGTGAAATTCGAGAGCCTGAAAAAGCCCTGACTTCCACAGATCATATATCTGAAAATATTGTGAACCAAGATCTGAAATTTTTACACAACATTCCTCAGGATTTCAGCTTCCTTCTGTAAAAAATGTAGCTTTTGAAATTTTGTAGAAAAAAAGTTATAGCGAAAATTCCACGATGACATGTTTGGAGCAACAAAACCCTATAATCCAAAGCTCTGATACCAAATGTTATGAAACTAGCTCCAAAAATAGAATAAAAGAGAGATCAACACCTTAGAAATCAACCAATTCAAGGGGGCAAGCTCAAATACATTACATAAATGAATAATTCTTGGATGATACAAATGAACAAAACCTCCTTCTCTATATACGAGTCCATGGGGTCACAATATAATCCTAGCCGACCTAACAATAGTAACAATATTGGGGTTACAGGGGTACAAAAATAACAATAAGGGGGTTACACTAACAACAATAAGGGACTATAATTGTGATATAGGGACCTAACATGATGCCTCAAAAATCTCCCGGAAGGTTTCAAACCCTGTTTTGCCAAACTGGGTCTTGCCGGTAAAAACGGTCTTGTGAGTTGATTCCTCCACTTTTTCCACTCTAAATACATCAAGATGGATAGAAAACAATATAATGATCCAATTCGGATCAATATTGATTTTTTTTTTGAAAATTCCTATGGAAAGTGGAAAAGTCAACTAACGATAAAGTTATTTTGATAAAATGGAAAATAAAGGTAAAGGCATCATGGGGATTAAGGATCCCACTCTCGTCTTCCTAATATCCCGATCCCCTTTATGATTTGTTCTCTACATTCAAACCCCCTTCTTCACTAAATATCCAAAACTTATTGCTTAAGGCCTCCATGAGGAGGTTTACATTGCGGTTTATATCCACGACTTGTTGTTCAAGTCGCAAAAACCTCACCTCTACAAGATCACGAGGTTCATTACAAATTCATCAGCCATGATTAGGGTTTTATGATTTTCGACCCTGTTGACCTAAATCCCCTGCAAATACCAAAAGAAACCTGCTTTGGTACCAAATTATCTATAAAATACCGTGGATATTCCACTGGACAGTTCGTCACAACAAATATGATAATATTATAAAACTCTAAAAATTCTACACTATTACAATTTATTAAACTTTAAGATATGTGGATTTAATTATAATTATTGCATGCAATTGAATGGAAACTATGCAGAAAAGTAGAGAGCAACCAAATAAGCACACACACAAGACACAAGATATGCTCTCTGGGAAACCCTTTCGGGAGAAAACCTAGTTGGAAGGCGAGGTCGCTTCACTCACTTTATTTGTTTGGAAATATGGTTGCAGGTACAAAGAACTAATGCTTATGGCCTGTGGTCTGCTACAATGCACATATCCTCTCTGTTTGCTCTACCTCATATCTCTCCTAGTTATCTTTGCTCAACTATGGAACAAAATTCTCTCAAAAGAATGGAATGCATCTTCCTCCTAATGTCTCGGTTATAACACAGCCTTTTAGCCTACTACTGATTAATTTAGAATACATCAGATCTTAACTAGAGTTACAATATAAACTCTTCTAGAGTATTTTATATCACAAACACGTTGATATCCCCTTTTCCATAAATAATGGGGGCTGACGCGGCATCCCCCCGAACTATAGGTGTGAAAATAGGAAGGTCAACTTTTAAGTGGCATAACTTTTTCATATAGACTCTGATTGACGCGCTTCTTGCGATGCTGGAAATATCTCTATGTGTAGAATAACAGTAAAATATGTGCACTAATTTGACAATGTTTTACCCCCCAAAATGTCATTTGATGCCTCAAAATCCTCCCAGAAGGTTTCAGACCCTGTTTTTCCAAACTAGGTCTCGTCGGTAAAAATGGTCTTGTGAGCTGATTCCTCCACTTTTTCCACTCCAAATGCATCGAAATGGATAGAAAACAATATAATGATCCAATTCGGACCAATATTGAAAAAATAAAATTGAAAATTTCTATGGAAAGTGGAAAAGTAAAAAAACGATAAAGTTATTTTGATAAAATGGAAAATAAAGGTAAAGGCATCATGGGGATTAAGGATCCCACTCTCATTAACTTAGTTATTGTAGCTAAAATCATATGGAGGATGATTCAAGCAATATGGAGTGTGGAAAAAAGTTCTCTTCAAGAAATAATTTAAAAGGAATCAAAAGAGATGCATAAATGCCCGCCCTAAAAAAGTAGAAAAGGTTCACATATCTCAAAGCTTCTTAAAGTTGTAGTCGTCGTTGTCTAATCCAAAGTTAGCTGAATCCCAAGTAATGGTAAATCATTTTATATGCAAAAGGATGGTATCATGTGAAATTAGCCATTAGAGAAAAAAACATGCCCTTATCCCCTTGAAAGCATGGATGTACAACTAAAATGTTTCCATTCTATGGGATATCTTAGTCTGGTCTAATGGGATAGAGAATTAGATAGGATGGTTAGCGAGAGATCCTCCTCCAAATTTAGAATCATTGGCCTCTACACTTCTCACTTCTCTCAAATATTTGTGCTCCAATGGATTCTTCCACCCATGATCGCAGAGGATGGGGGGTGACTATGTACAATGTCAAAGAAAGGTATATACATCAACTTCAATTTTGCCCTCTCATTCATTTTTCATTTATTTGGAAATAGTTATGGTAATTATAAAATATCCCTAATATCAATATTTTTTTCTAGACCCCCGGATGCAGGTGACAGAACTGACATGCATGAAAATCACATCTCACACACCCCGGAGGACAAAGATCTTCTACGCAGAGCCTCACCTGCTGCGGATCCTCAAACCATTGGTCATCCGCATGAGACTCACAAAATTAGGAATGATGATGAGATGATGGGAATTGCGTCACCCTGTCCAGGGCATCTCTCTGCATATATTACCATAAATGACCTTCGTGATTAACCCATATAGCATCCATCCCCCCTCCCTCAAGCTTGCTCAGGTGATCGAACATGGCACGCAGCTACGTGCAAGGCTTACTCATTGCTTTCCTCCTCACACATGTCCTAGCCCCTTTAAAAGGATGAGCTCTCAACCCCGATCAACCCACATCATTTTCTCTCTGCCTTTCACTTTTTTATCTCGGCTGTGGCATTTCCCTGAACTTAGAAGGCTGTGAAGCCCTATTCATAGCACTGCGTTGTGCAGTCTCTTCTGGGTTGTTGCATCCCTTTCTGCGCACCTCTTCCCCAACTCTTATGACCCCCTAAGCCCTAGAAATGTTTGCCCCCCTACTGTGTATCCCTCCCTAGACACCTCCCCCCTGCCTCATTTCGCAATGGCCCCCAGACTTCACCAGAGAACTGTCCGAGGTGGACAGAGAGGGGCTCTCCCTGGCTGCTACCACCGTGGCAAGGACAATCGACTGGAGTCGATGGAAGGCTCCTCCTCTGGCACTTTTGCATGTCAGAGCCCTGATCCCAATCAGGAGGAAGCTGCCCCTGGGCATGCTGCGCAGAGAGGTAGGCGCGGCCCATGGAAGTCCACCATCACTCCCCAGAGGCACCCCCAGTACTGCAGGACTGACACGCTATCGGTTCAGGAGAAGGAAGATGACGATTCAGATGACTAGGTGATGGATTCCGATGGCAACTGGATGCACATCCCTGGCGGCTAGATCTGGATTCCTCCATCCTCTGCGCACCAGTCCACAAATCCAGGCGTGTAGTGGCAGATTCAGAGTAAGTGGTTACGTAGGCACCTTCTTGCCCCATTGAGGAGGAGGTCCCCAACAACGATGATGAAGACGAAGATTGAGGTCTGCGCAGGTGTACATATCTTACATGTTTTTTGTGAAACTTTCCATCAGTGATTTTTTGCTTATGCATATTTTGTGCTACTTAGATACATCAACGCTACTGCACATAATGTAATTTTATGTCTTATGTTTTGTTCGGGCTGGTTTCCTCCTCTGAGGCAGCCCCGAAACTAAGTAACTAAGGCTGGGATTGGATAAGCGCAGCTTGCCAACCCAACCTATAGCATATGTAATTTCCCAGTTTTCGAATTAATAGAATAGCCTAACTTACCAATTTTTTTTTTTTTTTTGCTAGACAACAGTCCATGGGAAACTCCTACAACCAAGAATATTCAAAAAGGAGGAATCTAGAGTCCTTCTCAATGTATTTTCTATCTTTTAAAGTAGGATACAATTTAACATCTCTTCTTTGATTATTCCTTCACTATCCTAACATGGAAATTAGCTTGTTTGGGTATGAACCAAAGAATGCAAAAACCTAAATGTTGGAGAGAAATGTTTACAATTTGGAGCAATAAATATAAAGGGATCCATAAAAACAAACCCACTCTAAGAAGAATGTGGATTGCTCTTCACAAATTCCTATGTTAAGAGATCTTGTTGGCTCACAATAAGGACATATTTAATCAAACGTTCGAAAGTTCAACTATAGGGTAGTAAAGGAAAAAAGTGTGCTTGTAGAGTTCCTCAATTCTAAAACCATGCCAAATTTTATTTTATAGAGGCTATACCTCATTGAAAGTGAATGGCTTCATCAATTCTCAATATTAGTCCAAAGCTTCAATCCAGTTATTTGCACGCCAAACTTCAACCAATGTTGTCAGGTTTGTATGGATACTCCTTAATTTTAGATCCAAAATTCCCTTATAAAGGCTGATATTCTCTTCTTTGATTACATGTCTAAATGAAATCTAGGGGTGACAATTATAGGGGGAATCATCTTAGATCTTAGAGGAAACATTACAGTAATATTTTCTTGGGGATTAGGAGAATATACAAACAATCATGTTAAGGCTTTTGTACGCCTATATTATCTTCGCTTATCAATTGACCTATGTCTCAAAAGTTTGATTTTAATCAATGACTCGAGCAAATTTATCAAATTGATGCTTTTAGAATCTCCATCTTTTGACAATATTTGCTTGGTTTCATAAATAAGCTAACATTTTCCAAAAAAATGTTGTTTTCCCAAGTCCTTAGTGAACATGATCACTAACTGAATGCTTTAGTAAATGAAGCCACTTCTTTAAACAAGGGTGTGCTTAGGAGAACATAAAATTCATCATCCTAATTAATTCTTTAATCCATTTTCATTCACACGAAGGCATGTAATTATTCATCAATGAAACATATGTCATAATATAGCTTACCCCATATTGAAAATGTGGTATGTAGATCTCAAAGGACACATGCATCCTTTCATTGCATGACCAAACTGATTTTTGGCTTACTCATTGAACCCTCGAACAATTTTGATTAATGTCAAGGGAGATGAAAATATCTTTGGGAGCGAAGTTGTTTTATATTATTCCCACTCATAAATATCTACAATCTATCTTTGGTTAGCTTTGTGAAATTGTTGTTTGAAGGCTATTGGTTTTGGTCTCACAATGTGGGTGGAATCCATTATTCTATAGTTATAGAGAACTTGATGTGTGTATGAACTCATCTCCATGTTTACCTCGGTACTATTATTTCTGCCTTGTTAATGACATTGTATGTCTCCCTCAATGCCTAGGTTGGTATTTCCTCTTCCAATTTTTGAGTGACCATAATCAAGGGTGTGTTCTATGCTACTATATTGGTAATTTTCATTTGGGTTCTACTCTCTTAATTTGCATGAACTTGGGTATGTTGGTATGCAATAGGAGGTTGATTAGAAATCTATTGGTTTTGTATAGTTGGCTGTCTAGTGAGTTTTTTTTGGTACTTTGGAAATGAGTTCTCTATCTAGGGCATTTATTTAATTGGTAACCTTGTTCCACACTACACTCTAACTTAATGGGTTATGGTGAAGCTTAATAATTTAGGAGAACTCTTCCCAAGCATGAAGAGGCCCTACAGTGCAATACGACATCGATCTTCTTTGTGACTTCCAAATTCCACGAGAACAAGCATCAATGTGCTTCTCATATTGCCATAGTCATGAATACTTTGGTACAATAAAAGCAACAAATTAACTCCTTGAATGCAATGGGATAAGAAATTTAGAGTCAACCTAAGCAATAGGTCCTAGTCAATAGGTTTAAAATATATAATGTCCACAAATCTTATCCACTTAGAGCTCTTGGAAGATGAAACTATCCAACAAATTTTCATCTACATGAACATAGGAAATCAAGAGTCCCATCCCACTAACTTGGAGTTACAAGAGGATGGCAGTCGCCTTATTTTCTACTAAATCCTATGTTTTAGGAAGTAAGTAGAAATTTATGTGTTTTTCTAAGATTGTATACATGTAGTTTCCTATGGAGTTGGTTCGTAATTAAGAACTTTCTAGTCCTCTATTGGCCATTGGTTGTTTCTTCCTATCAAGTTGTTAGGTGGGCCTGTTCTATTCTACTCTTCACACTGTTGTAAATCCTTGAGTTTGTATAGCCTGCACAATTGTTTAGTTGATTTTTGGTCTGTGGTGTTCCTCGAGGAAGTACTATCTCGTAGAATTCTTATTATGTCGTTCCATTTTGAGGGGTTTCACTTTCAATTGGGGTTCCTAGAGTTGATTGGTTTCTTATTCCTGGCCTTGCATTGGTTTTGTGCATATTGTGGTCCTCATGCTGCATCAGGGGATGCATGGTCATTGGGAATTTTGTGGTCATGGAAAGCAAAGTTGGTCATGTGTCCAATCGCAGGCCTAAGAGGCGGTGACTACTTTCTACTCAGTGACTCCTCAAGTACTTGAGAGGATATTTAGTGGCTTGAAAATCAGGTTTCTCAAGACCATCATAGCTTTTCAAATTAAGAGTTGTTAGGGTAGGTGTCCCATTGGCTTCCCGACCCTGGTCATTATTGGGTAATTTAATTTGAATTTAAGCTACTTGATTAAATGTCAACCAAGGTTCAAGTACTTATGAAGCGTATGTGCACAATATATGTTAGGAATTCCGTAGATTTAATTATTGTAAGTATGAACAAATATTTAAATGATATTTAGAGAGTAATCATGCACAAGTTCTTTCTATTCAAAGTTACATAAAAAATCCAAATACTTAATTGGATTGAAACCTATTGCTTGCATAATTGAGAGTCTATTTTTAATTTCCCAATGCAAAACTTATTTATATTTACATAAAAGGAAATGCCAACACTAGAATGTAGGAAAAGGATTTTAATGCTACTTGCAGAATTGAAAACACTACTTTGCAGAAAGGAACCTCTACACTAATTGCACAAAAGGAAATTGCATAAAGGACATTTAATTTCTAATTACAGAAAGAAAAGAAATTAACTACAATTGCAAAATGGAATAATAATGAAACTAAATGCAGAAGTAAAATCAAATGAGAACTTGTAACTCCAAATGATTACTGATGTGTGTAGTTAACTCTAAAAGATATTTCTTTCACCATTTACGAAATTAACTGAATAATGAAACTTAGAGGGAAATGCATATGAAAGTCAAATCTTTTTGGTAATTTTCCTTTATGAACGCTTTGAAACCAAAATAGCAATTGATAAAAACATAATTTGAATGAAAATACTTCAGAAAAACCTTCATGAAACTATCACGCTATGAGCAAATTGGAATGTAAACAAAACTAAATATCCTTACAACTCGCAAGGGGACCCTCTTGTTGGGTTCCTATAATACTAGTGTAGCCCCTTATTGCTATTGTTAGTGTAGCCCCCTTAATGTTATTGTTGTGCCCATGCAGTCCCCATATTGTTATTATTGTGACCCATAGAAGCCCACTATAGTTAATGTTATGCCCTTATATTATTATTGTTATGTTGGCTCTGATTATATTGTGACCCCTTAGACTCATATATATAGAAATGAGGTTTTGTCATTTGAATCATCCAAGATTGTTCATTTATGTAATGTAAAGGAGGTTTTCCCCTCGAAGAGGATATTTTTAAAGTTGTTTATCTATATTTTCTTCTATTTTTTGAGTTGGTTGCATAACATTTGGTATCATAACTTTGGATTATAGGGTTTCGCTTCTTCAAATAGGTCATCTTGGAATTTTTGCTATAACTTTTATTTTCTACGGGGATTCAGAAGATGAAATTTTGACCACATGGAGCCGAAATTGTGATTAAATTCCTGTAAAAAAATCAAATATTAGTTATCTATATTTTCGGAGATATGATCTGGGGAAGTTAGGGTTTTTGCAGTCTCCAAAATTCAGTATCAAAAAAACGACAGAGGGAAAATCACCATAACTTTCTCTTCCAGCATCAGATTGGAATTTCATAAAAAGTGACAAAAATAGAACAAATTTTATTTTCCTTTGTATCAATTTTAGTTCCGAAGTCTAAAACATAGACACATGGAATTCTGTAAAATTTTTCTCTATTGAACGAGTCCATCATTAGGTCATTGTGGGAGATCGGGCATAAATTTATCTCGAAGAATCCAAATTAGGTCTGACTTGTGGCATTGGAAATAATTCTTAGGGGGGTACTACAAGACCAAATTTCAAATATTGGGGATCCGAAATCACATAGATACATCAAGTTCAATATCAAGCTCCTCAAAAGCAAGAAAAATGTGTATTTTTTTTAAATTGCAAAACTTATGTTTGAAAAATCAGTTTGAAGTGATTCCAAGGGCATATTGAAGCACAAATATCAATATTTGGTTATAAAATGCCTCCCAAAAATAATTCCACACCCATTAATCCCTCAGAAATCTCTATTACGACACATGAAGAGGAAGAATTGCAACATGATATTTCAAAATTATGAGACCAAGTGCAACCAATTTCGCTCTCACAAAGTGCAACCAACAATGAAATGGAAGCTAAGATAGATGGTATGGAAGCTAATATGGATGGAATTAAGGATGGATTAAAAGAATAGATGGAAGGTTTAAAGGATGGCCTAAAAGCAGACATGGGATGTTTGAAGGAAGGTCTGACAAAGTTGCTACAATAAATGCTTCCTAATGGTGAAAAGGTATTAGATGAAACTCATGATGAGAACAAAAAAAATGTTAATCATGATTTCATAGCCTCTAACATTGGATTGAAGACCCAACATATTCCAAAGGTAGATATGAGTAATTTTTATGGCAAGGATCCCGTAACATGGATACTACAGATGGAGCAATACTTTGATCTCCATAATGTGTAACACACACAAAAGGTATGCATTAAAACTTTATATTTAGAACCCAATCAGTTTATATGGTATCGATGGCTTTGTTCTCGTAAACCACTTGTCACTTGGTCAATTTTTACAGAGGAAATGATAACACATTATGAGGATACAAAGAGAAACAACTTCTTTATCTAATTGATAAATCTCAAACAAAGGGGTTAAATGGCGAAGCACATTGAGGACTTCCAAAAATTGAATATAAGGGCAAACAATATTCCAGAGGAACATATGATTGATGTCTTCATAGAGAATTGAAAGGATAACATCCAACATGAGGTTCACCTTTGGGAAACTGATTCATTAGAGAAGGCATTCAGATTGGAAAGAAAAATTGAAAGAAAAATTATGGCGACAAGGAAGCCTGCCACTCACAACTACAAAGATGGAAGAGTTTCTACTCCTAGCCTTCCACAACCTACAAGGTTGACACCACAACAGTTGGAAGAAAAAAGAGAAAAAGGGTTTTGTTATAGTTGTGATAGCAAATAAACTAAAGGGCATAAGTGTGATGAGAAGACATTATGTTACATAGGTTGTGAAGAGGAGGAATAAAAAGGACAAGAAAATTTAAAAGAAGAGGATATATCCCAGGAACCAACCCTAGAGAAATAAAAATGAATCTGACCATATATTATAATGCATTGGTAGGAATTACCACTCCTCAAACTCTTAAGATAGAATGACATACCAAGAAGAAAAAGGTGATAGTGCGGATTGATTCTGGTAGTACCCATAATTTTATTCATTGTAAGATAGCCAAGGAATTGAATTGCTTCTTATATCCAGCACCAGAGTGTCAAGTGGTGGTTGCGAATGGAGGAACTATAAATTGCTTTGGAAAGTGCCATAATATCAGGTTAGCCATGGGGAAATATGTATTGGATAGTCCAATGCTTTCCATTCCAATGGGTGGTGCTGATGTTGTACTAGGAGTCCAATGGTTACAATCTTTGGGTATGATAGATTTTAATTTTCAAGCACTTTTCTTGAAATTTTTCTGGGAAGAAAATTAAATGAATTAAGGGGTATCACAAGGAAACCAGGAAAGATAATCAACTCTAATGGCATCACAAAGCTTGTAAATAAAGAGCAACATGGCGTAATTACACAATTATGCTCACTAGATTTTCGAACATCAAACTCATATATTTCTCCATGTCTACAAAAAGTATTGGAAAATCATTCGAAGGTATTTGAGACTCCCAAAAGCCTCCCACCTATTCGTGATAATGATCTATTATTCATTTGATGCTAGGAAGTGTTCCTCCAAACATCAGGCCTTACATATATCCTTATGCCCAAAAGAGTGAAATTGAATGTATGGTTGCAAAAATGCTAGATGTCGGTATAATTCAAATTAGTAAAAGTTCTTTCTCTGCTATAGTAGTATTGGTGCACAAGAAGGATGGATCATGGCGCATGTGTCTAGATTATAGGGAGCTCAACAAGCTCACTATTAAAGATAAATTTCCCATTCATGCCATTGATGAATTATTGGATTAATTACATGGAGAAATTTACTTCACCAAGTTGGATCTTCATTCAGGATATCATCAAATTAGGATGAAGAATGAAGACATTTTGAAAACAACATTTAGAACTCATGAGGGTAATTATGAATTTTTGGTCATGCCTTTTGGTCTTACCAATGCACCTTCTACATTTCAAGGTTTAATGAATTCCATTTTCAAACCCTTCCTTAGAAAATTTGTGTTAGTATTTTGTGATGAAATACTAATCTACAACAAGTCTTGGAAGGATCATGTTCAACATGTTGACACGATACTCAAACTATTGGAGGAGAAACAATTATATGCAAAAACATCAAAATATTTCTTTGGAGTACAGGAGGTGGAATATCTGGATTATATTGTATCTCATGAGGGTGTTAAGGTAGACCCTAAAAAAATTAAAGCCATAAAGGAATGGAAAATCTCCACAACCATAAAGCATCTGCGAGGATCTCTCGGGTTGACAGGGTATTATCACAAGTTTGTTAATAATTATGAGAGAATAGTAGCACACCTAACAACATCACTAAATAAAGATGCATTTTCTTGGACTCCAGAAGTAACTAAGGCCTTTGAACATATTAAAGAAGCAATGTGCCAAACACCAGTCTTAGCTACACCAGACTTCACAAAACCTTTATTGTGGAATGTGATGCCGCAGGAAATGGAATTGGTGACGTTTTAATGCAAGAATGAAGACCTATTACTTTTGAAAGTCGTCCAATCAAAGGAATGTATTTACACATACCTATTTATGAGAAGGAAATGTCGGCAATAATATATGCACTAAATTAATGGTGGCCTTACCTAATGGGAAGAAACTTTAAGGAAAAAACAAATCATGATAGTATTAAACAGTTTTTGGAACAAAGATTATCTTTAGAAGAGCAACAAAAATGGGTCACAAAGATGTTGGGTTATGACTTTGAAATCATCTATAAAAAAGGGAAGCAAAATGTTGTTGTAGATGCACTCTCAAGAAATGATGAGGATGTGGAAACATTCCTTTGTGCCATTTCTATTATCCAAACAAATTGGATAGCCGAAGCAAGGGATGAAAGAAAGAATGACAAAGAAGTGTGTACACTCATTCAAAAGTTGCAGCAAGATCCCAGTACATCTGATACAATTAGCTGGAAAAATGATTCATTATGGTATAAAGATCGCTTATATCTTTGTAATAATTCCCAACTCAAACAAAATATTCTTTTGGAATTGCACACCTCTCCCTCAGGAGGGCACTCGGGATTTTTAAAAACTTACCACAGGGTCAAGAAGGATTTTTTTTGGGATGGCCTTAAATCTGATATTCAAAATTTTGAGGCAGAATGTTTGGTTTGCCAACAAAATAAAGTTGAGACAATTAAGACCCCAGGCCTATAACAACCTTTATCCATTCCAAGTGAATGTTGGGAGGAGTTTTCAATGGATTTTATCACAGGTTTACCCAATTCTGAAGGAAAGAGTGTCATCATGGTGATAGTTGATAGACTTACCAAGTATGCACACTTTTGTGCATTATCTCATCCATTTAAAGGCAACACAATTGCTACTGCATTTATGGAAACAATTCAAAAGTTACATGGAAACCCAAATATTATTGTAAGCGATAGAGATCCCATTTTTACTGGAAATTTTTGGACTAAATTTATTTATTTATTTATTTTTGTTTTGTTTTCTAGGTACTCAATTAGCTCATAGGTCATCTTATAATCCACAATCTGATGGGAAAACTGAGATGGTGAATAAATGTTTGGAAGGATATCTTCGTTGCTTTGTATATGATAAACAAATGTAATGGGTCAAGTGGTTACCTCTGGCTAAATGGTGGTATAACACTTCCTTCCATACTGCAGCAAAAATGAACCCATTTATGGCACTTTATGGATATCATCCACCTTCCATCACATCACCTTTAAGAGAAGGTTCTAAGGTTCAAGCAATGGAAGATCTTATCGAGCATCAACAACAAGTTATCCAACTCTTAAAGGATAACCTCACTTTGGCACAGATTCGAATGAAACAACAAGAAGATCAACATCACAATGAAATTAGTTTTGATGTAGGTGACTAGGTATTTTTATGGCTACAACCATAAAAACAAATGTCCCTCAAGCAAGCTAAGAAGGATAATAAATTATCACCAAAGTACTTAGAAATTATATATAATATGCATGTATATATCTGGACTCTCCTGACCTCAAAATATTTATCTTCTTGCAAAATACAAAATCCTTCCACTATAATTCTTGCGGAAATTTAATCAACAATTGCAAAACACATGAAGCAATAAAAACACACATAACATAGTTGTTTAACGGGAAAGCCTGAAGCTGAAAAATCCAACTATCATATTATGTAACATGGAGATCATATGAAAATCTCATACAAACATACAAATCTTATCACAAGCTCTCAGTACAGTACAATCATCATACACTAATCAGGCCCAATATTGCAAATCCATGCACCAATCTTTGCCACCTGCTAGCCCACCTCCACTGCGCAATCTAAGCTGATTACAAAGACCAATTCAATGTAATCCCACTCTCATTGACTGCATGATTATCATTAGCAACTCCAATGTATATGTAGATGCAATTCATGCATCACTATAGTCACAACTGATAGTCACACTTGCTCTTTCACCTATCTCTCCATTGATCTCCACTGAAACTGTCATGCATTGTAGTTAACTGATGTATTCTTCAGTTGATTAATGAGTTATTATTTAGTGAATTAATTAACTAATTAATTCACACCACTCTCACTAGTGTATCAATTAGTTAGACTAGATACAACTAGCTCAACTCTGTCTAACTGAGTTAAACTGAACACAACTCCACCAACTACTTTTACAACTCCACCAAACTCTATCACACGAGTTCTAACTGAAGTCCTCCATGCAATAGCTCCAGTAAACCCTCAGGAATAGCGTAATTCCTTCTGTCAGCTCCAGTGCCACATCTGTGCACTTAACTGAAGTGCTCCAAGAGAATAAGATAATGTTTAGAGTCCAAATATTATTAAGACTTAATAATATTCGACATATCTATTTTTAGACTGGCAATCTAAAAATAGATTCTGCCCAATATGTAAATAGATTTTCATCTATTTTTCACATTTGACCAACCATCTACAAATAGCATCCCACAACTTATAGAATATGCTCACCATGTCTAAAAATAGACATACACTTAAAAATAGAATTTGCACCAAAAATCACCTGTGTGGGCCCCACCTAGTTTAGATGATCATTTTCCAACTAGGATCAGGAATGATGTTTCAAGATGCCTCCTTCACTGTTTCTTGTTACAATCTTCAATACTCCCTCTCAACAAGAAATGACTGTCTTTACATGCGACATGCAACTCCATGCATTCGCCCTGCAACCTTTACAAGCGCCATGCAACTCCATGCATCTGCTCTGCAACTCTTCTGAAACTGAATAAGCTCCAAACAACTCAATCAATCTGATGCATCTATCATCAAAGTCTTCAAATTCTGCTTAGCTATTGCACATGTCTTCAGGAACCACTGCGCTATTGAACTCTGCACCCATGCACTCTGCACTTGCTGTCAACTCTGAACCGCGGCTCGATGTCGAAACCCATCACTTTGATGCACTTTGCATCAATCCAGCCCAGTCTGCTTCTCTGCTTTCTGTGGGCACCTGCGTAGCCTTCGGGTTCAATTCATGAGATCCACACCATCTCAATGAATCCTGCCTAGAAATATCCTCTTGGGATTACTCATGTGCATGTCGCCCCCTCTCACTGGTGGTATGTAGCGCACACTCCCTGCGCACATACAGCACCGAAATTTCTCTTGCATGAGTGGTTGCTCCCACTCCACCAGTCCTCATCATGGCTGATCCATCTAAGAGGTTCACTCTTACACCGCATGCAAATCCTGCTCCCTCTCCAAGCTTCAATTGCATGTCTTTCTTCACTTCCCAACGGGCAAGGCCTCATGAAATCCCCATACCACATCAAACCTATAAAGATTCTTTTGCATCTCCAGTTGTGGCTGCTCCACAACTTTCTGAGACTGCTTCTCAAGCTGCATGTTGAGAGGCTCCCTCTCAACCACCAAGTCACTAACCTATGCGTTACTCCTCCAAGCTTTTCATGCATCTTGTACCTCAGTGCATGTAGATTCTTGGCTCGCGCACATTGCAATTGTCCCGTCGTCACAAATTTTTCTAACAAAAGAGCTGATTTTAAATCAACGATATCTCCCTCATCTGAGCTCCGATTCGACCGATTTTTTTTTTCAATTTGGGTGTTTTTTCGCAAGGAATCAAAATATTCTATTTTTTTTTCTGAAAATATTACACCAAAAATTTCATATATTCTCTGCAAACTCACGCACCCACAAATTCCTGCTCTCATTCCATGTAGAAAATCTATAACACAGCTCCGATACCATGTAGAAATTATATACAATATGCATGTATATATCCGGACTCTCCTGATCTCACAATATTTATCTTCTTGCAAAATACAGAATCCTTCCACTATAATTCTTGCGGAAATTTAATCAACAATTGCAAAACACATGAAGCAATAAAAACATACATAACACAGTTGTTTACCGGGAAAGCCTGAAGCTAAAAACCCCAACTATCATATTATGTATATCATGGAGATCATGTAACAATCCTCATACAAAGCTTAGTACCTCAAGCTCGCAGTACAATACAATCATCACACACTAATCAGGACCAATCTTGCAAATCCATGCACCGATCTTTGCCACCTGCTAGCCTGCCTCCACTGTGCAATCCAAGCTGATTAAAAGGACCAATTCAATGTAATCCCACTCTCCTTGACTGCGTGATTATCATTGGAAACTCCAATGTATATGTAGATGCAATTCATGCATCACTATTAGTCACAACAAATAGTCCATCTTGCCCTTTCACCTATCTCTCCACTGGTCTCCACTGAACTGTCCATGCATTGTAGTTAACTGATGTATTCTTTAGTTGATTAATGAGTTAATAATTAGTGAATTAATTAATAATTAATTCACACCACTCTCACTAGTGTATCAATCAATTATACTAGATACAACTAGCTCAACTATGTTTAACTCAGTTAAACTGAACACAACTCCACCAACTACTTCAATAACTCCACCAAACTCTGTCACATGAGTTCTAACTGAAGTATCCATGCAATAGCTCCACTTAACCCTCAGGAATAGCGTAATTCCTTCGGTCAGCTCCTGTGCCACATCTGTGCACTTAACTGAAGTGCTCCAAGAGAATAAGATAATGTTTAGAGTCCAAATATTATTAAGAGCTAATAATATTCGACATATCTATTTTTAGACTAGCAATCTAAAAATAGATTCTGCCCAATATGTCTAAAAATAAAATTTCATCTATTTTTCACATTTGACCAACCATCTACAAATAACATCCCACAACTTATAGAATATGCTCACCATGTGTAAAAATAGACATACACCTAAAAATAGAATTTGCGCCAAAAATCACCTCTATGGGCCCCACCTAGTTTAGGTGATCATTTTCCAACTAGGATCAGGAATGATGTTTCAAGATGCCTCCTTCAATGTTTCTTGTTGCAATCTTCAACAGTACTATGGTCGTTGCAAGGTCTTGCAAAATATTGGTACTATGGCATACAAATTGGAGCTTCCTAAATCTTCTCAAGTGCACCCAGTTTTCCATGTTTCATGCTTAAAGAAGGTTATAGGTTACAAACTTTCAGTTCAAACAATATTTTCAGAACTTGACGAGGAAGGAAAAATCATAATGGAACTTGAAGAAGTCACAAAAACAAGAACTCGACAGCTACAAATTCGATTGATTTCAGAGTATCTCATAAAGTGGAAGAACTTACCCACTAAAGATTCGACACGGGAGGATGAAAATTTTATACAAAAGCATTTGAAACTACTCAAGCATTGAGGACAACACTCTTTTGAAGGAGAGGGGCATGTTACTTCCCTATAATACTAGTGTAGCCCCTTATTTTTATTGTTAGTGTAGCCCCATTATTGTTATTGTTGTGCCCATGTAGTCCCCATATTGTTATTATTGTGACCCATATAAGCCCACTATTGTTAGTTTTGTTCCCTTACATTATTATTGTTACGTCGGCTCTGATTATATAGTGACCCCTTAGACTCCTATATATAAAGGAGGTTTTGACATTTGAATCATCAAAGAATTGTTCATTTATGTTAGGTACTTATATTACTAGTATAGTCCCTTATTGTTGTTAGTGTAACCCCCTTATTGTTATTGTTGTATCTATGTAACCCCCATATAGTTATTATTGTGCCCTTACATTGTTATTGTTAGGTTGGCTAGGATTATATTGTGGCCCCATGGACTGCAATATATAGAGAGGAGGTTTTGTCATTTGTATCATTCAAGAATTTTTCATTTATGTAATGTATTGGAGGTTTCCCCCTCGAAGTGGTTGATTTCTAAGGCATTGATCTCACTTTTCTTCTATTTTTGGAGCTGGTTTCATAACATTTGGTATCAGAGCTTTGGATTTTAGGGTTTCGCTGCTCCAAACAGGTCATCGTGGAATTTTTGCTACAACTTTTTTTCTACGAAGGTTCAGAAGCTGAAAGTTTTAGAGTGTGAAGAAAAAATCCTGAGGAACATCGTCACAAAATTTCAAATCTTGGTTCACAATATTTTCGGAGATATGATCTGTGGAAGTTAGGGATTTTTGCAGGCTCCTCAATTTAACCTAAACAGGTCATCGCAACATTTTCACTATAACTTTTTTTCTACGAGGGTTCAGAAGCTGAAATTGTCACAGAGCAGAGCTAAAATTCTGAGGAACCTCCTGTAAAAATTTTAGATCTTGGTTCACAATATTTTTGGAGATATGATTTGTGGAAGTTAGGATTGTTTCAAGCTCCTGAATTTCATCTCAAAGAGGTGACCATGGGAAAAACATCATAACTCTCTCTTGAGCATCAGATTGGGATTCTGTAAAAAATGGCCACAAGTACACAGACTGTAGTTCTTTCTATATCAACTTCAGAGCCAAAGGAGGAAATAGTGACACGTGGAAAGTCATACAAGTTCGCTCTACTGAACCAATCCATAATTATTCCATCGTAAGAGATTGGGCATAACTTTGTCTTCAAGAATCCAAATCAGGTCAGAACTGTGGCATTTTAAAGAAGTTTCAGAGGGCTACTTCACGGCCTAATTTCAAACATTGAAGATTTTAAATCATAGAGATAATTTAGTTTCAATATCGAGCTCCTAAAAATCAAGAAAAATGTGTGTATTTTTTTCAAATTGCATAAGTCTTGTTTGAAAAATCAGTTCTAGGTGATTCCAAAGGCCTATTGAGCATAGATATCAGTATTGAGTTCTAAAATGCCTCCTACAAATAATTCAATAGCCATTAAGCCTTCACCAAGCTCTACTATGACTCATGAATATGAAGAAATGCAACATGAGATATCAAAATTCCAAGAGCAAGTGCACCAAATTTCGCTATTGCAAAGAGCAACAAAAAATGAAATGGAAGTTTTGAAGAAATGTGTGGAAACTAAGATGGATGGTTTGAAGAAAGGCGTGGAAGCTAAGATGAATTGTTTGGAAGCTAGGATGGATGGCATGGAAGTTGGCATGGAAGCTAAGATGGATGACATGGAAGCTAAGATCGATGAAAAAATGGAAAACATGAAGAATGATCTAAAAGTAGACATCGAAGGTTTGGCAAAGTTGATACAAGAAATGTTTCCTAATGGCAAAAAGATAGTAGAGGAAACTCATGATGAGAACAAAATAAATGTTAATCGCGATTTCATAAACTCTAATGTTGGATTAAAGGACCACCATATTCCAAAGATGGATATGAGGAAGTTTGATGGCAAGCATCCTGTAACATGGATACTACAAATGGAGCAATATTTTGATCTCAATAATGTTCAAAACACATAAAATTCACGGATTGCAACTTTACATTTAGAAAAAAATACATTTGTATAGTATCGATGGCTTTTCTCCCGTAAAAAAATTGTCACTTGGTCAATTTTTTGGAGGAAATGATAGCACATTATGAGGATACAAAGAACAACACCTTCTTTAGCCAATTCATAAATCTCAAGCAAAAGGGTTTAGTGGCGGAGCACATTGAGGACTTCCAAAAATTGAATATAAGGGTAACTGACATTCCAGAGGAACACAAGATTGATGTCTTCATAGGGAATTTAAAGGATAACATCCAACGTGAAGTTCGCGTTTGGGAGCCGGATTCATTAAAGAAGGCATTCAGGTTGGCAAGAAAAAATGAATGTAAAATTATGGCGACAAGGAAGCCTACCACTCACATCTATAAAGAGGGAAGTGTTGCTACTCCCAGACTTCCACAACCTACAAGGTTGACACCACAAAAATTGGAAGAAAAAAGAGAAAAAGGGCTTTGCTACAGTTGTGATAGCAAATACACTAAAGGTCATAAGTGTGCCGAGAAGAAATTATTTTACATAGATTGTGAAGAGGAGGAAGAAAATGAACAAGAAACTTCAAAAAAAGAGGATATACACCAGGAAACAACCCTCGAAGAAGAAGAAATGAGTCCGACCATATCATGTAATGCGTTGGCAGGAATTACCACTCCTCAAACTCTCAAGATAGAAGGACCCATAATTTTATTCATTATAAGGTAGCCAAGGAATTGAACTGTTTCCTATACCATACACTAGAATGTTAAGTGATGGTTGCAAATGGAGGAACTATAAATTGCTCTGGAAAATGCCATAATATCAAGCTATCCATGGGGGAATATGTATTGAATAGTCCAATGCTTTCCATCCCAATGGGAGGTGTTGATGTTGTACTAGGAGTACAATGGTTACAATATTTTTTTTGGAAGGAAAGGAAATAAAATTACGGGGTATCACAGGGAAGCCAGGAAAGATAATAATCTCTAATGTCATGACAAAGCTTCTGAAGAAAGAACAACGAGGCGTAATTGTACAATTATGCTCACTAGAAGTTCCAACATCAAAATCATCTATTTCTCCAGATCTCCAAAGAGTCTTGGACAACCATTCCAAAGTGTTTGATACTCTCGAAGGACTTCCACCTATTCTGGTCATGATCATGCTATTCATGTGATTCCATAAAGTGTTCCTCCAAACATCCGGCCTTACAAATATCCTTATGTCCAAAAGAGTGAAATTGAACGTATGATTGCAGAAATTTTAGAGGCTGGTATAATTCAACCTAGTCAAAGTTCTTTCTCTGTTCTAGTAGTATTGGTGCACAAGAAGGATGGATCATGGTGCATGTGTTCGGATTATAGGGAGCTCAATAAGCTCAGTATTAGAGATAAATTTCCCATTCCTGCAATTGATGAATTATTGGATGAAGTACATGGAGAAATTTATTTTACCAAGTTGGAAATTCGTTCAGGATATCATCAAATTAGAATGAAGACTGAAGATATTTCGAAAACAACATTTCGAACTCATGAGGGTCATTATGAATTTTTGGTCATGCCTTTTGGCCTTACCAATAAAGGTTGATGAATTCCATTTTCAAACCATTCCTTAGAAAATTTGTGCTAGTATTTTTTGATGATATACTAATCTACAGCAGGTCTTGGAAGGATCATGTTCAACATGTTGAGAGGGTGCTCAAAGTATTGGAGGAGAAACAATTATATTCAAAAACATCCAAATGTTTCTTTGGAGTACAAGTGGTGGAATATCTGGTTCATATTGTATCTCACGAGGGTGTTAAGGTAGACCCTAACAAAATTAAAGCCATTAAGGAATGGAAAGTCCCCACAACCATAAAGCAGTTGCGCGGATTTCTTGGGTTAACATGATATTATCGCAAGTTTGTTAAGAATTATGGGAGAATAAAAACACCTCTAACAACATTATTGAATAAAGATGCATTTTAATGGACTCCTGAAGCAACTAAGGTGTTTGAACATCTTAAAGAGGCAATGTGCCTAGCACCAGTCTTAGCTACGCCAGACTTCACAAAAACCTTTATTGTGGAATGTGATGCCCCAGGAAATGGAATTGGAGTTGTTTTAATACAAGAAGGAAGACACATTGCTTTTGAAAGTTGTTCAATCAAAGGAAAGTATTTACAAAAGGCTATTTATGAGAAGGAAATGTTGGCAATACTACATGCACTAAAGAAATGTAGACCTTACCTAATGGGAAGACACTTCAAGGTAAAAACTGATTATGATAGCCTTAAACACTTTTTGGAACAAAGACTATCTTCGGCAGAGCAACAAAAATGGGTCACAAATATGTTGGGTTATGATTTTGAAATCATCTACAAAAAAGGGAAGCTAAATGTTGTTGCAGATGCACTCTCAAGAAAGGATGAAGAGGTGGAAGCATTGCTTTGTGCCATTTCTATTATCCAACCAGATTGGATAACCGAAGCAAGGGGTGAATGAAAGAAGGACGAAGAAGTGTGGACACTCATTCAAAAGTTGCAGCAAGATCCTAGTACATCTGATACATTTAGTTGGAAAAATGTTTCCTTATGGTACAAAGATCGCTTATATATTTGCAAGAATTCCCAACTAAAACAAAAGATTCTTTTGGAATTGCACACTTCTCCTTTAGGAGGACACTTGGGATTTTAAAAAACTTACCACAGGGTGAAGAAAGATTTTTTTGGGGATGGCCTTAAATCTGATATTCAAAAGTTTGTGGCAGATTTTTTGGTTTTCCAGCAAAATAAAGTTGAGACAATTAAGACCCCAGGTCTTCTACAAACTTTATCCATTCCAAGTCAACGTTGGGAAGAGATTTCAATGGATTTTATCACAAGTTTACCTAAGTCCGAAGGAAGGAGTGTCATCATGGTGGTAGTTGATAGAATTACCAAGTATGCACACTTTTGTGCATTATCTCATCCATTTAAAGCAAGTACAGTTGCTACTGCATTTATGGAAACAATTGAAAAGCTACATGGAAACCCAAAGATTATTGTAAGTGACAGAGATCCCATTTTTACAGGAAATTTTTGGACGGAATTATTTTCTTGTTTGGGTACTCAACTAGCTCATAGCTCATCTTATCATCCTCATTCCGATGGTCAAACATAGATAGTAAATAAATGTTTGGAAGGATATCTTCGTTGTTTTGTATATGATAAGCAAGCAAAATGGGTCAAGTGGTTACCTCTCGCTGAATGGTAGTATAACACTTCCTTCCATACTGCGGCAAAAATGACCCCATTTATGGCACTTTATGGATATCATCCACTGTCCATCACATATTATTTAAGGGAAAATTCTAGGCTTAAAGCAGTGGAGGATCACATTGAGCATCAACAAGAAGTTCTCCAACTCTTAAAGGATAACCTAAATTTGGCACAAAATGGAATGAAACAACAGGCAGATCAACATCGCAGTGAGAGAAGTTTTGATGTGGGAGACTGGGTATTTTTACGGCTACAACCATACAAACAGATGTCCCTCAAGCAAGCTAAGAAGGATAATAAATTATTTCCAAAGTACTATGGTCCTTACAAGGTGTTGCAAAAGATTGGTACTATGGCATACAAATTGGAGCTTCCTACTTCTTCGTGAGTGCATCCAATTTTCCATGTTTCATGCTTAAAAAGGTTATAGGGGACAAACTTCCAGTTCAAACAATATTGCCAGAACTTGATGAGGAAGGAAAAACCATATTGGAACCTGAAGCAGTCACGGAAATAAGAACTCGACAGCTACGAAATCGATCAATTTCAGAGTATCTCATCAAATGGAAGAACTTACCCACTGACGATTCTACATGGGAGGATGAGAATTTTATACAGAAGCACTCGAAGCTACTCAAGCATTGAGGACAACACTTTTTTGAAGGAGAGGAGCATGTTAGGTCCTTATATTACTAGTATAGTCCCTTATTGTTGTTAGTGTAACCCCTTTATTATTATTGTTGTACCCCTGTAATCCCCATATTGTTATTATTGTGCCCTTAAATTATTATTTTTAGGTCGGCTAGGATTACATTGTGGCCCCGTGGACTCCTATATATAGAGAGGAGGTTTTTTCATTTGTATCATCCAATAATTGTTCATTTATGTAATGTATTGGAGGTTTCCCCCTCGAAGTGGTTGATTTCGAAGGCGTTGATCTCTCTTTTCTTCTATTTTTGGAGCTGGTTTCATAACAATTTATGTAATGTAAAGAAGGTTTCTTCCTCGAAGAGGATAATTTTTAAGTCGTTGATCTATATTTTCTTCTATTTTGTGAGTTGGTTGCATAACACCTCCTGTGAGAGTAAGTCTGTTAGTGATGAAATGTTTGCTTACTCACGCATTGAAAACAGAGGATTGTATTAATACAAAATAGAGTTTCACAAATACTGGAAATGAACCACATCGAACTTAACTTCCAAATTTCCTTTTGGGTTTTGTCTTATGGATTTTATACAAGTCTTCATTAAACTAATTCTAGAGTTCTATGCTGTTAAGAAATGAAATTGTTCTGCAATCTAGGAAATATATTTAAATTAGAACTTTATCTCCTCGTGATTTTCTATTGAAAGATAAAATTGTTAGGGGTTCTTCTCGAATCATATCCTCGTGATTAAAAAAGTATTTTTCACATGCAACTGATGTCGTCGTGATCTCTTTCTTATCCTCGCTTGACCATTGCACCGTCATACCCAGAGTTTGACTTTGAATTTGACTCGTAGATTTGCTAATCTATGTAGCTTGACAAGTTATGCAAATATGTGGTCGTCCATGTAGTGAACATTTGTCATATTCAAATACTCTTCATTCCTTTATTGATGCACTGCAACCCGTCTAATGATGGATATGGCTACGGAATTCAACATTAGCTGCAGAATGATCACAATTTTGTAATTATAGGAATGTTTTCATTATAATTCATAAAGAAAAATAACTTCTAAAACATGGATGGTTAATACCTTTTATAAGTTGAATTAACCTTGAGTATGCTGAGACTACTACAAAAATGGTCACAAAAAGATGAAGGAGATGGAAAAAGGTTGTCAAAAGGAAACAATTTCAGACTTCAACATTCCCCCACACCAAAGGTCTCGCATGTCCTCATGCATCAAAATTCAAAATTGGTGTTCTTATTTCTTCTTCAATGTATGATTTTTTAGGCCTGTGCAAGCACATCTAGATTAGTGATTTCCTTTTTCTTTCTAATGCTGAAGGTAGCCCTTGGTCTCTTCATCAAAATTTTACTTTGCAATCCCCTGATTCTATACTTAAGGAACTTGTTGCTAGCTTTGAGTTTCTTGTTTTTCTTATACCAATGGCAGAGATGCAAAAGTGTTTTATCATTCTGAATTCTTAATATCTCATTTTGTACCTTTGCTGCGTCCCTTTCATGTGTAAGATGTTTATTAAGAACTTCTAGCACATATATGTCATGTTTCAAGACATCTTCAACTCAATGTTATTATTCCAGAGTTTGTTTTGTTAGAGAAGTTTCACCGATTTCATTATCTTGATTCCGAGAGAGATTTTCCTTCTGTTGTGCTCTTTGTTCCAAGGATTCCACATAATCATGAATTTCTTGCTGAACTGGGTCAATATATGGTGTTTTCCTTGTTGGGATGATTGTTTTAGGTGGTGTTTTAAATCCTTCTTCTTCAATATCAATCATGTATGGAGACTGTGTATCCTTCAATGTCTTGACTTTTTCCTTTGCTAACCACTTGTTTTCTTTTCTCTGCTTTTTCACTTTCTTCATGTAGCTTAGAATTTAGGCTGGATTTCTTTCTTTTAAGACTTTGTTTTTCAATTTTTTGTTCATTTTTCAAAATACTGAGAGAGTGGGGTATCATCCTGAAATGGGTTTTCTAGTGCCTTTGTTTCATTCTGATACGGACTATCTCCTTCAATTTTATCTTTAGGGATAGGGTTTTAAGTTTACCTTCAATGACTTCTTTTAACCCTAGTACTTGTTTCTTCCTCCTGGATTTCTACAAAATGGTTCTGAACTAAGAAATCTTGCCAATTGTCCCCCTTTGCTTCTAAACGTGCCTCTATAAGAATTTTGATAGGTCTGTGGTGGTAGAGGGAATTATCAATGGATTTTGTCTCTCTTTGTATACTATATGCCATATTTCTAAGACTAAAAAGCAAGAAGTAAGGCAGATTGATTTCATTCTCATCAATAAAATGCATCAAGAGTCAGGCATGGTAGAAAAACATAATTCCAAACCTTCTTTCACAAGTTAAAATTTTTTGGATAACCAACAATAAATTTCTCAATTTCCTTTTTAGTGTTGTAAATGGAATTCCCTTTTTAGAGATGGATATATCCATATTTGGTTCTCTGATGAAATTTACCCATTCATTCTCCTTCTTTTCCTGTTCTTGAGCGAACTTTATTCGTTTTTGGGAAATCTCATAGCTTCTACCATGACAGAATATGTTAAGATAAGCTTAATGTCCCCAATTTCTGCCTTGACCCCATCAAAATCCTGAGCAAAAGATTTGGTGACCTATGTCTCATGCCCGTCGAATTTTACAAAGAACTTAAGCCACCCTACCTGCTACAATTGGTCTCTAATTCTAGGGTATGCTTGAAGAAACTTAATTTCCTATAGTTCAAACTGGATGATAATACCCATGGTGAGGAGAAGTCTTGGTCTTCGACTATTTCCTTTCGATAGGGATGATGGAAGGTTGATACAAAGGGAATGAGTGAAGTTGAATGGTAAGGGTTTTAAAATGGAGTGAAATGGAATGAGGTGGAGTAAAATAATAGCGGAATAAGGTGCTCACGGAGAATTTGTTTTATGATAGGATTGTTCTTTTTGTATAATTACCCACGAATCCTAGATCCGATTTCATAGGATCGTAGGATGTATTTAATTTTGATTAGATTGATATGACCGACTGAGTAATGATGAGGTAATGGGGTATAATGGTTATGATAATGAATATGATTTTTGGCAGTTTTATAAGGCCTTTTAATGATTCAAACTTTTCTTTAATAAAATCATCCCATGAATTAAAACCTAATGTTCTTATATGAAAAAAAATAAATCAACATTATACATACCTTTTCTTATGAATTCCCTTGATATTCTTTTGTTGTGGATTTTCTGATGTTGATGTAGATGTATGATTCAGACTTGGATGCAGAATTGAAGGTCAACTGCAGAATGATATAAATTCTGTTGTTGCTTATTATTTCTTGAAATTTGTTGTTTGATAAGGAAAAGACTCTTTTCTGTTGTTGCTTCTTTTGGTTGTGAGTGACGAAAACTAGTCTTCAGAAGTATTGCTTACCACCTAAAATTTATTAGAAAAATAAGGATATAAAGAAATAGGTACAAGAGAAGGGAATTTATTATGAAAATATAAACTACCAAGAACCGTTGGTTTTCAGTTAATATTTTTTTGTATAAGTATGCCAACATTGTTGGTTTTCATACTTATACAATATATATATATATATATATATATATGAAAAAAAAATTACAATTGAGTTGTAGAATAATATCCTTTATTAACCAACCTAAACTCATAATTTTCTTTCAAATATTTGACAATCTCTTCCTTTGTTATTGGTTTATGATAAAATCTTAATCTATGACCATTAACAAGGAAGGTAAATTGTTCATCATCAATAGTTTTGATCTTAACTGCTCCATTTTCATAAACAATATCTATCTTATAAGGACCAAGACAATGAGTTTAAAACTTTCCTTGAAAACCTCTAAATTTGGAACAAAAAAGAAAAGCCCAGTCACTTGGAATGAACTTCTTAGTCTTGATAAATCTGTCATGCCATCCTGTTCTTTACTGCTGAATTATGTTGGTTATTTGGGTAGCATCTTGTCAGATCTTATCTAGCTCATTCAATTGAGCTAATATTTGTTTTTAGGCTTCTGATAGATCAAGGCCCAATTTGGAAGTTGTTCTGAAGGTCTCCACTTGGAATTCAATTGGAAGCAAAACTAGTTTTTCTTCCCATAGACAAGCTCATAAGGAGTATGTCCAATTGTGTTTTTCCATGTGGTTCGATATGCCCATAGTGCTTCTGGAATCTTTTCTGCCCAATTCTTCCTATGCAAATGCACATTCTTGGTGAGAATTTCCTCAAGCACTTTGTTGGTGGATTCCACTTGTCCATTGGCTTGTGGATGATATGGAGTAGACTTTTGATGCATTATTTTATATTGCTCCATGACCTTTTGCACCAACTTGGATGTGAATTGAGTACCTTGATCTATTACAGTTTCTCTTGGAACACCAAAATGAGTAAAGATATCCTAAAAAATAAATGTAACTATAACATTTTTAGTTGCAAATAAAAGAGGTTTAGCTTCTATGCATTTTGTAACACAATCTATGCAAACAAGTATGTACCTTTTCTGTTTAGATGGAGGATTTATTGGTCCAACAAAATCTATAACCCATTTTTCAAAAGTCTCCACAAGTACTCGTGGTTGTAGAGGTATTTCATCTGATGACACAAGTGTTCCCATTCTTTGAAAACTATCACATCTTTTGACATATTCTTTGGCATCTTTGAAAATATATGGCCAAAAATATCCGAAAAGAAGGATCTTGTAAGAAGTTATTTTTTCAAGCCTATAGCTCTCTGCAATGTCATTTGCAAAATAATCTCCAAAGTTATCGCTAATAGGCTGAAGCAACTCCTCCCCATAATCATCTCCCTGGAGCAAACAGGTTATGTTGAAGGCATGCAAATTATTGAGGGCATCATATTAACCCATGAGGTCATTCACTCACTCAAAACCTCCAAAAAACCAGGCATGCTTCTCAAAATCGATCTATCCAAGGCATTTGAAAAACTCAATTGGGACTATATCAAAAATGTACTCATAGCCTTCAGCTTTAGCCACACCTGGGTACGCTGGATCATGAGTCTCATTACCTCTCCTTTTCTTTCCATTTTGGTCAATGGTATTCTCTCTGCAACCTTCAACCCCTCAAGAGGAATCAGATAAGGGGGCCCTCTTTCACCCTTCATCTTTATCATTATGGTTGAAGGACTGGGTCACCTTCTCAAAAGATCCATCCAGTCAGGTGCCCTGCATGGTTTACCACTCCACAACTTGCCCCCTTCCTCCCATCAACAATTTGTGGATGACAACATGATCATGGATTACCCCTCAGTCTAGGAAGCCTGCACCCTCAAATCCCTTCTAGATTCTTTCTCTGAAGCCTATGGTACTGAGGTAAACCCTAATAAATCGCAAATATTTTTCTTTCATACCCCCCTCACTCAGCACAACATTTCCCGGATCCTAGGCTTCTCCATCGCATCTTTTCCCTCCAAATACCTAGGAGCCCCTCTTACTGACACCGCCATCAATCATTCCTCCTAGCGCGCCTTGCTAGACAAAATGGAAACCAGATTATCCAACTGGACCCATCACACCCTCAATATAGCAAGCCGTTTGGTTCTCATTAAATCTGTTTTGCAATCCCTCCCCATTTACCTCTTCTCGGTCCCGACATCTCCCAAATGGGTCCTCAAGGCCATGTCCAAATTGAAAAGATCTTTCCTATGGGGTGGCACCAAAGAGAAAAACAAATGGGCCTTAGTCAACTAGAAGGAAGTTTGTACTCCTAAAAGTCATGGGGGGTTAGGGCTACGCAACCCTGAGCACAACAACAACAACATGGGAGCTAGTATATGGTGGAAATGGGTCTCCAAACCCTATACTCCATGGGCTAATCTATGGGCGGCCAAGTATGCCCACTCATGGCCTAAGGAGGACCTTATTCGGTTCAACATAGATTTTGGGGGATCCCAAATTTGGAAAGCAACGAGCAGCCAAAATCATATGATACAGAGCCACAACTTCTGGGAGCTGCGCAGTGGCACTCAAGCAAGATTCTGGGAGGACTCTTAGCAGCAACTGCTGAGCCTATCTTCGATCTTCCCCAGACCTATATGGAGTGCAGCTCTACAAGACAGGTAAAGGAAAAATGTACATGACTTCTGGACAGATGATAATACCCAAGGTTATAGGAAATGGCTTCTCACAGACAGATGGCAAGATGATTGGAACAACGAGCGCCACACATACATTTGAGAGGAACTAAGCACTAAAAGAAAAATAAGAGTACAGCCAGGACCTGGCATCCTTTACTGGGAGCATATGCCGAGTGGCAACTACTCCACCAAGGAAGCTTACAACCTCCTTCATCAGCAGAATCTAGGCCCAACAAATCTCATATGGAAAAAGATATGGTCGGCTAATCTTTGGCCTAAAGTAACCACCTTTCTATGGCTGGTCAGTAAACGACGCATCCTCACACGGGAGAATATTTTTAAGAGGGGGTTTGTAAGACCCTCCAAGTGGCCCCTATATCAGGAAAACTTGGAAACCATCGATCACTTGATGGACCAATGTCCTACCGCTAATGACTTGTGGGACAAAATTGTTGTTTTATGTCATCGTTCCAATCGAGTAAGGGGAAACATCATCAACAGCTGGACGGACAAATCCTTACACCAACACTCTCCTGAATAGACTCTGGCAGATAATTCCGGGTATCCTTATTTGGAACATATGGAAGTAAAGGAATAGTCGAATCTTCAAAGATAAAGCTTCCACATCAGAGCACCTCTGGGCCCATATACACAACAACCTCTCTGAATATGGCCCTAGATGCATGTTGCTAGGAGGACCTTCCCACCTTTGCACCGGAGCGACACATATGGAATAACTGGCATATGAGTATAAATACCCCCCTGTATATCAATCCTAGAAGTGTTGGCAGAATCCCTGTCCCTGAAAAAGGGAACCCCCCCAAATGGCTTCTTCAAATGCAACTTCGATGGTGTGTCCAAAGGCAATCTTGGAAATGCAGGATTCAGAGGCATTATTAGGAACTCTCAAGGCGAGCCTCTCCGAATTTACTTTGGTAATATTTGATGGGACAAAAAAAATTCTATGGAGTTGGAGGGGCTTATCCAGGGTATTCAAATTATAATTGAGTTTCACTACTTCCCCCTGGAAATGGAGGGAGACTCACAAATTATCATTATGGCTTCCACAAGAATCCTCTATGGAACGACATCCTCAAAGGTATCCACTTGTTGGGGGTTATACCATAGGCTCAAGCTTCTGGAACAAATGATACATAATCACGGAGCTATCATTTTTTTTCATGTGCGAAGGAAAGCAAACTCAGTTGCAGACCTCCTTGCGAACAAAGGGGTGGAAAGCCACCGAGAGATGTATCATTCCAACCTTACCGAGGTAGAGGAGGGTTACTTAAGGCATGAATATCACACCCTCATTCAAAAGGATCTTCTCCCCCCGGATGTGGGTAACAGAAGTGGCGAATGATAATAATCTCTCCCATGGCCTTGAGGACGAAGATCTACCGCGTAGATCCTCACCCGCTGTAGATCCTCAAACTGTTAGCCATTCGCATGAGACAAACGGGATAAGGCATGATGACGAGACATTGAGTACAACACCACCCACTCCATGGTACCCATCTATAGCAATCATCTTAAATTATTAACAGGATTGAACTGACTATTAACCATCACTCTTCCCTCGAGTCTGCTCAGGAAATTGGTTATGGCACGCAGCTGCGTGCGAGGCTCACTCATGACCATCCCCCTTGCATGTGTTCCAGACCTTATGAAAGGATCGTCGCTTAGCCCAGAGAAACTCACAGTAATTTCCCTCAGTCTTTCATTTGACTCTACTTTGGGCCGCCCCCGCCACTAGTCCGTCGCGCAGCACTTTGCCTAGTGCTGCGCTGCGCAGAACCTGTCTACACATCTTATCCCAGTCTGCGCATCTTATCCCTGGCCCTTCTGCTCCTCTTGTCTTCGAAATTATTTGTCCTCTTGCTATGCACCCTTCCTTTGAAGCCTCTCCCTTGCTTCAATGGGAAATGGCTCCCAGATTGTGCCAAGGAACCATCTGCAGTCGACAGAGAGGGGCTCTCCCTGGACGTTATCACCATGGAATGGAAAACCATTTGGAGTCTGTTGAAGGCTCCTCCTCCAACAAATTTTCTAGATCGAGCCTTGATCCTAAGCTGGAGGAAGAAGTTCTCGTGCAAGCTGCGCAGAGAGGTAGATGCGGTCCCCAAAAATCTACCATTGCGCACCAGGCGCATCCCCAGCCTCGCAAGACTGATCCGTTGCCAGCTCAGAAGGAGGAAGACAATGAAACTAATGTTTGGATTATGGATTCTGAAGGCACTTGGATGCGCGTCCCCGACGCTAATGATCCGGAGTCCCCCATCTTCTGCGCACTAGTCCCAAACCCACACGTCTAGTAGAAGACTTTGAGGAAGCGGCTACGCAGGCATACGCCTGCCCCATAGAGGAAGAAGTACTTGACAGTGATGATGAAGTTGAATATTGAGGATTGTGAAGCTGCTCAGTTCTTACTTGGGTTTTTTCATGCATGCTTCCACTAGGGAATATCAAGCTATACTCTTGCTTCTGCACATTTTGTAATATCTGGATACATCAACGCTACTGCGCATTTTGTAACTTCTTGTGTCAAGTACTTTCTGGGCTGGTTTCCTCCACGGAGTTAGCCTCGAAACTGAGCAAGTAAGGCTGAGATTGTTTAATGACAACTTTCCAACCCCGCCTGTAGCAGATGTTGTTAGAAAATTAAATATTACAGAGCAATGCAACACATAAAATATGCGGAAAATAAAAGCGCACAAAACACATAAAACTAGAGAGACATAGATATACGTGGTTCCCACTGGTTGGGCCTCGTCTGAAGCATTGGATCCTTTACCGCTTTCTATTATCCAGCAAAAATGAAGAGACAAAACCTACAGCAGATCCGCTGTAATATCCTCTGTTCTCTCTCACAGTCTCCCTCTCTGTTTCTCACTCCGAGAATACACATACAATGCACATCCGCAATACAATGCCTCATAAAAGTGAGGGGTTTCCTTCTAGGGCAAAAAACACTAATCTAAACATAACTTCTACCTTCATATCATTTGCCTAATGAACAGCCCAGATTGACTAGAAATTACTATACTTTTACAAGGCAATTTTACATCTGTTTTAACCCGGGGCGCGCGAGAGCCGCGAGGGGGGAGCGGGCGCCACACGGCGGCGGTGGTCGGGTGGCGTTGCCGCCCCTTTTAAGGTACAGGGGTCCAACGCTGTGATACAAAGTAAACAGGATAATCAGGTTCCACACCTAATAATCTCCCACTTGGAGAGTGATTGTAGCAACTCCACCACTACTTCATTTGCTGGACAATGAATCCTCTTTGGACCTGGCTATTCCTCATCTTCATCATCATCCTTGAAGACCAATTGAAACTGAGCACATTCTCAGTTTCTCCCTGGTTACAACTTTTGTTAGCATATCTGCAGGATTCTGGCTAGTGTGTATCTTTTCCAGCTTCAACTCTCCATCTTCCAATACTGACCGTATAAAATGGTACTTGAGATGTATGTGTTTAGTCCTGGAATGAAATGTTGAGTTCTTTGCAAGATGAATGGCACTTTGGCTATCACTGTATAACGTGCCCATATCATGCTTCTTACCCAATTCATCCATAAACCTTTGTAACCAAATTATTTCTTTACTAGCCTTTATAATTTGACAACATACTCACCTTATCCATGACTGATCATGTAAGGCGCTTTAGTTTTTTAGGACACCCAAATTTGACATTTAATTCACCTAAATTGTCTACATATCCTGTAGTGCTCCTCATTTTATCTCTGTCACCTGCCATATCTGCATCAACATATCCCTGTAGAGCAATGTTTGAACCACCAAAGCATAATTCTTGATTTGTGGTACCTCTCAAATATCTGAGAATCCATTTTACTGCTATCCAATGTTCTTTTCCTGGATTATTCATATACCTACTTACAAATCCCACTACATGTGAAATATCAGGCCTTGTGCAGACCATTGCATACATTAAGCTTCCAACTGCAGATGCATATGGAACTTTAGACATATAATCCATGTCTTCTTGGGTCTTTGGGCACATCTCCTTACTAAGTTTGAAATGGATAGCAAAAGGTGTACTAACTGGTTTTGCATTCTGCATATTAAATCTTTTCAACACCTTTTCTATGTACTCATTCTGAGACAGTGTTAATTTGTGATTTTTCCTGTCTCTAGTTATCCTCATACCAAGGATTTGTTTTGCAGCTCTCAAATCCTTCATTGCAAATGAATTTTCCAATTTTCTTTTGAGCACATTTATTTCCTGCATGTTAGACCCTGCAACAAGCATGTCATCTACATACAATAACAATATAATATAGCTGCCATCATTTTGCCTTTTTAGATAAACAAAATGATCAGAGTGACATCTAGTATAACCTTGTTCAGACATAAACTTGTCAAATTTTAGATACCACTGCCTTGGAGCCTGTTTTAAGCCATACAAGCTCTTCTTTAACCTGCACACCAATTTTTCTTTCCCTTTTACCTCATATCCTTCTGGTTGCTACATGTATATCTCTTCCTCCAAATCTCCATGGAGAAATGCTATCTTTACATCTAAATGTTCACGATGTAAATCTTCCGTTGCTACAAGACTTACGATAGTTCTGATTGAAGTCATCTTAACAACAGGAGAAAATATTTCATCAAAATCAATACCTTTCTTCTGTGCAAACCCCTTCACCACAAGTCTAGCTTTGTACCTCTGTTTTCCTCCATCTTCTTCCTTCAGCATGTAAACCCATTTATTCTGCAATGTAGTTTTACCTGTAGGCAACTTGACTAAGTCCCAAGTCTGGTTATGCATTAAGGAGTCCATCTCTTCTTCCATGGCTAGCTCCCACTTCTTCCTGCTTTCAACCTGCATTGCTTCTTCATAACATTCAGGTTCACCAGAATCGGTCAGCAATAAATAATATAATGAAGGAGAGTATCGTTCAGGGGGTCTACTTATCCTGGTAGATCTTCTAACACCACTTTCAGGTGTTTGAGGTGCCTGTTGCTGTTGTGGTGGTTGCTGCTGCTGTGGTTTTTGATTATTATTATTTTCAGGCACCTTTACTTTTTCAGTTATCTCATCAAGAACCGTGTATTCCTTGCTTTCTTTTTCCTGTTTCTTTTCCTGCAGCTGATTCTTATACAAGACCTTTTCATTGAATATTACATCTATGCTCCTAATGATTTTGTGATTTTCATAATCATATAAGCGATAACCAAAATCATTAACACCATATCCAATAAAGGTACATTTCTTTGATTTTGCCTCAAGATTTGTTCTATTTTCTTTATTAATATGGACAAAGGCCTCACAACCAAAAAGCTTTAAAAAAGAGTAGTTTACCTTTTTACCTGTCCATGCTTCCTCTGGAATACCACCATCCAAGGAACTTGAAGGCCCTCTGTTTATTAGATAAACAGCAGTATCTACAGCATCTGCCCAAAATTATAAAGGCAATCCTGCATGCAATCTCATGCACCTTGCACGCTCCATGATTGTTCTGTTCATCCTTTCTGACACACCATTTTCTTGTGGTGTTCTTGGAACTTTATTCTCTCTATGAATTCCATGCTCTGAACAATACCTATCAAAATCTTTGCTGCAATACTCACCTCCATTGTCTGATCTGAGACACTTCAACTTCTTTCCTGTCTCAATCTCAACCAAAGCTTTCCATTTCTTGAAAGTATCAAATACATCAGATTTATTCTGAATACAATAAATCCATGTTTTTCTAGTTGCATCATCAATAAAAATAACATAATAACGAGAGCCACCAAGAGATGATACCTGAGCAGGTCCCCATACATCTGTATGCACAAGCTCCAATTTTTCGCTCTTCTTTTCTTTCCCAACTCTGAGAAATCTGACTCTCTTCTGTTTTCCATAAATGCAATTCTCACAGAAATCCAAATCAACATTCTTCAAACATGGCAACAAATTTCTTGAGTGAAGAGATCCCAACACTTCTCACTCGTAAATGCAGCCTATAGTGTATAATCGCATCTTCTCGCTTTGAGTTAAAGCATTGAGAGTTAATCGTTATAAATACAATGCTTCAACCTTTTCCTTTTTGCTATTACCAACTCCTTTGGTGACCTTCCAAGTTTATCGTGAAAGTTGTCACAACCTTCTTTGCCTAGCGCATCTGTTGAAATCAATAGATTTTCTTCATCTGGAATTTCCATACCTCCTTCTGTAGCCATTGGTTTCCATTAATACGTTTTACGAACTTTACCCATTCCAACAATTTTATAGGGTTTATCATCACCCAAAGGAACTTGTCCAAAATCTCCTTGAACATAGTCATGAAAATATTTCTTATCTGGTGTGGCATGGAATGAGGCCCCTGAATCTACCAACCAGGAATCAGTAACATTTTCGAAAGAAAGAATCAAAGCATCCTGTAACAGATCACCTGCCACATTTGCTTCATGATTGTTTTCTTGTTGTGCGTCTCCTTATTTTCCCTTTAAGATCTCGATCTTGGAAGTGTATGCCTTCTTTACGCAATTCAATACACTATTCTTTGATCTAGACTTGGATCTCCCTTTCCTTGATTTACTGCGATATCCTAAGCTCTTTCATCTTTCCATTTTTCTTCTCTTAGACTCTGCACTCAAAGAATTACCCGATGTCTCACCGGAGCTTTTCATTAAGTATTTCCATAAGCAAGGATAGCACCAACAGCATCATCAAACTTTAAAGTACCAGATCTGAGAAGGCAGGAGTTGCTAATATTGCCATTCAAGCCATGTTCATTTGCATTGTGGGCACAAGAATAACGACTCCACTTCCATCCTCCAAGTTACCCCCTCTGAGCTTAAGCAGTGAGTGTTTATTATTAGAATTCCATTTTTAAATAGTCTGCAGCAGATCCACCCTTTGACATCTTCATATTTCAGATAGTCGTTTCACCAAGAAATACCTTGTTTGGTGGTTTTCATATGGTTTATTAGCAATCTTTGCATCAAACCCTCTGGTGTTGTTTCCTTGATAATTCAGAAACAATAGCATTATAAGACAGCATTCTTAAGGTGCCTTTCTATCCGATATTCAACCCACGTTTATCATGCTTCAAACTTCTTTGTTTTCCTCAAATAGTGAGTATCTCTCTTTACGATCTGAGATAATCTGTCTGCATCTTCCAAAGCGGAAAGTTTTGGCCGTTAAATTTCTCGACCCTAAACTTATCATCTTCCGCCATTGCTCCCACTCGAACCAGGAAACCTTCTTTCCTGCGAGTTTATCAGCCAAATATACCTTCGGCTCTGATATCAGTTGTTAGAAAATTAAATATTACAAAGCAATGCAACACATAAAATGTGCGGAAAATAAAAGCACACAAAATGCATAAAACTAGAGAGACACAGATATACGTGGTTCACCCAGTTTGGGCTACGTCCACCCTGAACAACCAGTCCTTCCTTTCTATTATCCAACAAAAATGAAGAGACAAAACCTACAGCAGATCCGCTGTAATATCCTTTGTTCTCTCTCACTGTCTCCCTCTCTGTTTCTCACTTGAAGGCTCTTGTCTAAATGCAGAAACATAATGTAATGTCCTCATAGAGGTTGTGCAAGACACAAAAACCTAATCTCGCCTGCTTCTGCATCTGGATCATTTGCCTAAGCCAAACATGTTTCCCAGTTGACAAATTTTCATGCTTTTACAAAATTTTACCCTTCTGTTTTTAGCAGAGGCGTTGCACCGTCACTACGCCCGAGGCTCATGCCCGCCCCTGGAACCCAGGCGAGTAATTACGGGTGGCGTTGCCGCCATGCCTGGAGTACAAGGGTCCAGATACAAAGTGACATTATAATCGGGCTCCCCACCCTTCAGTCTCTGGTTCTCTTTCGAATAAATATAGAATAACCTAATTTAAAAAAAAAGAAGAAATTCAGTACAATGACAGTTGTCATATCCCAAAATGGGATTTCTCAACAAGGCATGCCTGAAAAACGCATTTTTCAGGAATGGTTTCTACAGGATTTAAAACCAAGACCTAGATCCCTTAGATAAATGTATCTAAGACCGAAATCCAAGAGGAGGCTCAAAATAAATCACTCTAGGTGCGTTAAACAGGTCTCCCACACCTAGTTGTCTTGAGAAAGTGCCCAATGAAGGGGCTGCAGCAATGTATGAACATATAATGGAGTACCAGCGTTATTTTTATGAGCCAGCATACATGAAGATCTGAATATCCATCAAATGTATATTATAGCAGAAATTGTATACAAATCCTTGAGGAAAGAGTCACTCAAGCAAGGCAATGCAGCCTCAAAGGAACATGTACATAAAATAGATGAGCAATGCTACACAGGAATTTCTGCAGGCTAAAAGGACATAGTTTATTGGATATAATACATCATACTAAATAATAATAGAAATATGTGACAATATATGGCTCAAGAAATGAGGGGGAGCAAGTTCTCAACCCCAGGAAACAATAATACAACAATCCTTAGAAGGATTGGCTGAAATATACAAAATGGAAAAATGTCGGAGTTGCACGGTAGCAGCTGCTACTCAAAAATGGAAATGAAATAGAGAAGGATGAAGATGATGAAAAATCTAAGTATACCTCCTCAAATGAATCTTCCAAGTGAAAGTCTGATCCTATCACTGAGGATCTCACCCTTCGACAATCACTGCAAACCGTCACTGCAGATGCATACTGAAAATAACGCAGATACTGAGGGAAACTGCGATGTAGGTGGAATGGAAAGTGTTGGCCAAGTGCCAAGATCTACAATAGGCTCTGAATCCTTCCTTACTGATCTCCCAAATGAAATAAGGCTTCCTCCTCTGAAAACAAGCCAAGGAATGGTGTTGTGGGATCTCCACTGCAACACCCTGCAACACAATGTTATACTTGAGCAGAAATAACACTGTATATGAAGGAGGTGGCTTGGACTTGAGCCTGGATGTGGAGAAATGAATTACAATCCCTCAAGATGCCTCTCAAGAAGGAGAAGTAATCCTAAACAGGAATCCCTTGTGCTAAGCAACACTGCAACTCTGCTAAACAGCAAGAGACTGCAAATAGTCTAAGCAGGCAAGAAATAAATAATCATATGCATGAATAAAAATGGCTACCTTGCCCTCCTTTTATACAAATGAAAGATCCCTCTCCATGGGTCCCACTCTTTAGGGTTTCCTCCATCAAGGAAACTTCCCTCCTCTTTCACTGCGCTGTCCCACAAGATGATCTCTACCTTCTACCACTGCGTTATTTGACTTGGTCAACTAGACCTTGTCCTCATGCAAAAATTCCTCTTTCACACTTGAGGGTGTGAAATCCAGCTGCAATGATGATCCCCTTTCATACTATGAGGGATTTTATTTATATTTTTATTATGCATGGGCTTCCTTACCCATTTATTCTTCTCCTAAGTGAAATCAGCAAAATTAATATTCCAATTTGCTGCATGCAAATTTTGTAATATTACAATCCTCCCCTCCCAAATGTTGCTTGTCCTCAAGAAACTACAGGGAAATAACTGAGAAGTTTCCTCCCAAGGCAAGGAGACTGAAAAGTATTGGGAAAACATCTTCCCCAAGTGGATCCTCCATCCCCAAGCAATCATCCATACAAAATGAGTCACCTCCCAACATGGCAACTCCTGAAAATGCTTCTCCACCTTTGGCTCATGTAAAGTAGGTGGGATGAAAATATGATCATGGTAGAAAAGGTATTCTTCCCACGCTGTTATTCCCTCCACTCATGATGAGTGTAGAGTATGTGCTGACCCTGGGCTACAAAAGTATTGCCCTCAAGTGGCAAAATGAATAACAATCCTCCAAGGATCCCCCCTCCAACATTGAAGAACAAGCTGGCCCAAAAAATTTCATCCATGATGAATAGGACATGGTCATCATAGAGTATCCAAATGAGAAGTTTGCTAAAGGTTTTACATGATGATGCATGATACAAACAAAATCCCAAGAGGACACAGTGCTATCTCATCCACTGCAACTTCAAAAAATAGTATGGCAAGTAACATACAAAAATCATCACATCTACTAATGAATAGTAAATGGCTGAATGCGTCAAAAATACATGATCAAATACTTGCCCATGGTTATACAATGGATGGCTATCAAAATCATGGCCCACCTCAAAAGAGAAAAAGTATGTGGCTTTGGTGGCCATATCTCCTCCCATGCTCCCCTTAGAACATGTAGTGCATAAAATGTGGGAAATCTCTCCCCTCAAGGACACACCCAACTCATGTGTCAATTTCCCAATCATGCTCTCAACAAGAATAGAAACAATATTAGCAAATGAAGACATGATCAGTACAAGAATGAAGGAGATACTGATGGCTTCATGTGGTGCTTGAAGATACCAACAGTCTCCTAAGTATGTACAACGCATTTTTACCAACTGCTGCTTCAGAAATTTACATCGAAAAATGTTTCTTGATACACGGTCAATCATGCATGTCATCATATAGTAAATGTTTGGGTGCAACAACTGAACATACATGTAATGATAAAACATTTTCTCAAGGCCACATAAAATATGCCTGCCTCCATCATATAGTTTGGCCCAATTTTGATCATGGAGCAATATGAGAAACTTGCCCTCTTGTGGAGAAATGCACTACATAGTAATGGTAAGAGCATGCAAGTATTGTTTTAGCCAATAAATAAGTGCAAAAACAAATTTATTACCATATGCTGGAAGTAAGATGACACATGGATCCATAAATGAGTCCTCCATAGTGGTTTGGTATGCCTCCATGAAGAGGAATGAACTATGTGCTGCATGAAGATGCTCCTTCTCATGCTTGGAAGCCCAAGTCAAGAAGAACATATCACGGTAATAGATGTCTCCATCCACTACTCTATCATCCTCACCTCCTCCTTGTCCACCAAGTGCATCCGATGTGAAGTGATCCTGGAGACACTCCATCCACATACCCTTAGAGAGAGTGTATGCCAAGTGATGGCCAAACTCTTTCAAGAGTAGCCAGCGCAACCAAGCCTCCTGCTGCTCGGTGTCATATATTTGCAAGTGGCTTACCAGCCTCTTGCTTCTCATCCACATCCACTCAATCATTTATGGATGTCTCCTTCCATTCTTTCCCTTGGTACTCCTCCCATGAAGGATACCATCCTCCCAAACCAAATCTCCCTCCTTGCATTTCATGGAAGCTTGAAATGAAGCTCTTTGGAGACCTCCTAGTGAATATCTCTCACCCATGACTATGTTGAATCCACAAGGATCCAATTGTGATGAAGATAACATCTCCTCCTCACCATTGTTTGACAGCGCTGTTAATCTCTCCAGTGATGTAGTCGCTGTCTGATACTCCAACTTAAGGATGGTTTCATGGTTTTTTATGGGAGTGTCATGGTTTGTTTCATCCTCCAAAAGTTCACACCCCAACCTCAAGGGTTGTGTGCAACTCAACAAAGGTGCATGAGGATTATGGTTCACCTTTCTCTTGAACCATTCAAGTTTTCACAGTGCAGTGCAATCCTGCTGCTCTATATGAGCAATGTGATTTCATCCTTGGTCATGTAAAAGCAAATTTCCACAACTTCCAAAAGGGCTTGCTGCAACAATAGATAATGGAAATTTTTTCATACCTTGATGAGATTTGGGAATCTCTTGTAGGGTTGCAAGAGTTCCTTCCTCCAATGTGTTGGCTTCCCCAACTGCTGATGTAGGTGGCTGCTCCTCCATGAGTGTGACAACATTAGTACAAGACTCCTCAAGTGGTGGTGAGGGCTCCTCCTTTTCTTCTCTTCTATTGTCAAACTTCTTGATTAGCTTTTGAGAAAACTTAGCAAGAGTAGACACTCTTGCATGGCTCAAATGGCTGAACCACCAAATGTGGGCTTCACCTTCTAGGTGTAGCGCTGAGATTTCAACAACCTCTTCCTCCACTACAAGATGTAGTAGGAAAAATGCTTCCAGCTTCCTCACCCAAGATTTTGCTGTAGATGACCCATCAAATGTAGACAACAAAAATATATTGCCTTTGATTTATTTTTTGCTGCATGGTCTCTTCTCTTCTTTCAACTGGATGAATGGTGGAAAAGCTAGAGTCTCCTTGAAGGCTCTAGTTTGAGATTTGTACTCAGCAAGATAACCACTTAGAATCTGATGATCCAAGTGTCCTTCATGCTTGTCTTCTTCTCCTTCATGAGAATAGAAAGTGCATGGTCCTTCATCTTCTTCTTGCTCCTCCTCTTTAGAGAGGCTCCTCTTAGTTCTAAAAAATGATGAGAGTAATCTCATCTTCTTCATCATTTTGATCTTCTTCTTATCTTCTAAAACTCACAGGCTGAGCCAAGAAAGATGCTCTGATACCACTGTAATATCCCAAAATAGGGAACTGCTAGCAAGGCATGACTGGAAAATGCATTTTCTAGGAATGGCTGCTACAGGATTTGAAACCTAGACTTGGATCCCTTAGATCAATGTATCTAAGACCGAAATCCAAGAGGAGGCTCAGAAGAAATCACTCTAGGTGGGTTAAACAGGTCTCCGACACCTAGTTGTCTTGAGAAAGTGCCCAATGAAGGGGTTGCAGCAATATATGAACATACAATGGAGTATCAATGTTATTTTAATGAGCTAGCATACATGAAGATTTGAAATTCCATCAAATGTATATTATAGCAATACTTGTATACAAATAATTGAGGAAAGAGGCACTAAAGTAAGGGAATGCAGCCTCAAAGGAACATGTACATAAAATAGATGAGCACTGCTACACAGGAATTTCTGCAGGCTAAAAGGATGCAGTTTATTGGAGATACTGCATCATAATAAATAATAATAGAAATATGTGAGAATATATGGCTTAATAAATGAGGGGGAGCAAGCTCTCAACCCTAGGAAACAATAATACAACAATCCTTAGAAGGATTGGCTGAAATATACAAAATGGAAAAATGTCGGAGTTGCAGGGTAGCAGTTGCAACTCAAAATTGGAAATGAAATAGAGAAGGCTGAAGATGATGAAAAATCTGAGTAGACCTCCTCCAATGGATCTTCCAAGTGAAAGACTGATCCTATCACTGAAGATCTCACCCTCCGACAATCACTGCAAACCCTCACTACAGATGCATACTGAAAATAATGTAGATACTGAGGGAAATTGCACTGTAGGTGGAATGGAAAGTGTTGGCCAAGTGCCAAGATATGCAATAAGCTCTGAATCCTTCCTTACTGATCTCCCAAGGGAAATAAGGCTCCCTCCTTTGAAAACAAGCCAAGGAATGGTGTTGTGGGATCTCCACTGCAACACCCTGCAACACAACGTTATACTTGAGCAGAAATAACACTGTAGCTGAAGGAGGTGGCTTTGCCTTGAGCCTGGATGTGGAGAAATGAAGTGCAATCCCTCAAGATTCCTCTCAAGAAGGAGAAGGAATCATAAACAGGAATCCCTCATGCTAAGCAACACTACAACTCTGCTAAACAACAAGAGCCTACAAATAGTCTAAGCAGACAAGAAATCAATAATCATATGCATGAATAACAATGGCTGCCTTGCCCTACTTAAAAAAAAATGCAAGCTCCCTCTCCATGGGTCCCACTCTTTAGGGTTTCCTCCATCAAGGAAACTTCCCTCCTCTTTCATTGCGCTGTCCCACAAGATGATCTCCACCTTCTACCATTGCGCTGTTTGACTTGGTCAAGACCTTGTCCTCATGCAAAAAGTCCTCTTTCACACTCGAGGGCGTGAAATCCAGCTCCAATGATGATCCCCTTTCATACTATGAGGGATTTTATTTATATTTTTATTATGCATGGGCCTCCTTACCCATTTATTCTTCTCCTAAGTGAAATCAACAAAAATTAATATTCCAACTTGCTGCATGTAAATTTTGGAATATTACAAAAGTGTCCTCCACATGGATCATCATGATAAGCTTTCAAAATCTCTTGTACTTCATCTTCTCGAACACATCTTTGAATGATCAAATTAGGTCCAATTTTGCATAATTCTCCATCTATCCAGGAATAATGTGCAATGGTTTTGACAACTTTATGCTTTTCCCTAGCTGATAATTGTGGTGGTAATTTTCCCGTAGCTAAATAATTGGCAATATCTATAAACCAATATTATTTAGTAGATACCGCAAAAAGATACTCATCAGGAAAATTATTTTTTTACAGGAACATCATCATTATTATTTTGCATTCTAGAAAGAAAACCAACAACTGTGTTTTCTTTTTCGGCCTATCAAGAATAGTAATGATGAATTCCTGTAATAATAACAACCATCTTGTAATTCTTCCATAGGTAATTGTTGTTTTCATTATATATCTAATGGCAAAATGATACGTATGAATAAAAGTTTCATATAAACCAATGATGTAATGATGGAACTTATTAATGGCATGTGCAACAATTAAAAACTCCTTTTCTGTTACAGTAGAATTTAACTCTGTTGGAGTCTAATTTTTGCTTATATAATATATAGCATAAGCAGTTAATTTTTTTTTGTCCCAATACAAATCCTAAATTTGTGTCTGAAACATTAGTAGAAATGTGGAAAGGGAGAGACCAATTAGGTCCTCTTAGAATTGGTGCTTTAGTGATCTTTTGTTTAAATGTCTCAAATGCTTTTTGACAGTTAGAGTTCCATACACATTCACAATATTTTGTAAGAAGTTTGAAAAGTGGAGAGTTTATTTTTGTGAAATTTTCTATGAATCTCCTATAATATTCAGTAAATCTAAGAAAACTTCTAACATCTCTTTGATAAACAGGTACTGGAATTTTAGAAATTACTTCTACTTTAGATGTACCCTCTTTAATTCCAACGCTTGAAATATGGTGGCCTAAAAAAATCCCTCATTGAACATCATAAAACATTTCTCATGACTTAATGAAAGGTTTGGTTCTTTGCATATAATAAAAACTTTTTCCAAAATTTCCATAGCTTGTGAGCCATGTATACTTCCACATAATCATGGATTAGATAAAAAAAAACCTAAAACTGCTCTTTGGAATGTGGAATGTGCATTACATAATCCAAAGGGAAGTACCCTATATGCATATGTTCCCCATGTACATGTAAATATAGTTTTATCTTGATCTTCTGGTGCTAGTTGGATTTGGTTATATCCACTAAAACCATCTAAAAATGAGGAATACTTATCTCCTACCAGGGTATCTAATACTTGATCTATAAAAGGAAGTGGAAAATGATTTTTTAAAGTAGTTTTGTTCAATACCATGTAGTCAATACATGCTCTCCATTTTCCATTTTTCTTTGGAACAATCACTAAAGGTGACACTCATTGACTATCTAATATCGGATAAATGAAATTAACGTTTAGTAGGTTTTGTAATTCCTCTTTAACAATTTCTCTCATATTAGGGTTCATTCTTCTCTGAGGTTGTCTAACTGGTTTTACATTTTCCTGGATATAAATATGATGCATACAAGTCTTAGGATCAATTCATTTCATAATAGTATATTCCCATGCATAAGCAGAGAAATGTTTTTGTAGCATCTTTATCAATATCTTCTTTTGAAACTCTTCCAATTATTATTAATATTCAATGTTTTGTGTGGAAAAGTTTCTACTTGAGAATTGCCAAACTTTTCCATAGAAAGTAAATTCATTTGGTGAGATGATAGATATTCAATATTACATTGTTCTTGAAAACTTTGATCTTTCTCATATTAAGAAGAAGAATCATTATTATTCATTGAATTTATGAATTGATATTCCTCATCTAATTGTGAAAAAATATATACTTATTACATATTGTCAAAGCCTTCATCATCACCATCTATCCAAATTTCACTTTCTACTTAAATTATTGTTTTTGTAGGAGGATAAAATGTGAATTTGTTAGTGGATTTTCCATTAGATATATACATATCACCAAATATACAACTTATGAATGCATTAGTTGTAGCTATCCAAGGTCCACCAAGGATCAATGAATGGCCTCCTAAATTATTCTTGGAAGTTAAAATCATGAAGTCTACATGATATTCCCAAGAATATAGAGAAACAAAGACATCTTCTAATACACCATCTGGTTTGATAACAGATCTATCTACTAATTGTAATAATCTTGGAGTATATTGAAGAATTGGAAGCTTTAGTTGCTCCATTGTCTTTTTACTCATAATGTTAATGGTTGTTCCTAGATCAATCAAAGTGTTTAGAATATCAATACCATTGATATGAATTTTTACAATGGGGCTACCTAGATCTAGATATATTTGAACAATAGACTTCTCTATCATAATATCAACAATGTTTCCTACCAATTGGATTTTTTAACATCTTTTATTTTTCTTTCTGGTTTTCTAATGCATAACTCCTTGATAGTTTTTTCAAATATTGGTATTTCCTTTATGGCTTGGATTAAAGGAATTTCGATGAAAATATTCTTAAGTTCATCTAGCATATCGTAGTTTGGTGAAATAATTTTCATTTATATTCCTTTATTAATTTCGACTCTTTCAGGAAAAGGGGGATCCTGTAAAGAAATAGAAGGTTTTTATACTAGAGGAACTGTAGGATCTTACTTTATTTTCTCATCTTTTGATTGTATAAGAACATCTTCCTTTAGAGACATATTTTCTTGAGTACGATTTTCATGTTTTTTAGGAACCTTATTCTCCTTACATTTGTGGATGACAACTGTTGGTGACTTATTTTGCAAAACCCTACTAGATCTAAGTTGAACATCATTTAGAACTAATGAGGTTATCATACAAGCTTGAATTTTTTTATTTTTTATTTATTTTTTAATTTTTAATTTTAATTTTAATTTTTATTATTTTAATTTTAATTTTTTTTAATTTTTTTTATTATTTTTTTTTATTTATTTTTTCTGTCAACATTATAAACAACTTGTTGATTTTTATTATTTGGGTTTAGGAGTGGCTAATGAGGTAGTTGATTTGATTTTCGAGGAAATGGTAATTGAAGTTGTTGATTTGGATTTTGGAATTGAGGAGGTTGGTTTGGTTGAAGAGGATAATATTGTGGTGGAAAAGAAGGATAAGGTTGTTGGAATTAAGAATATTGAGGATATTTCTCATAAGGATTTTGCTAACAGTGTGCCCGAGATGGATTTTGAGATTGCGGGGGTCAAGGTTTCCAAGGCATGGGTGCAATCCAATTGTTTTGTGGTTGTGCATATGATTGAGTATTGAAATCATAAGTCATATTTGGTTGTTGATTTTTCCATGGTATTTTGGCAATAAAATAAAGAGATTCAAATTGGCTTGTTCTAGCTTCATCTTGAAAAACAACTCTAAGACCACATATCGAAGGACATTCCTTGTATTATGATTTTCAACACATGACCCAAATTTCTATATTATCAAGGGGACATTTTCTCAAGACATGTTTCTTCCTGCATCTGGGACATAAAATAGATAAAGCAACATGCTCATATTTTTGCTTGTTTTGTATCTTAAGAGTATCTAGTTGTTCAGCAAGAATCCCAAGGATATATGTTTTTAAATTGTCAAGAAAATTTACTATTTCAGCTCTACTTATTGTTCTAGATGTAGATTTACTAATTCTAGACATAACATGATCTCTTGGATTTTTACCAGTTCTAGCCTTTCCCCTTGAAATATGTTTTTACACAAATCACAAATTTCTCCAAATGAAAGTTGAGAAACATCTCCTTTTCCCATTAAATTGAGAAGGTAAATCTATTCATTGTTGATGGATTTTAGAAAAATAGTTTTTAATGTTTCATCATCTAAATTATGCATCTTAGCCGTTTTAACGTTGTAAGAAAATATTTCAACTAGGTTTTCAAGGATTTCATCCTTTTTCCGCATCATCTTAAAGAGTTTATCCTTAAGGTTATGGGGCATACAATAATCCTTATATTTTTCTAAGAACACATTTTTCATTTCTTCCCATGTTCTAATAGTATGTGTTCCTAATCCCATAAACCATTTAAGTGCTCCATATTTAAGAGTAGTTGGGAATAATTTCAATTTTTAAGCATCAAGTAAGTAGTCATAAGATCTACATAGAACTTCAAACTCAAAAAAAAATGTTTCAGGGTCCTCATGTATTAAACTATGGAAATTAGGGAGGATAGAGGGTGAGATGTTTTCATTTTTTCAGTGGTGTCTTCATCAAAGGTTGGAAATCCATAAGGATTTGGTTCTCCTCTAACAACTCTACCACCACGTCCTCCACCTCGTCCTTTATTTCCTCCTCGGCCTCGTCCACCTCCAATCCCAAGTTCACCATTCACATTGTGTACTTATCCTTCTCCTTCCCATGCCATTGTAGATTCTTCAGAGCTAATATCAGGTTCTGTAATTGGATTATCTAGCTCTTCTTCTATTTCCTCTACTAATGGAATATTAAAATAAGTTTTTTCTTCTTCTTCACTAGGGACTTGTAGCTTCTACCCTAGAAGTTGTTCGCCTATAGAAGTGAGAAATATTACTCCTTCTGTTGGGGATGTAGGTTCTTCAAATAAAACTTCAATAGAATATGTTGGTGAATCTCCTGGTTGGATTTCAGATCTATGCACCTCATGGAGTTTAAGTCTACCTGCAAATAATGGGATGCATGTTTCAGTGGATGGTGTGGCACTACAAGGTCTAGTAGAAGTGAGTGGTGATGTTGGAATTGAACTTCTACCTCTACTTACAAATATACCTCTAGAATCCCTTTCTCTATGAATACATGTTTTTTTATCATGTTTTGATTATGCTTCTCTAAAATCAAGATTGAATGCACTTAAAATGATATGTAAACCAAGAATGGAATCCTATATACACTTCCTCGGTAACGTCGTCAAAATGTTTGGTAATTTAATTGATTTTAAATTACTTGATTAATTTTCAACTAAGGTTCATGTACTTATGAAGTGTATGTGCACCATATAGGCTAGGAATTCTATCCGTGGATTGAATTATTCTAAGTATGGAAAATTTTTTAAATGAGATTTAGAGAGTAATCACACACAAGTTCTTTCTATTCAAAGCTACATCCAAAACCCAAATACTTAACTGAATTGAAATCTATTTCTTGTAGAATTGAAAATCTATTTTCAATTGCCAAATTCAAAACTTATTTCTATTTGCATAAAATTAAATGCTAGCTCTAGACTGCAGGAAAATGATTTTAATTCTACTTGCAGAATTGAAAACACTACTTTGCAGAAAGGAACCTCTACACTAATTGCACAAAAGGAAATTGCATAAAGAAAATTTATTTTCTAATTGCAGAAAGAAAAGAAATTAACTACAATTGCAAAAAGGAACGCCAATGAAACTAATTGTAGAAGTAAAATCAAATGAGAACTTGTAACTCCAAATGATTATCGATGTGTGCAGTTAAATCTGAAAGATATTTCTTTCACCATCAACGAAAATAACTGAATAATGAAACTTAAAAGGAAATGCATATGAAAGTCAAATCTTTTTGGCAATTTTTTTTTATGAGCACTCTTAAACCAAAATAACAAATGATCAAAAAATAATTGTAATGAAACTAATCTAGAAAAAATTCAAGAAACTATCACACTATGAGAAAAATGGAATGTAAACAAAACTAAATATCCTTAGAACTCGCCAGGGGTCCCCCTGTGAGCGTAAGTTTGCTACTGATCAAATGATTGCTTAGTCATGCATTGAAAACCTAGGATTGTATTAATTCAAAACATAGTTTCACAAATACTGGAAATAAACCACACCGAAATTAACTTCCAAACTATCTTTTGGGTTTTGCCTTATGGATTTTATACAAGTCTTCATTAAACTAATTCAAGAGGTATATGCCTATAAAAAATGAAATTGTTTAGGAAATAGATTTAAATTAGAACTTTGTCTCCTCATGATTTGCTACTGAAAGAGAAAATCACGAGGGATTCTTCTCGAATCATATCATCATGATTGAACAAGTCTTTTTCACACTCGCCTAATGTCGTCGTGATCTCTTGCTTATCCTCGCTTGACCGCTTCATCGTCAAACCCAGAGTTTTGTCTAATCATGGATATGGATGCAGAATTCAACATTAGTTGCAGAATGATCAAAATTTTGTAATTGTAAGAATGTTTTCATTATATTTCATAAAGAAACATATATTATAAAACATGGATAATTAATTCCTTTTATAATCTGAATTGACCTTGAGTATGCTGAGACTACTACAAAAATGGTCACAAAAAGATGAAGGAGATGGAAAAAGGTAGTAAAAAAGGAAACAATTCTAGACTTAAATAGTCACACCAGGGGAAGTAACTAATGCATGCATTATTTAACTCTTCATTGGTAGATAAATACTTTCCTAGGAAGAGGTTTAAAGGAGAAGCATTAGGACATGAATGAAATCATTTCTTTCTTCAATCATATTCAACGAAATCTGTGGAAACAATAGGATAACCATGACAAAATGGAAGCTCAATTAGCTCACATTTGAAAGTTATGTCTAATGTGAGTTAAAACCCTCAATGCCTCTTGGTTCAAGTGTAAAGGATCTAGCTCATGCTACCTCATCAAACACTTGATTTGACTTTCATGTTTTAGCTTTTTCATAACGGGTTCCATTTGGTTTTATGGTATACTTTGATATGTGTAGCCCCTTGTTATCTACAGACTCTTTGCATTTTCATAATACTGACCAATAAATCTGGTTTCCCATGTGGCAGAGTGAGGCTGGTATATTTTTGTAAACAACAATGCGATTTGTTTTTTTTAAGGCAATATAATTAATTTACAAAAGAAAAGGGATTATATACATGCGATGATTGTTTTGGATATCTAGGCGTTTTCTCTTCGACAAATGATAGAGCTAGACATTTTGTTTTGATATTCAAGCTAACGATTTTTGTAATCCACATTGTTTAGCTATGATTACAACCCTTTTGATATAATTTCCCCCATTTTTGTTATAAAAAATATCTATTTTTAATAAAAAAATTATTAATTAAATTATTACTATTATTTTGTGAATAATAGTTTTAATATTTTAACATTGATGAAATTATTTATTGGTATGCATCTCTTTTATATCATACTGATCATGAGAGAAAAATCCATCTACATATAAACACAACGATAAAATTTCATATTAAATCATAAAATAACCATGTTTTTTTTGGTAACTAAATGGTACATTACCACCCCATGGAAATGCTAACTGTGTATACAATATATTATGAAAAATATCTACAGATATAAGTTAAGATAAAATAATTTTATCAATGTCCAACTATTAATCTTAATCACGTCTAAGGGATTGCTAAGTACAATAGTGTGGAATACAAAATGGGAGCAAAAAGGCTACTCCCATAAAAGCATATAAAAGAATGATAAAAAAATATATAAATTGTGCTAGATAAACTTTGTAGTAGAAAAGCACGAAATAGAAAAACAAAGAATTGAATAGCAAAACCTTTATTGAAAGAGTGGGAGATGAGGTCTCACCTATGAGATAACCACCCAAAAGCTCACCATCTCAACAATTGAGGCTTAAGAGAAGAAATTAAATGAATTTGATATTAGAAGTTGATTGAACCATCGATAAATAAGTGGAACACTACCACCTATGGGGATATGTCAACTTTTTCAATAACATAGCATGAAAATCATCTACACATATAAGGAAATTGAATGTATTTTACATTAGAATTCGTTTGAACAGTTGTGGAACAAAATAAAAGAACATGAGTTTAGTAAAATAAAATTAAAATTTTCTAATTGTTAAAGATATAAAATAAACGTATAGGTTTAAAATTTGTCAACACACATCTTTTTGTCTAAATTACTCTTCTCAACATCAGTATGGAATAATATAATATAATCCAATTTATTAAGGAATATATAAGTTAAAGCACTAGACACACGAGTTACTACTAATTCAAACATATTTCACATGATATCATGTATGTATTATTCATACTCTTGAACACTCCCTTCTTCGTGACACTGTGAAAAATATATTGAATATGGAATTTTTCTTTCAAATTTTGAAACCTCTCATTTTCCTTAAATTTGTACATCAACATTCTCAAAAATATATTCTTTGTTTTCTCTTAATATAGATCTTCATCTCTATCCATCATCATCTTCGCATCTTGTGCTCAAACATTAATATAAATTTTATAGAACAAATAAGTACCATGAAAAATAGGAAGAGTGATTTCAGGACCTAATTTTTTTTTAGTAATGAAGGTTGCAGTAGCTCCAATTCAATTAGTGAATGCTCTTATGTCTAATGCACATTATGGTACGAGGCCAAATCCCATGGATAACATCCCCATAGTCCTTATCCATAGTTGTTGTTTCACACAATATAATATCATTGGGAATATTTTCAAAGTCATGGCCATGTACAAACCATCTCTACTGCCCATAAAAAAAGGAGCTTACCGAATCATCTAGTGAGGATCTGGTGGATTTTTTTTTGTAACTTCAACTCTTATATGATAATGTTTTACAAATTTAAAATTTGATATTTAAAACAAGAAAATACAAATAGCAACTTCAAATAGATGGAGGAAGTTTATGACTAGGGTTTCTATAGTACATGGCCGAGTTTATTACAATCAAAGGAGTAGAGGTGGTGTGAACGAATGTGTAGATAGTGTTTTCGATGTTGGTTTTTGTTCGATGTAGGAGGAGCATATTGACTTATTAGAGGATCTAGTACCAATTAGGGGAATTTTGAGGTCTAAAATGGGCCTCCTAAATAAATTATAAAATAATAGTGGAAATAATAAAACAAGATTGGATTACATCATCAAATTTTAGAGGGAAAAAAGAAAAAAAAACTTATTTTTCAACTTATCTCCCTATGATTTTACTCAAATTTCGAGCGATAATACTTGTTGGATGTAGAATTTGGTTCCTCATCCAAGTAGTACCCATGTTGCATACTTTCGATGGACTTTGCTACACGAAAAATGAAAAATACATGAAAACACGTGATTGCAATCGTGTTTTTTCATGTAATAGAGTCCATCGAAAGTATGCAACATGGTACTCCTTTGATGAAGAATTAAATTTTGCATCCAACGAGTACTCCTGCTCGAAATTTGAGTAAAACCCTTAGGGAGATAAGCCATAAAAGTTGAAAAAGTAGTTTTATTATTTTATTACTTTTTAGTCTTTTTACCCTTTTACCCCAAAAATGGTGAATCTTCCCCCATGGTTGACATCATCATCTTGAATTCGATTGGTTCTTATAAATTTTATTTCGGTTGTACATTTTTTCTTAGGAGGCCCATTTTAGACCTCAAAAGTTCTCTAATCCAGGAAGGCTAATAAATCTCATATAGTCCAATAAATATATATCTAATTTGGAGGTCTTCCATATCCATATTGTTCATGACACTTAGGATTACGCCTAGAATTTGAAGAAGAGATTATGATCATTATTGGAGAAATGACAAAGGTCTTTCTACCTCTTACAACTAAGATACCATAACTTTAAGAATGAAGGTGATCAAACAAGTTTCATGTAACATAATTACAAATAGGTTCACGAGGTTCATAATTGCAAAGATGTTTCTTGTAACATATCTCCATATGAACACCAAAGATAGGGTTATATAGACTAAAAATCCATTGATGACATATGTAAGTCAAATTTCCCTATTTTAAGCCATTTCCAAAAATGGTAATAACAGATCTTGGAATTAGAACTCAGTAATGCACATTAGTTAGCTTTCAAGGTTTTGAATCAATTATAACTAACATTAAAAAATTGTTCCACATGCATAAATTATAGGATGTTAACACATGTAAGCTAATGAAATTCCAAATTAGGATAAATATAGTTATTTAATTCATATATCAAATCCATCTTTGAGGTTCATCAAATATACTCAACTAAACAATTGCACATAATATAATGATTTGATGGCTTATTTATTCTAAAGGATGATCGACAACTACTATAAAATTTAAAACATCAACTACAACATATATATAGCTATGGTTATATTCATAGCAACTGCTTTAGGGGATCCACAGAACGACGTTTTCTCACAATTGTTATAGATCTAATAATTTGCCGAGATCTATGAAATTACAGTTTGGGTACTTGAGATTTTTAGTGAGCATGTCCATGTTAATGTAAGGGTTTTGGATACCAAAATTAACGCTGAACCATAGAAACCACTACAAGTGCTCTGTCACAACGGTTATAGATTGAATAAACCACCTAAATATTTGAAATCACAATCTATATACTTTTTAGTGAGTGTGTCCATATTAATGTTAAGGTTTATGTAGATCAGAATTCCACATTCACAAATCAACATATATAGTTGTTTTGTATAAATACCTTGATGGATATGTAGTAAACTCTACATGTATGACAAACAAATTATATATTTTAAAGCACAATATATGTATTTGATAATTTTGTTGCATGTATTTGTTGAGAATGCAGCAAGATGATGGAGCTTAGTGAAATGAAGTCGCCTTCACCAAGTGGGCCCGTAGGCAAATTCTGGCGCAAAGTCTATTTTTAGACATACGGAGCATAATTTGGGAATTCCAGTTGGAGATTCTTGAAGTATGCGACATGTCGGTAAAAATAGATGAGACCCTTATTTTTAGGACCCGGGCTATTTTTAGACTGATCTCCTAAAAATATGGAAGTCAAATATTATTTACCCTTAATAATATTTTGACTATAAATAGCAGTTTACTCTCTTGGCGCACTTCAGTTTGAGTCATGGAGGTGGCTCATGCAACTGACACAAGGAATCACGTGGTTCCTAGGGTTTGATGGCATCTTGCATGGTTGGCTTCAGTTAGACTTCAGTGGCAGGAGTTTTGGAGGAGTTAACGGGATGTGTCTCCTAAAAATATGGAAGTCAAATATTATTTACCCTTAATAATATTTTGACTATAAACAACAGTTTACTCTCTTGGAGCACTTCAGTTTGAGTCATGGAGGTGACTCATGCAATTGACAGAAGGAATCACGTGGTTCCTAGGGTTTGATGGCATCTTGCATGGTTGACTTCAGTTGGACTTCAGTGGCAGAAGTTTTGGAGGAGTTAACGGGGACACATAGTGGAGTTGTGTTCTGTTTGTTTTAGTTGAACTAGTTGAGATTAGTTAACTAGCTAATCAACTAGATATGAGTGGAGTGAATTAAATAATATTTAATTCACTAATTATTAACTCATTAGTAAACTCAAGAACACTTCAGTTCACTATAGTGCATGATCAGTTCAGTGGAGACCAGTGGAAGAGGTATATGAAAGGGTGAGTAAATCTATCAGTTGGAGGATCAGTTTTGCATGGGATTTGCATTACACTTGGAGGAATTTTCCATGACAATTGCGCAGTCAAGCCAAGGGGATTCGAACCTTGGTTCTCTTCATATACAGGCCATGATTGCGCAATAGAGGCAAGGCAGTCAGCAGTGAGTTTTGAACCCGAGACTTGTTCAAAACTGAGTTAGATTGTGTGTGACTTTATGAGAAAGTACCGAGTACTTGTGAGGAGTATTGTACTTTGTTGGTTACATGATTTCTCCATTATAATATACACAATAGCCGTGGGTTTCAGCTATAGGCTTTCCCCATACATACCGAGTTAATGTGTGATTGATTTGATGTGAGATTGCTTCTATTATTTCCGCATGTACAATGACTCAGAAGGTTATGGCATATGTGACCTAAATTGACAAGACTATTAACTCAAAGTGAATATGATTATTCAGCTAATTTGTTACTATCAAGAGATTAATCAGATTCGTTTACGGTGACAAACTTATTTCTTATTGTCCGCATACTGCCGTAGCTCCTCCCATTCATCTTTCTTCTGAAAGTGAAAGGTCTAGTAAATGCCCATGCGGTCAATCTCTGATTTGGAAATAATTTGTTCTCAAGTGTAGATCGGAAGCGGTTGAGTTATCAGCTCTTGGAATTCGAATTTGCAGATTTGTCTTCTTGGTGTCGTAGCGAAGATGTCTTTCAATGGATTGCGACTGGAGTATGCTCTTGAAGGCAGCTCGAATTATGTTGCATGGAAGGATCGCATGGAGGCAGTATTAGAAGATAATGGACTCAAGGAGTTCGTAGATACGGATGTCCAAAGGCCCACTGATCCTGCTGAAGTCGAAGCATGGCAAAAGAAGATGGTGAAATGTCGAAGGATCCTGTTGGAGGGCGTCAAGGATCATATCGTATCCAGCCTGCATGGAAAGGCTTATCCATATTTAATGTGGAAAGCTTTCACGGATCTATTCCAGAGTAAGAGTGACCAAAGGAAGCTGGCGCTCAAAGATAAGCTCAGGAACATCAAGATGGAGAAGGGCGACAGTATCGCCAAATACCTCACGAAGTTCACTCAATGCAGAGATGAACTGGGAAGTGTGGGAGTTACCGTCGATGAAGAGGACATGGTCGACCTGGCTCTCCTTGGTCTTCCGAAGGCTTGGCACTCATATCAAGATAGTGTCAATGGTCGGGAGAAGCTGCCGGGATGGGAGCGCCTTTGGGCGGATCTCATGCAGGAGGAGATAAGGAGGACTACTCGAGATGGATCTTCATCAAAGGGAGCCGATGAAGAAAACTGCGCTTTGGTGGCCAAAGCAAAGAAGGGGAAGGGTAAGAAAACCTCTCATTCTGGTGCAAAGGGAAAGAAGCAGGATATGGCGAAAGTGAAGTGTTTTCACTGCCATGATCACGGACATTATGCTACCAATTTTCCAAACAAGAAGAAGAACAAGCAAGCGGGAAGATCTGCAGATGGAGAAGCTTTGGCTTCACAGTTCGAGCTTGACTTTTCACTGATTGCATGCTTGGTTTCAAGTGTGATGGGATCGGTGTGGTTTTTGGACAGCGGTGCGTCATTTCATATGACGGGAGATCGGGAGTTGTTCTCAGATCTGGAGGACAAGGATTTGGGTATGCACATCGAGATGGGCGATGACGGTAGATACAGTGCGACTGGTATCGGTACCGTATCCTTTCAGAGGGAGTCCGGTAAACCCTTTGTCTTAAAGGATGTCATGCATGTACCTGGATTGAAGAAGAACCTGATTTCAGTAGCGATGTTGGAGGATAAGGGTTATGATGTGGTCTTCAGCGAAGGAAAAGCTTTCCTGCGCAGTAAGACTACTGGAGAGACCCCGAAGATAGGGGTTCGAACTCAGAACCTTTATCAGTTGCAGGTAGATGACTGCGCAGCTATGGCATGCAAGGCGGGAGAAGTGGTGAGCCGGGATGATGAGGGCGAACTATGGCACAGGAGATTGGGCCATCTTCACCATGGAGCTTTGAAGATTATGCAGCAGATTTCTACTGGACTTCCTAAGGGCACTCTTGCGCAGTCAGATCAGTGCAAGGGGTGTACTTTAGGGAAGTATGTGAAAGCCACCTTTCACGAGAAGGATAGTCGCGCCACGGCGATCCTTGAGAGAGTTCACACAGACGTGTGTGGTCCTTTCTCAGTTGCTTCGACAGCAAAGCACAAGTATTATGTGATCTTTGTTGATGATTTCTCTCGAAAGTGCCGGATCTTCTTCATGCAGAAGAAGAGCGATACATTCGCGAAGTTCTGTGAGTTTAAAGCACTGGTCGAGAAGGAGTCGGGGAAGAAGGTGATTGCTCTAAGGAGTGATAACGGTGGTGAATTCATCTCGGCCGAATTCAAGGAGTTCTGCAGCGCAGAAGGGATTCAGAGAGAGCTCATCGCACCCCATAACCCACAGCAGAACGGGGTGGCTGAGCGGAAGAACAGAACGATCATGGGTGCTGCACGGGCGATGTTGCATGATCAGGGCCTACCCCTTCACTTGTGGGCCGAGGCATGCAATACAGCAGTGTATGTGCAGAACCGTTGTCCTCACAAGGTTCTTGGCATGAGTACACCAGAGGAGGCTTATTCTGGCAAGAGGCCTGATATTTCCCATTTGCGGATTTTCGGATCTCCTGTCTACATGCATGTGACGAAGGATGCGAGAAGGAAGCTGGATCCAACTGCTGAAGTTGGAATATTTGTGGGTACACTGATACACCTCATAACTATCGAGTGTATGTGCCAGACAGTCGCAAGACTGTTGTGCGACGGGATATAAAATTCCAGGAGGAGAAAGCCATGCAGTGTTCGCTTGAGAGGGAGCTACACTTGCATGCAGATGAGGAGCTGTTAGTTCCTAAGGAGGAGCTTCCAGATGTGGATCAGCCACAAGAGGAGATTCAGGAGGTGGAAGAAACCACCCAGGCAGCGCCAACCATCAGAGGGCGCATGCGCACGACAGAAGCTGAGCGACTGGCTCGGGATGCAGAGAAGGTTGTAGGACCACCTACAGCACAGCGCAGACAGAGACAGTCACCAGATCGGTACACTGGATACATGGCTCTTATGAGTCAATGTGTTGTGACGGAGCCATCCTCTTTTGAGGAAGCTGTGGAGGAACCCGCATGGGTTGATGCCATGATCGAAGAATATGATTCGATCATCAGGAACAGTGCATGGGAGATTGTCCCAAGACCGGTTGGGAAATCAGTTGTAGGTTCGCGATGGATCTACAAGGTGAAGCAGGCGGCTGACGCGAGTGTGGAGAAGTACAAGGCGAGATTTGTCGCCCGTGGCTTCTCACAGATCGAGGGGATTGACTATGAGGAGACTTTTGCACCTGTCGCAAGGTACTCTTCCATACGGACGATCCTTGCTCTCTCAGCGCAGATGGGTGGCACATTCATCAGATGGATGTGAAGACTGCGTTCCTCAATGGAGTTATTGAGGAAGAGGTGTACATAGAGCAGCCTGAAGGTTTTGAGATCTTCAGCAGTGAGTCGCATGTGTGCCGACTCAAGAGAGCACTGTATGGGCGGAAGCAAGCACCTCGTGCTTGGTACACTCGGATAGACAGCTACTTCACCGGGCTTGGATTCTCCAAGAGTGAGGCGGATCCAAACCTGTACCAGATTGTGGTGGAGGGGAAGCCGTTGATCATCGTACTGTATGTAGATGATCTGATTTTGACTGGCGACGAGCAGTTGATACTTTCATGCAAGGAGGATCTTGCACGAGAGTTTGAGATGAAGGACCTGGGCATCCTTCATTATTTTCTGGGATTGGAGATTTGGCAGCGCAGTGGAGGACTGTTTGTTTCTCAGGGAAAGTATGCCCGGGAGATTCTAGAGAGGTTCAACATGCAGGGCTGCAAGCCTGTTGCTCTTCCTGGAGGATGGAGGAAGGGAGATGCTACTTCGGAGGAGGTAGTGGATGCCACTGTCTATCGACAGTTGGTGGGGTCGTTGATGTATTTGGTCAATACTCGACCCGATATATGCTATGCAGTTAACCAGCTTTCGCAAGCTATGGTTAAGCCTACCAAGCTCTTTTGGAAGGCGGGCAAGCATGTATTGCGCTATATCAGAGGCACATCGGGATATGGTCTATGGTACAGACAAGAGGATGGAGTGAAGCTTTCTGGCTTCACTGATGCAGATTGGGCAGGGAGTCCAACGGACCGGAAGATCACTTCTGGAGGAGTTTTCAGCATTGGGTCGACAGCAGTTTCCTGGTACAGCAGGAAGCAGAGATCCGTGGCACTCAGTTCAGCAGAGGCCGAGTACATGGCAACAAGCTTGGCTGCATGTGAGGCTATTTGGATGAGGAAGATCCTCGCAGGTTTGTTCAGGTTGCATTTGGAGCCTACAGTGATCTACTGTGATAACCACAGCTGCATCAAGCTCTCGGCTAATCCAGTTTTTCATGATAGGTCCAAACATATCGACATCAGGTACCATCACATCAGAGATTGTGTTCAGCGGAGGATCATGATGCTTTCATATGTTCCCACGGAGGATCAGGATGCCGACATCCCGACGAAGGCGCTCACCAGGAGCAAGTTCGAATTCCACAGAGGCAGGATAGGGATTGCAGATAATCCATATCTTGCTGAGAGGGAGTGTTGAGAATGCATCAAGATGATGGAGCTTAGTGAAATGAAGTCGCCTTCACTAAGTGGGCCCGCAGGCAAATTCTGGCGCAAAGTCTATTTTTAGACTATGTCTATTTTTAGACATACAGAGCATAATTTGGGAATTCCAGTTGGAGATTCTTGAAGTATGCGACATGTTGGTAAAAATAGATGAGACCCTTATTTTTAGGACCCAGGCTATTTTTAGACTGTGTCTCCTAAAATATGGAAGTCAAATATTATTTACCCTTAATAATATTTTGACTATAAACAGCAGTTTACTCTCTTGGCGCACTTTAGTTTGAGTCATGGAGGTGGCTCATGCAACTGAAAGAAGGAATCGCGTGGTTCCTAGGGTTTGATGGCATCTTGCATGGTTGACTTCAGTTAGACTTCAGTGGCAGAATTTTTGGAGGAGTTAACGGGACAGATAGTGGAGTTGTGTTATGTTTGTTTTAGTTGAACTAGTCGGGATTAGTTAACTAGCTAATCAACTAGATATGAGTGGAGTGAATTAAATAATATTTAATTCACTAATTATTAACTCATTAGTCAACTCAGGAACACTTCAGTTCACTACAGTGCATGATCAGTTCAGTGGAGACCAGTGGAAGAGGTAGATGAAAGTGTGAGTAAAGCTATCAGTTGGAGGATCAGTTTTGCATGGGATTTGCATTACACTTGGAGGAATTGTCCATGACAATTGCGCAGTCAAGCCAAGGGGATTCGAACCTTGGATCTCTTCATATACAAGCCATGATTGCGCAATAGAGGCAAGGCAATTGGCGGGGAGTTTTGAACCAGTGACTTGTTCAAAACTAAGCTAGATTGTGTGTGACTTTATGAGAAAGTACTGAGTACTTGTGAGGAGTATTGTACTTTACATGATTTCTCCATTATAATATACACAATAGCTGCGGGGTTTTCAGCTATAGGCTTTCCCCATACATACTGAGTTAATGTGTGATTGATTTGATGTGCGATTGCTTCTATATTATTTCCGCATGTGACAATTAATTGTGGAAGAAGGTTATGTGTTATACATGCAATTCGAAATTGATGTATGATCGGGTTAATCTTCATTGAATAAGTGATTTATTAATTATCATTCTCTGAGTGATTTATTAATTGATTTTTTTTCTTCTTTTTTTCTTCCCTTTTTTTTTGTGGAAGAAAAACTTTAAATGTCATCATCTTTTGATATAAAATTCATAAAAATTTCCTAGAATTTGTCATTTTCCAACTTTTTTTTTTTATTGAATTTTTTTATAATTTTTATTTATTTATATGTCATTTTAACAAAAAAGTATTGAAATATTATTTTTATTATATCTATATGTAAAATGCATATTTTTTGTCTAGTGTTTAAAATTATTATTTTTTATTGACAATTATTTTATGTGTATTGAAATATTAGTTAACAATTTATAAATACATAAAAATTTTAACCTCAAAATATTAGTGTTATTGTTATTTTTTTAAATTTTGCAAAAAAAAATTAAAACATTGATTATAAAAAAATATTGCAAAGATAAACAAAAAAACACTTATTTAGAAAACTCTTAAAAACAAACGTCTTAAGATGAAAAAGAAGAAGAAGAATAAGACAACTTGAAAACTGGTTAAATAGTCAACATTCAAAAGAAAATTGTGCGTATTTAGGACATAAGAAAATTTAAAGTGTAACAAATATGCCATTAAAAAAAATGTTGATCCTTTTCAAAATCCACATGAAAATCACCAATATTTAAAAAAATTAGCCTCACCCAAAATTTTAGAAAATTTAAAGTGTCCAAATTAAGTCCTCTTAAAAAAGGTTGATGTTGCATCAAAATTTTTCAAAATCACCATGAAAATCACTAATATTTAAAAAAAAATGTCCATACTTGATACATAAGAAAATTTAAAGTGTCAAAAATATGCTAAAAAAGGTGTATTCTGAATGAGCACTTTTCAAAATCGGATGATTTTTTGCTATCTAAAAAAATGGGTACTTGGTACAGTTCTCGTTTCAAAGTTTACATTGTTCTTTCTACATTTCTGCATGTTGTTCATGTAGTAGGGTAGCCTCTTTATGTAGGTGGGTAGCTTGTTCCTACAGATGAGCGCCTTGCCCCTGTGATTGTATTTGTTGCTTTATTTCCTCAATAGGTTTGTGCTTTTTTATTGTTTGTCCCTCTGGTGCCTTTAAATATGCTCCTCTTTATAATGTATCCCTTTTTTTTCAAAACTAGTTGTTTCCTCAGTAGTGATAGACATAGCATAAGGAGGTTTTGGCTTGCATTGTACCTTATCCTAGTGCTTTTCCTCCTAGTGTAAATAGCATATTGATTACTTGTCTTTGGATTTGGCTTTGTCGAGGTGCTGACTCTTGCTAATGAAGCTACAATTTCCCTCTCTTCTTCCTCCACGAGTTCTTCTCCTTCATTTCGTTCTAAATGGTTGGCCACTGCCTTTTATTTCCTCTTCTTAGTTGACCTCTTTTGGGGATTTTCAACCCCTGTCTATGTTTTTTCAAATTCTGCCTAGGTCTCAAAGAATGCCCATACGTCCATTTCCACAAAGTGCATGTAGGGAATGGGATGTTAAAGGTGTTTTAATGCATTCGTGACAAAAATATAATCAATATGTGATGGACTAGGTAGTTCTGGTTACCCTAATTGACCTTGGTGCTCATCTCCTTAAGGGATTGGAGGAGGAAGTACAAGATGCTTAACCGCTCATGAGTTGGTAGGTCAACATGGAATCTCAATTGGTAGGGGAGTCTAAATTGGAAAGCATACACTATGTTTAGCCTTCACTCACAAAAAAAATTCCCTACTGGTCACATTCTTATCCTCATATAATTTTTCATTAGGGAGCAAGAATCCTCTCTTGGCATTGATAACTTCATGTCTTTCTTCTTTACTCCAATGTACCCGCTTTGGGAGAGTGGTGGCCCTATTGATTGATTTTTCATCAACATACATTACCATCCCTTTGACTGTAGTGATTTTTTCTTGGTATTCAGGGTGTTGTAAGTTAATGGAAAAATCTAAGGAAAGTTCATCATCATATCTTATGAGTTTTTCAAAGAAGCCCAACCACTGGAAGTTTTCTAGGATGGCCACAAATTCAAGGTTCTCATGAATCCTTATGGTATCGATTGGTTCTCTTTTGTTGAATCCAACCCCCATGGTGTATGCAGGAGTCTAATATTTATTTTCTCAATTTTGGACAAATTTCTAGGCAGGGGAGGATATTACACTACAAGAATCAGGGTTTCCTATGGCAACATGTGTTAGGTCCCTATATTACTAGTATAGTTCCTTATTGTTGTTAGTGTAACCCCCTTATTGTTATTCTTGTACCCTTGTAACCCCCATATTGTTATTATTGTGCCCTTAAATTATTATTGTTAGGTCGGATAGGATTACATTGTGGCCCCATGGAATCCTATATATAGAAAGGAGGTTTTGTAATTTGAATCATCCAAGAATTGTTCATTCATGTAATGTATTGGAGGTTTCCCCTTCGAAGTGGCTTCTTTCTATTACGTTGATATCTCCTTTCTTCTATTTTGGGAGCTGGTTCCACAACATTTGGTATCAGAGCTTGGGATTCTATGGTTTCGCTGCTCCAAACAGGTCATCGTGGAATTTTCGCTATAACGTTTTTTCTACGAAGGTTCAGAAGCTGAAATTTTTAGAGTGTGAAGTCGAAATCTTGAGGAACATCTTCGCAAAATTTCAGAGCTTGGTTCACAATATTTTCAGAGATATGATCTATGGAAGTTAGGTCTTTCTGCAAGCTCCTGAATTTCACTTAAAAAGGTCATCGCGGAATTTTCGCTATAACTATTTTTATACGAAGGTTCAAAAGCTAAAATTTTTAGAGCGCGAAGCTGAAATCCTGAGGAACATGGTCGCAGAATTTCAAAGCTTGGTTCACAATATTTTCAGAGATATGATCTATGGAATTTAGGTATTTTTCAGGCTCTCGAATTTCATCTCAAAGAGATGATCGTGGGAAAATCTTTATAACTCTCTCTCTGAGCATCAGATTGGAATTCTGTAAAAAGTGAATGGAAGTACATGGATTGTAGTTTCCTACCTATAAATTTCAGATAAAAAGGAGCAAACAATAACATGTGGCAAGTCGTACAAGTTTGCTCCATTGAACGAGTCCATAATTAGGTCATTGTGGGAGATTGGACATAACTTTGTCTTGGAGAAGCCAAATCAAGTCAGACCTGTGGCATTTGAAAGAAGCTTCAGAGGAATACTAAATGGCCGAATTTCAGATATTGAGGATCTGTAATTATAGAGATAAGTCAATTTCAATATATAGCTCCGCAAAAGCAAGTAAAAGGTGTGTATTGTTTTTTCCGAATTGCATAAGTCTTGTTTGAAGAATCAAGTTGAATTGATTCCAAGGGAATATTATAGAATAGATATCAATATTGGATTCTCAAATGGCCCCTAAAAATAATTCAACACCCATTAAGCGTTTAGAAGGCTCTACTATGACTCATGAAGACGAAGAATGGCAACATGACATATCAAAATTACAAGAGCAAGTGCAACAAATTTGACTCTCGCAAAGAGCAACAAAAAATGACATGGAAGTTTTGAAGAAAGGAGTGGAATCTAAGATGGATGGTTTGAAGAATGGCATGGAAGCTAAGATGGATGGCATGTAAGCTGACATGGAATCTAAAATGGATGACATGGAAGCTAAGATGGAAAACATGAAGAATGATCTAAAAGCAGACATGGAAGGTTTGACAAAGTTGATACAAAAAATGTTTCCTAATGGTGAAAAGATAGAAGAGGAAACTCATGATGAGAACAAAATAAATGCTAATTGTGATTTTATAAACTCTAATGTTGGCGGGAAGAACCACCATATTCCAAAAATGGATATGAGGAAGTTTGATGGAAAGGATCCTGTAACATGGATACTACAGATGGAGCAATGTTTTGATCTCAATAATGTGAAAAACACACAAAAGGTACGCATTGCAACTTTACATTTAGAACAAAATACATTTGTATGGTATCGATGGCTTTTCTCCCATAAGGAAATTGTCACTTGGTCAATTTTTAAGAAGGAAATGATAGCACATTATGAGGATACAAAGAGCAACACCTTCTTTAGCCAATTGATAAATCTAAAACAAAAGGGTTTAGTGGGGGAGCACATTGAGGACTTCCAAAAATTGAATATAAGGGTAACTAATATTCCAGGGGAACACATAATTGATCTCTTCATAGGCACTTTAAAGGATAACATCCAACATGAAGTTCGCGTTTTGGAACCTAATTCATTGGAGAAGGCATTCAGGTTGGAAAGAAAAATTGAATGTAAAATTATGGCGACAAGGAAGCCTATCACTCACTTCTATAAAGAGGGAAGTGTTGCTACTCCTAGATTTCAACAACCTACAAGGTTGACACCACAACAATTGGAAGAAAAAAGAGCAAAAAGGCTTTGCTGCAGTTGTGATAGCAAATATACTAAAGGTCATAAGTGTGCTAAGAAGAAATTATTTTACATAGATTGTGAAGAGGAAGAAGAAAATGAACAAGAAGAGGATATACACCAGGAACCAACCCTAGAAGAGGAAGAAATGATTCCAACCATATCGTGTAATGCATTGGTAGGAATTACCACTCCTCAAACTCTCAAGATAGAAGGACATATCAAGAAGGAAAATGTAATAGTGTTGATTGATTCAGGTAGTACCCATAATTTTATTCATTGTAAGGCAGCCAAGGAATCGAATTGTTTCCTATACCCAGCACCAAAATGTCAAGTGATGGTTGCAAATGGAGGAACTATAAATTTCTCTGGAAAATGCCATAATATCAAGCTAGCCATGGGGGAATATGTATTGAGTAGTCCAATGCTTTCCATCCCAATGGGAGGTGCTGATGTTGTACTATGAGTACAATGGTTACAATATTTTGGGGACAATAGCTTTTAATTTTCAAGAACTTCTCTTAAAAAAAATTTCGGAAGGAAAGGAAATCGAATTACGGGGTATCACAAGGAAGCCAAGAAATATAATAAGCTCTAATGTCATGAAAAATCTTCTGAAGAAAGAACAACAAGGCGTAATTTCACAATTATGCTCACTAGAAGTTCCAACATCAAAATCATTTATTTCTCCATATCTCCAAAAAGCCTTGGACAATCATTCCAAGTTGTTTGAAACTCCCAAAGGAATCCCACCTATTCGTGATCAAGATCATGCTATTCATTTGATTCCAGGAAGTGTTCCTCCAAACATCAGGCCTTAAAGATATCCTTATGTCCAAAAGAGTGAAATTGAACGTATGATTGCAGAAATGTTATAGGCTGGTATAATTCAAGCTAGACAAATTTCTTTCTGTGCTCCAGTAGTATTGGTGCACAATAAGGATGGATCATGGCACATGTGTCCAGATTATAGGGAGCTCAATAAGCTCACTATTAAAGATAAATTTCCCATTCCTGTGATTGATGAATTATTGGAAGAATTACATGGAGAAATTTATTTTACCAAGTTGGATATTCATTCGGGATATCGTCAAATTAGAATGAAGACTAAAGATATTTTGAAAACAGTATTTTGAAGTCATGAAATTATGAATTTTTGGTCATGGCTTCTGGCCTTACCAATGCACCTTCTACATTTCAAGGGTTGATGAATTCCATTTTCAAACCCTTCCTTAGAAAATTTGTGTTAGCATTTTTTGATGATATACTAATCTACAAGAGGTCTTGGAAGGATCATGTTCAACATGTTGACAAGGTGCTCAAACTATTTGAGGAGAAACAATTATATGCAAAAACCTCAAAATGTTTCTTTGGAGTATAAGAGGTGGAATATCTAGGTCATATTGTATCTCAGGAGGGTGTTAAGGTAGACCCTAACAAAATTAAAGCCATTAAGGACTGGAAAGTCCCCACAACCATAAAGTAGTTGTGAGGATTTCTCGGGTTAACACGGTATTATCAAAAGTTTGTTAAGAATTAAGGGAGAATATCAACACCTCTAACAACATTATTGAAGAAAAGATGAATTTTCATGGACTTTGAAGCAACCAAAGACCTTTTTTCATCTTAAAGTGATATTGCTAACCCACTTAGATGTAGCTACGCTTGAGACTTCACAGACCTTTAATGGAGATGTGATGCCTTAGGAATGGAATTGAGTCTTGTTTAATGCAAGGAAGACCCATTGCTTTTGAAAGTCGTCCGATCAAGAAAGTGACTAGAAAGCTATTTACGAGAAGGAAATGTTAGCAATCCTACATGCACTAAAGAAATGGCGAACTTACGTATTGGGAAGACACTTCAAGGTAAAAAATGATCATGATAATCTTAAACACTTTTTGGAACAAAGACTATCTTCAGAAGAGAAGCAAAAATGGGTCACAAAGATGTTAGGTTATGAATTTGAAATAATCCACAAAAAAAGGGAAGCTAAATGTTGTTGCAGATGCAATCTCAAGAAATATTCAAGAGGTGGAAGCATTTCTTTGTGCCATATCTATTATCCAACCAAATTTGATAACCGAAGCAAGGGATGAATGGAAGAAGGACGAAGAAGTGTGGACACTCATTCAAAAGTTGCAGCAAGATCCTAGTACATCTAATACATTTAGTTGGAAAAATTATTCCTTATGGTACAAAGATCGCTTATATATTTTCAAGAATTGCCAACTAAAACAAAATATTATTTTTGAATTGCACACTTCTCCTTTAGGAGGACACTCAGGATTTTTAAAAAATTACCACAGGGTGAAGAAAGAATTTTTTGGGATGGCCTTAAATCTGATATTCAAAAGTTTGTGGCAGAATGTTTGGTTTTCCAGCAGAATAAATTTTAGACAATTAATACCTCGGGTATTCTACAACCTTTATCCATTCCAAGTCAACGTTGGGAGGAGATTTCAATGGATTTTATCACAGGCTTACCTAAGTCCGAATGAAAGAGTGTCATCATGGTGGTAGTTGATAGACTTACCAAGTATGCACACCTTTGTGCATTATCTCATCCATTTAAAGCAAGTACAGTTTTTACTACATTTATGGACACAATTCAAAGCTACATGGAAACCCAGGGGTTATTGTGAGCGACGAGGAGATCCCATTTTCTTTAAAATTTTTGGACGGAGTTATTTTCTTGTTTGGGTACTCAATTAGCACATAGCTCATCATATAATTCTCAATCCGATAGTCAGCGAGATAGTAAATAAATGTTTGGAAGGATATCTTCATTGTTTTGTATCGATAAACAAACATAATGGGTCGAGTGGTTACCTCTCGTTGAATGGTGGTATAACACTTCCTTCCATGCTGTGAAAAAATGACCCCATTTTATGGCACTTTATGGATATCATCCACCATCCATCCACATCATCTTTAAGAGAAAATTAGAAGGTTCAAAGTGGAAGATCACATCGAGCATCAACAAGAAGTTCTCCAACTCTTAAATGATAACCTAAATTTGGCACAAAATCGAATGAAACAATAGGCAGATCAACATCGCAGTGAGAGAAGTTTTGATGTAGGAGACTGGGTATTTTTACGGCTACAACCATACAAAAAGATGTCCCTCGAGCAAGCTAAGAAGGATAATAAATTATCACCAAAGTACTATGGTCCTTACAAGGTGTTGCAAAATATTGGTATTATGGCATACAAATTGGAGCTTCCTACTTCTTCGCGAGTGCATTCAATTTTCCATGTTTCATGCTTAAAGAAGGTTATAGGTGAAAATCCTCCAGTTCAAACAATATTGCCAGAACTTGATGAGGAAGGAAAAATCATATTGGAACCTGAAGCAGTCATGGAAACAAGAACTTGATAGCTACAAAATCGATCAATTTCAGAATATACGCCAGTGGAAGAACTTACCCAGAAGATTCTACATGGGAGGATGATAATTTATACGAAGCACTGAAAGCTACTCAAGCGTTGAGGACAACACTATTTTGGAGAGGAGGGGCATGTTGGGCACCTATATTACTACTATAGTCCCTTATTGTTGTTAGTGTAACCCCCTTATTGTTATTATTGTACCTTTTTAACCCTCATATTGTTATTATTGTGCCCTTAAATTATTATTGTTAGGTCAGCTAGGATTACATTGTGGCCCCGTGGACTCCTATATATAGAAAGGAGGTTTTGTAATTTGAATCATCCAAGAATTGTTCATTCATGTAATGTATTGGATGTTGCCCCCTCGAAGTGGCTTATTTCTAAGGCGTTGATATCTCTTTTCTTCTATTTTGGAGCTGGTTCCACAACAACATGGGATTTTTTCTTGAAAAAATAATGCATAGTTCCTTAATTAATAAATCAACTAGTTTTCTATCCAAATTTAGACTATTCAGTATTTTTAGAGGAAAAATAAAATTAACTTTTCCTCTGTTAATTTACTTTCCAGACACAAAAAATCTAATGGTTGGTAAATTTCAATGATGAAGTAATAGATCAGATCCCAGTGTGAGTGAAATGATGGTAAGAGTTTGAACTTACAATTTTTGGACATAAATCAACCTCTTTGGTATTATCGAGGACCTTTGTGATTATTTTCAGCGATGCTATGTACTCTTGTTGCAAAACCCTCCCTCCTGTAGTTGTTTGCAGTATTTTTTATAACACTGAAATGCTAAACCTGATGCCCTATAACATTCCCCTGTAGTGAGGGAAAACTTGTCATGGGCCTTTTAATTCTAATTTGCATGTAGGACATTTAAATAAAAAGAGGTGGTGAAATTTGAGTTGACATCTCACTTAAGTGGAGATAATTCCAAATGGTGGACGAAGAGAGCTCAATGCAAACCATTTGAATTGGCTCCACCTATCACTATCTACATTTGTTATTCATATTCCACTTTTCCTTTCCATTAAGATACGACAATGGCCACCTTTTCAAACAATCATCGTTTTTGTCTCATTCACCCTCCCACATGTGGGATGAACTTTTAGACAAAGTGGAGTTTGCTTGCCAAATTTATTCGAGTCCTCTGCTAGTTTATTTGGCTATAAAACCAAACCCTTTTGCATAAATAATGTTTCCTTATGCTCTAAATGAATTCGTAAGGTGAGTATTAGAGTATTTTCACACCTGACGCTTTACCTTTTCATGATGCTAGAGGCTGCTTTTTTTGTGTACTTGTAGGTGTTTTTAGGTCGTTGTTGGTAAATAACAATCCTCTAAAAAATTACAAGGAATCCTATAACTGCTTAGGCTCATTTTTTCAAAACCGTAGTGAATGATTGCTTTGGTGCTACTGGAGCTGTTGATGTTTTTTTGGATGTTGTAGTCTTCTTCAGGAGTGTTTTTGTTGCTCTGCAGATTGAGCCTGTAAGATCTTTGTCGACTGCTACAGGACTGTGTAGTCTCTTGTAGTAGTCACAGAGGTCCCTCATTCTCACAAAAATACCTTTTCAAAATTGCAAGGGGACTTGATAATTCATGGAAGAGCTAATGGTGCTAATAGAAAAGGTTCTTATTGTGGCTATGGTGGTAGAGACAAGAAACTAAGTTGTTGCAGGGCTAGAAATGACAAACAATGAAGGGGAATTTAGTATATAATGCATGGTGATGGAGGAGCTAGATGTTAAGATGTCCCTGGTTCTTTTCTTTAGCTGAGATGCAAAGGAATCCCTCAACCTATATCTCTTTCTTAAAACTGGGTTATCCTATAGAAATATAAGAGTTTTTTGTAGCAGTTAAGGGAAGATGACAAAAACACACGAGAAAGAGCTGAGGATGGAATTTTGGTATGGTAGACGATGAAATTATTTGCAAAATAGTGCATGAGGTATGATCTAGGTCCATTTCGAGTGTTGAAGTTGATGTCATGGGCTAAATGTACAAACTAAATTGTTTACTTCTTTCTTCGTGTAGTACCTAAACACAAGTTAAGGTGAGACAAAATATTATTATTATTTATTTATTTATTTTTTCGAGGCCTACTGGATGCCTCATGGAGGTTGCCTCAAGTGCCTCAAAGGAGGTTTTCATTTGAGGTTATGTTTTTTTCCTTTTTATTGGTTAAGGAATGAATGGATTGGGAGCCTTGATGTTCTCAATTACATTCAGTCTCTTGCTTATTGAATTGGTAAAATCCACCTTAGAGAGGGGCATCTTGTAGAATTTTAGGGTGAATGCATGAATATGGGCTACACTTTGGGGCCAAATATGGTAATGAAATTTCAAGCTTTTCCTCTTTTATCGAATTGAATCCCTCAAAATTCATGTAAGCATTGTGAATTTTGATTAAGAGTAAACCAATAATATGTGGATAATTATGGTGTATTATGATGTAGGAGCATCACATGAGATGAATTTCACCGACGTGAGTGGTCAAATTATCTTTTCGTAGAGAGGGTTGGTTCTCTCAAATTTACTTTTATTTATTGTAATAATTTGTTTTTCTTTCATTTATTGTAATAATTAGAGAAATTTTAAATTAGGAGAAAAATTTAAGGTTGTTAGAATAGGTGTGCATCAGACCTATTGAGTAGGGATTTAATTTGTTAAACAGATAAAAATAGTGAACCACATTTAGAATAGTAAGCAGGAAAAAATGCATTTGTTTTGATTAAATAGAGAGTGTGAGAGAGCGAGAGACAAAGAGGACAGAGAAGAGCGCAGATTGTTGTAACCAAGCCGAGAGGGAAAAATTGTTAATCAAGGTTGTTATTAATGGAAACATGGCTTTGACTGAGATGTCAATATTCTTGAGATGCCTGGTTCTAGATAATGATGTCTTGCCCTAAGAAGTTGCCAAATGTCCGATTAGTGATCTAGTCCCTAAGTACAAGTCCATGATGTGAAGAACTATACTTAATGAAGCCATACTTGTGATGATGCTATACTCTTATATGACCACACTTAATGATGGTTTTTGATGAAGATTGGAAGACTGAGAAATGACGTGATTGATGATTGAAAGAGACCTTCCTAATGATACTGCCTATAACATATCACTGTGCCACTATATAATACACTCATTGTTGATGTCCTACCATGATATTATGATGAAGGTGTTAAACAATGAAGAAGCCTAACAAGAAAAGCCTATTTTCCCTACCTCAAATTCTGCACTAACTAATGACCAGTCACATTAAATTTTTTTTTTTTACTATCTTAGAGGCAGCCTCTCAATTTGATACCAATGCCATCTTTTAGAGCAAAATTTTGTCTTTCCAATGAGCTTTTACTTGCCCCGAAACTCCTAGTGGTTTGTGAGAAAATGAATTTTTAAGTTTAAAAGTAATATTTTTTAAGGCTAGATGACCCACACTCAGACATTCATGTCGACCTCCCTCCAAGAGACGTGTCCCTTTATTAAAGGTAGAAGTCCTATATAAATATGACGTCCAACACCTCATTTCAAGCATGAATTCAGTCAAGATTTCATAGAACAAGTACATAAGGATAAAGGAGGCTGAGGAGGTTTTTAATCACTGTTTGGGCTAAAAATACTTATGTTTTAGGATTAAAACGTCTTGAGGACAGTTAAGGATATATTTGGGAAAATATCTTTATGCTTTTCTTCGAAGTCGAACTTGAAGAAAACTACTGTAACTATGGTAATACAACTGCTGTTCCAAATTTGTGACATGAAAGTGTGGTCAGATAGTTTGCTAGTGGACTGTAATATATCACAGTTTGGACCTCTGTTTTGGATCATCTTTGGTTGCTGATTGTCCACTGAGCATATAGTTTGAGGAGAGCTGTAGTACTAGTCACATTTGTGAGGAGTCAAAGGTCTGTTTGGAGAACTAAAAACAGTCCAGAACTTAAGCACATAGGAGCAACACTAACATGGAAGCCAGTTGCAGCAGTTAGGAGGCAGTTTGGAGGAGTTTAAGTACGCTGAAGTGGACAATCATCTTGCCCTAACCATTCAACCCAATCTACAACAAAAAGACACCAAATTTGAATCTTTTAAAAGAAGTCCCTTTGACATAGAGTTGGAAAAATTTGGAGATATCATTAATCTCAGTGACCATTGTTTGAAGCCTTATTGAAGTAGTTATTGAGAGAGCGTTGTTCGGAATTGCATTCAATATTTTTGGAGAAGAAGTTGGACGACCTTGTTGAGTGCTTAAAAGACTTGTTGTAGACCCTTGTTGAAACAGACTTGTGAGTATAATTCTAGTGTTTTGGATCTGTGACACTTGATTGGGAGTTTTGGGTATCTTTTGAGAAGCAGTTCATTGAGCATTGTTCATTGGAACCTTAACAATATTTTGCTTGAAAAGGATCATTGTAAAGTAGCCCTTGAACCCTTGAAGAGGTATTGAAGACTTGATCTAGGGAAAGCAACCTAGAAACATTCTTGAAGACATCATTATGCATTGTTGAAGATCCATTGAAGAAGCCCTTGTAGAGGCCTAGAGTAGGTGCGGAATTTGGGCTGCCTATTAAAGACACCTTGAAGGATACTTGAAGATATTTGGAAGGCTTATAGAAGCTGGACTTGGAGATATTATTGGAGATCATGATGCATTGTTGATGTCATCATGAGGTGAACTTGGAGATATTATTGGAGATCATGATGCATTGTTGATGTCGTCATGAGGTGACTTGGAGAATTTGGTTGGGTAAGATGAAGAGCAGTGGTGACACCTTCTAAGAAGAAAAGGTGGTCATTGATAATGCAACGTGGAGACTAAGTGTGACAAAGCTCGTTGAAGAATACATTGGGAGCTGTGAATAATAACCAAACATATTTTGAGGAAGTGAAGTTGCGGGTTGGAGCCCAAGAGGTTAGAGCCTCATAGAGACAAGGTCGGTGCCTTGGAAGATAGGGTTGGAGCCCTAGAGGATTGGAGTCCTCAAGAGACCAGGTTGGAGCCTGTACCAGATATAGGGTTGGAGTCCTTGAGGTTGGTGCCTCAGAATTGACAGGGTTGGAGCCTTCGAAGACCAAGTCGGTGCTTGGAAAATATAGGTTGGAGCCTGGGAGATTGAAGATTGGTGTCTTCATCTAGGGTTGGAGCCCTAGATACATTGTAAAGAGGAAATTAATAAAATCATTTATTATTATTGTTCATTTTGTGTTCTAAATATAAGTGATCTAACTGGTAAAATTAACAATTGAAAAGAAATACTGATTCACCCCCCTCTCAGTATTTCCAGCAATTGGTATCAGAGCCAATACCTTCACTCAAAGCCTAACAGTTTGAAGGTTGATCATTAGAACACAAATGGAAAAGCCGAGGAAGAAATTTTCCAATCCTCCTAAAGATGTGTCTTCCTCAAACATTGAAATTGAAGTAAATCAATTTGCGAAGGCTTCATTGTTCAATGGAAATTTTGATATATGGGTGGCAAGAATGAGGAATTTCTTGCAGACTCAAGGAATTGAAGTTTGGAAATCAGTGATTACTAATGACACGATGGACGAAGAATCCAAGGAGTACAATACAAGAGCAATGAAGGAAATTTTGAATGGGTTACCAAATTCTGTGAAGGCTAATTTTGTAAAATGTTCGTCAGCAAAATTCATATGGGACAAACTTCATGATCTCCACTCAAAAGGAGTGTTGACAATGATCTCAAGTCAAGAAGATGATGGAAAACAAGAAAGAAGTCCAGAATCCATCAAGGAAGGTGAAGATAAGAGAGATGAAAACAAGGCTAAAGAAGACCTAGAAGATGAAGAGAACAAAGAAGAATTTGAAGAAGATCTCCTGAATAAAATTATGGCTTCCATGGAAGTCATTAACGGTTTGAAAAAGGAAAATGAGGAACTTAAGAAGAAAGCGCAAGATGGTAACCAAGACAAGACAAGGAAGGAAGTTGACTTTGTTAAGCTTCAAGTACAAGAAAGAGATGAGGAGCTCGTCAAACTTAAAGAAGAATTTCATCTAAACAAAAGAAAGCATCATGAAAAAGTCATATCTATGAGAAATCCATTGGATAAGGCAAAGAAAAGGGAATAAAATTTGTCAAGCCACCTTGAAGAAATACTTAAGAGCTTGAACAATATTGAAGCATAGACTAGTCAATACAAGGAAGAGGTCTCCTCTCTTAGATCTCAACTAGAAGAAGCAAGGAAACAAGCACAAGGAGCCGAGAAGGTGATGGAAACTTTGGAATTCATAGAAGGACAAGTTAATGAATTAGAAAAGGAGAGAAACACCATGATATTCCAACTGGAAGAAAAGGATGAAGAAATCTTGAAAATAAAATCAGACATCAATCTTCTCAAGCCCGAAACATGTGAAGCTACAAGAATAAAAGAAGAAATGGAGAGCAGTCTAGCAAAAGAGAATGAAGAAGTCTTCATAATGAAATGAAATATCATCTCCCTTAAAATCGAAGCACATGAAGCAACAAGGATGATGGAAGAAATGAAGAAGAAACTAGTTATGAAAGATGAATATTGTGAAAAGTTGAAAGGATAAATTGTCTTTCTTAATAAGGAAGTTGACTTGCTGAATAAGAACTTGAAAAGCTTTCAAACCCTAGATGAAATCCTAAGTCATCAAAGGTCTCCCCTTGATAAATCTTGTCTTGGCTATGCAGGTGAATCCTCAAGCAAGAATGATAATGCTTCAAACAACAAATATGTGAGGAACCTAGAAAGAAATGTCGATGCTCCCAGTTCCAGTAAGGGTAAGGAGAAGAACCAAGACAAAAACGGAAGAAATTATATTCCAAGGAGACTTGCAGATGGTGTCAAGAATACAAAAGGCAATGAATATCAGCAAAGAATCCCAAGGCAAAAATAATTCAGAAGTACATCAAGGAAAACTCCATCTTCGAGGTACCAAAGTATATTTCTTGGTTATTGCTATTCTTGTAAAAAATTTGGGCACATGGCAAAAGACTGTAGGGCATATCACAAAGACAAATATAATGGTCCCCGTTAATCTCCTCGAAGAAATTTTGCAAGAAGAAGTCATGATTTCTTATTCATGAAAAAAATAGAGTGCTTCAATTTCCATAACATTGGACATATGGCACGCGATTGTAACTTGACTTGGGCCCCTGCACAAACTAGAACCATGCCAGAGAAGAAAGCTACACAAGTATGGAGAAGGAAACAAGTTGGGTCTGGAAGTCTCTTGAACACTCCAGCGAACAACACATGTTGTTGACTAGATGAATTCATCCTTGATATTCCAAGTATTTGATGGTGAAACCCTGCTAAAAAGAGACCATGCATACAGTTAGGGGGAGTTTGTGATTCTTGAGTATTCCTGCAGAAAGTGATCCGTGAGTGGGTACTATGAAATCCTTGATGAGTTACACATGGAAAATTTTGATAGATCATCTCTCAGGAGCAACTCCATTGAAGAACATGATTCCAATATTGACTTCTTCCACCCGATCACAAGGCAACAATCCTTCTTGAAGCTAGAGGAGTTTATGCAGGTAGGGGGAGTTGGTCCATCACATGAAGAGATACAAACACATATATCATGGACCATAATTCTAGAAGAAAGAGCACCATGACAGCGGGAGTAACATACCTATGAAGGATTACTATTCATAAAGAAAAGAAGTAGCTTGACAAGGGGAGTACTTGGGCACCCCGTTTTCCATTGATGTCAAAGGGGGAGAGAATGTTGGAAGGGCAAGAATATTGCCATCAATGACAAAGAGGGAGATTGTTAATCAAGGTTGTCATTGATGGAAACATGGCTTTGACTGAGATGTCAATATTCTTGATATGCCTGGTTCTAGATGATGATGTATTTCCCTAAGAAGTTACCAAATGTCTGATTAGTGATCTAGTCCCTAAGTACAAGTCCATGATGTGAAGAACTACAATTAATGAAGCCATACTTGTGATGATGCTATACTCTTATATGACCACACTTAATGATGGTTTTTAATGAAGATTGGAAGACTGAGAAATGACGTGATTGATGATTGAAAGAGGCCTTCCTAATGATACTGCCTATAACATATCACTGCGCCACTATATAATACACTCATTGTTGATGTCCTACCATGATCCTATGATGAAGGTGTTAAACAATGAAGAAGCCAAAACCATGAAGAAGCCTAACAAGAAAAGCCTATCTGCCCTACCTCAAACTTTGCACTAACTAATGACCAGTCACATTAAAAAATGTTTTTTAATATCTTAGAGGAAACCTCTCAATTTGATACCAATGCCATCTTTTAGAGCATAATATTGTCTTTCCAATGAGCTTTTACATGCCCCGAAACTCCCAGCGGTTTGTGAGAAAATGAATTTTTAAGTTTAAAAGTAATATTTTTTAAGGCTAGCCAGCCCACACTTAGACATTCATGTCAGCCTCCCTCCAAGAGACGTGTCCCTTTATTAAAGGTCAAAGTCCTATATAAATATGATGTCCAACACCTCATTTCAACCATAAATTTGGTCAAGATTTCAGAGAACAAGTACAGAAGGATAAAGGAGGCCAAGGAGGTTTTTTTAAATCATTGTTTGGGCTAAAAAGACTTATGTTTTAGGATTAAAACATCTTGAGGACAATTAAGGATATATTTGGGAAAATATCTTTATGCTTTTCTTCGAAGTCGAACTTGAAGAAAACTACTGTAACTATGGTAATACAACTGCTGTTCCAAATTTGTGACATGAAAGTGTGGTCAGATAGTTTGCTAGTGGACTGTAATATATCACAGTTTGGACCTCTGTTTTGGATCATCTTTGGTTGCTGATTTTCCACTGAGCATATAGTTTGAGGAGAGCTATAGTCCTAGTCACATTTGTGAGGAGTCAAAGGTCTGTTTGGAGAACTAAAAACAGTCCAGAACTTAAGCACATAGGATCAACACTAACATGGAAGCCAGTTGCAGCAATTAGGAGGCAGTTTGGAGGAGTTTAAGTACACTGATGTGGACAGTCATCTTGCCCTAACCAGTCAACCCAATCTACAACAAAAAGACACCAAATTCGAATATTTTAAAAGCAGTCCCTTTGACATAGAGTTGGAACAATTTGGAGATATCATTAATCTCAGTGACCATTGTTTGAAGCCTTATTGAAGTAGTTTTTGAGAGAGCGTTGTTTGGAATTGCATTCAATATTTTTGGAGAAGAAGTTGGAAGACCTTGTTGAGTGCTTAAAAGACTTGTTGTAGAACCGTGTTGAAATAGACTTGTGAGTAGACTATTAGTGTTTTGGATCCGTGACACTTGATTGGGAGTTTTAGGCATCTTTTGAGAAGCAATTCATTGAGCATTGTTCATTGGAACCTTAAAAATATTTTGCTTGAAAAGGATCATTGTAAAGTAACCCTTGAACCCTTGAAGAGGTATTGAAGACTTAATCTAGGGAAAGCAACCTAGAAACATTCTTGAAGACATCATTATGCATTGTTGAAGATCCATTGAAGAAGCCCTTGTAGAGGCCTAGAGCAGGTGTAGAATTTGGGCTGCCTATTAAAGAAACCTTGAAGGATACTTGAAGATATTTGGAAGGCTTATAGAAGCTGGACTTGGAGATATTATTCGAGGTCATGATGCATTGTTGATGTCATCATGAGGTGAACTTGGGAGATATTATTGGAGATCATGATGCATTGTTGATGTCATCATGAGGTCACTTGGAGAATTTGGTTGGGTACGATGAAGAGCAGTGGTGACACCTTCTAAGAAGAAAAGGTGGTCATTGATGATGCAACGTGGAGACTAAGTGTGATAGGGCTCATTGAAGAAGACATTGGGAGCCGTGAAGAATAACCAAAAATATTTTGAGGAAGTGAAGTTGCGGGTTGGAGCCTCATAGAGACCAGGTCGGTGCCTTGGAAGATAGGGTTGGAGCCCTTGAGGTCGGTGCCTCAGAATTGACAGGGTTGGAGCCTTACGTCTAAGTCGATGCTTGGAAAATACAGGTTGGAGCTTGGGAGATTGAATATTGGTGTCTTCATCTAGGGTTGGAGCCCTACATATATTGTACTTGATTTATTGTAAAGAGAAATTAATAAAAGCATCTATTCATATTGTTCATTTTGTGTTCTAAATATAAGTGATCTAACTAGTAAAATTAACAATTGAAAAGAAATACTGATTCACCCCCCTCTCAATATTTCTCACTATAAATGATTTGAAGTGTGGATGTGCAAATAATTGTTCTTGTGTGCATGTGAATTCATTCATAACCTGCTAAGGATCATTTATGAAAGGAGTTAAAATCCGGGTATTAATTATTTTATGTTTTTATGATTGACTGTCTTCGCTTCAGAAATCTGAATTAAACCTGTTTTAGTGCCTTACCGTGTAATAAATCAAATTTCAAGACTTAACAGAAAGTAGGCAAAATTCTGAGTTTTTATCGCAAATTTGTGTTGTTGCATTTCGGCCGAAACCCAAGTTTCTTTGATCGCATCGCAAATCCCCAACCTTAAGGCATATTTCGCACATCGCAATTGGCGATTTATAGGTTTATTGTTAAAGTTATATTTTGTAAGAAGCGATACCCGATTTGCGATAAGTTATTTGTTGTGATTTGCGAAATCGCAAAATCACAAATTTTGCAATTTATGTATTGTGCGATCGAAGGAATTTGTTATTTTATGCGACATGCGATAAAGGTAAATCCGCGAAGTTGCAATATTTTCTGGAAGGTGTGATACGATTATAAAAGGCCAATATGAGTTTTATTTGTGGTATAAAGGTCTTGTATCTGAGTTTTCCATACTAATAGTGCGCCTGTACATCATTTTCCTCATGATATTTTTTGCAAAATTTTTTAATGTCATATAATCTCTCAATTTTCTAATAAATGCAATACTTGTCCTTGCAATTTTTCACACATCTTAAGAGATATGTGTGTGTTCACATAGCATAACTTAGTCTAAAATTTAATATATATATATATATATATATATATATATATATATATATATATATATATATATGTATGTATATATTATTTTTATTTTTATTTTATTATTATTATTTTTATTTTTTTCGAAGTTGGCGAAGTAATATTTCACCTGCATTTTGGAGACACATGTGTTCGCATAATATTTTTTTCAACTATTTAAAAAAATTGAAAAACAAAGAGTACCCTTTTGAAGAGGACTCGTAAACGAAGATAATGGTATTTTTTGAAATTCTTTCGTTACGTATATTTTATGTTATTAATTTTTTACTCAACCCCTTTGAAACCATCCAAAAAAAATTCAATCATTATGTTTAAAATAAATTATATGAAAAATATCATATGAATTCGAAAGTGTCAAATTCATATGCCATTGGATAGGGTATTCTTTCACGAATCGAACATGATCAACTTCGCCACTTCAGGACAATTTTTTCCCTAAATCCGTTAGGGTACAAAACGGGGTTGCAAATAAATCTATAGAAGGGGTGTTGAAACTGTGATTTTGAGGACCTTAGGAAGCTTGATCAAGTGCTTAAAACACTCGTTTGAGCATTAAAGAAACCCTTGATCGATCCATATAGGTGGTTAACCAATGGCTTGATCGATCCATCAAAACACTAACCGCCACTAATCGCTTACCAACTTTTATTAATATCATTTATGTAAAATGCCACAGCTTAAGGGATCGATCGAGTGTCTGGTGTCAACCCCCCCAAAAAAAGTACAAATTTGAATGTAGAAAAATGACAACAAGCATTCATTCATAGAGAAATATGAGAGCGGAAAAATTACACAAGGATTCACAACAAATATGGGTAATTGGAGATTTGGATCTAGAAAAGGAAATAAATTTCCAATCACGAAGGAAATGCGAGAAAAAGATAGAGAAAGGTTGAGAAAAAGACGCCAGACATTGAGAGAACAAGAAGATCATGCAATTCAAGAAATTCATGCAAATTCAAGTAATTCAAATTGTTTCACTTCTCATATTACTTGGCATCCATATTGTATGAATTAAGAAATATGATTGAAAGATAGAAACAAATGGAAAATGAAACAATAAAACTAAGATAAAATAATCATTGAAAGTAATTCCATTTAGTTAAAAATTGAGATTAACAATAGCTAAATAAAGCCACTTGAAACCATGCAAATTATTGAAAACTACTTAAAGCCATGGTTTATTAGAATTTTCTGAAACCACTTGAATTCATGCAAATTATGAACCACCTTTGAATTGTAACAGTTTAGGATAACCCACAAAAACTAAGGATGTGATTTACCCAAAGAAAACCATTGTAACATAAATTCCATATATTATTTACATGAATTACAATTCATGGCAATTTATTTACAAGAGGGGTTAACAAAAATGGTTGTCATATAGGTGCTCCAAAACCTATAAACATTAGTTTGATTAATGTTTTATATCCTTGTAGGAGTTAAAAGAGAGAAAATGTGTCAAGGTCTAGAAGGAGCAAGAATATCCCTCCTTCTAATGTGCATGTTGAGAAGACATTATTTGTTAAACGTATATAACAACATTAAATTTTCGTAACATTCATCATCATATATAAAATTTAATGTTTCCTTGAATCCTAAATGATGATCCATACCTTTGAAAACCTCACAAGTTTCTTCTTTCAATTTTCACATGAAGGTTATGCGATTTTTTTAAAGAAAACAAGTTTTTTAAAGATATACAAATTGTTGAGTAGATTCGTGCATGCACAAAAAGCAGTGTATTATTTCATATATAACTATAACGCTCCATGAAAGGCTCATGTGAGTAATCAACATAAATTCATAAATAATAAATGCAAAATAATAAATTAGCATGCATGTATTGATGATATGCTAGAAATGTTAACGATGTTATTCTTCTTAGATTGTGGCTATCTAATGTCAATATAATTCATCTAGTTTCTTCTCAACATGTAATCGTGAAATAAATTGAAAAATATGGTTAAAAAGTTAAAAAGAGGAGTTCCTTGTAGAAACATATAGTTTTTAAAATCCTCTTAGCGCTCTTTGTGCCCTACTGATAGTTGTGCTAAAATTTCCATGTACATTATCTCAAAAAAACACTCAAATAATCTATGCTCCAATTCACCACAAATGACAACAATGTACATTCATTGTTGATACTTGAACTTGAAGCATATTCCTTGTTCTCTAAGTCCACTAAAACATATATATCTTGATTTCTTTTTTGTGTCCTTATCAACCTTTCATTAGCCTTCTCATACTTCTCATCCCAAATTTCTTCCACTTTTTATTTGGAACCATGAAATTCTTTGTAGTTACACGTTTTAAAATGCTAAATGATATGGTGATTCTAATGAAGAAAATATTTTCCAACTACTTTGATCTCGTATAGTAGGCTTTCAAATATTAATATACTTAAAAACTAGTTGTTCAAATAGGTTCCTTATTGTATCACAGAGTGTGTATTTATGTAATGTATGGTTTTTCAGTCACGAATTATCTTATATTTGATTAAATTTGTATAAATTTATAGATACTCATTTTTTTTCTCTCTCATGAAATAAACTTGGCCCTTCAATTTGGTAATTACAAACTTGATTTTTCAAGAATCTCCCATTCTCTTAAATTCAAAATATTTTCCATATCAGATATCAATTTTGGGATTCAACTGCATTAAGTAAAGTCATTCATCTATGACCATTTCCATGAGAGGTAGTCGTAACTCACTAATTTCTCATGATTTTTGAATAGTCCACTTAGCACTCATTGCATTGGGTGATGTTCACAGGGTTGAAGAAATATGTATTTAGACTTCTTATATAATAATTTAAACTTAATTTCAATTAGTCTTTTTTCACAAAGGAAAAATTCGTAACTTTTCATTAATAGATAAGTTACATGTTACATTTGCTCGTAGAAAACTACCAAAAACTATCTGTCAAAGTATAAACTGTATATAGCCAAGCTCTGGCTATCAAAATACATACAATAATGCCACTGGTACAAACATAGATGTCTGCATATAACATCACCCATAAGTTCGGTGCATAACTTACCAGATTTAAATTAGTCTTTAGTTCAACAACCTTGCAAATTATTATACAATATCTTCTTCACCAACTTTGCTAGATCTTCATCCTCTTCTCATTTTTGAGCCATTCTCTTTGGATTCTTTAGTAAACTCTCCAAATATTCTAATTTTATTCCTAACACCCTTTTTTTTTTAATCACTTAAATCTAGTTCATTCCCTTCTCACAATCCCTTTTACTTGACATTGGATTTAAATAATTAAAATGTTTGGTAAATGAGATATATGAAAAAAATATATAATACCATCCTTTTTAGTGCAAGGATCACTTTTAGTTTGGGATTTATATTGTCTTTTGAAGAAATGAAATATTGTTGCTAAGAAGAACTAATTTTGAAAAAGGTCTTGAAATGTTTCACTTGGTAAATGTGACTTGTTGTGAAACCAAACAAAGCTTCAAACCTAGATTTACTAGTAAAATTTTGGGGTTATATCTAACAATATATTAGCTTTATCATAAAAGATAATTTTTTTTTTTTTTTTAAATTTATATGTACATGAATTAATTTCTCATTGTTAACATAAGTGTTAGAAAATAGAAATATTTTCTTGTTCTTGATTATTTACTTGTAATGTTCCTTAATTATTATTAGATTCTTATTGTCTTCTTTCTTCTTAGTTCATCAAGCAACTATCAAAGCAATAGCACACAGATCAAGGACACCAGATATATGCCAACAACTAGGGAAAAACCCCACTCTAGGGGAAAATCCAGTCAGTAATTCTTCCTTCAATAGTTTTCTCGAGACTCTAGACCTTGAATCACACTTCCTCCACAGCAAGTTAGCCTTCCTTTTGATCCTACTTCGACCTAGTAGTAGGAGAAACACTATGCAACACTTCCTTTGAACTATAAGCTTCGATCCTTCTTCTGAGACTTTGATCTTGGAGAAAAAGCTTCGATCTTGCTAATATGAGTTCGATTTTGAGCCAATACAACTGATCAAGGCACCGACACCAAACAAAATCAAATTCAAGCTATTCTTCTTTTGGCAACAACAACATGCAACAACTGACAAAAATAAAACAATGAGGGAGTTCGATCTTCCAATCTAGAGAATGTGTGGTAGAGAGAGATAAATCAAAAATTTGATTTTTCTTCACTCCTTTAGCTTGTCCAAACTCACACTCCTTTTGACCCCTTTCTTGACTTCACACTTTTCCCTATGCAGCAATAGATATCAAATTTTTGTGTGTGAGAGTGAGTACTCCAAATGAATTCGATTTTCTTGTATATATAGGCTTGTGAGGAACTCAAATTCATAGGGTTGAGGCCGATTTGATCACATCAAGGCCGACTTGGTGTGGAGGCTCCATAAATCATATTTGACTGAATACTAAACCTAATTACATGATTCAAAATCCCTGGATGGGTCAATTAAATTTGTAATGACTCTATAAACTCAGAATAAATCCTAGAAGTCCATAATGAGGATGTTGACCTAAAATAATAACCTAAGCATGAACCCCATGCTTTAATAAGTCATTTAATAATAATATAAATTATTTTCCTTATTATTTTGACAAGTACATTAAATATAAACTTGAATATAATTTATGAAGACCAAACCTAGTTACAATCTTCAACACTCCCTCTTAATTAGGGAGGTATTCATAATACACAAGGAAGATCTCAACTATGAAGAATTTCTAGGCACCTTAATGCCATGGACTAGATTCCTCACTAAGGAAATATATCCATTGGTCTCTCAACAATTTAGGGACCACAATGCCATGGACTAGATTTCCGACTAAGGAAATCTATCCAATTGGGACTAAGATGGACTAAAGCTTTCAACCTCTATAAGTACCATCATAATTACTTACTAACCATCAACCTAGGGAAATAGGTGCACATCCACCTTATTCTACCCTCCCTACCAGACACCAAAACAAAGTGCCTACCCGATGTCTTTCTAGGAAATTATTCACTCACAAAGCCTCAAAAACAAATCTCTCGCGATCAAATCGATCGACAACCAGCATGTTATGAAAACTTTGAGAGATTCACTTGGACAAGCACAACCCTAATCAACAATACACTTTCAAATATATAATCAAAACAAACCTTCATGGTTTCGATTTTTCTCTTCAACTAATCTTAGTAGGACTCTCAGTCGAATCTTTGAGAGAAGTTCACATGTAGTAACATATATTCCAGTGTGTATTCTCCAATCAAAACTATGTTATTCCCTCCCTCTTAACCAAGTATATTTCTTCTATCCATGCTCCCTATTAATGTAGGGAGATTAAATTATTCCTTTGGTGTTTGGAGAATTAATCATGGCTTCCATCCTTTTCATCATTCTTTATCATATCAACTTCTCTTAGGGACATATACACCAATTTGAATACGATGTACCTGCACAACTTAGATAGAAAGTACAACCAAATCTATAAAAGCATGAAGTTGGTCATAATGAAATACTATAGTAGCGAAAGCTAGACTTTACAAACATAATCAACAAGAGACTATACTTCAATAATTCAACTTCTAGCCTAGGTTTATTACACACCCTAAATCACATTATCAACTCAATCAAGATGACATAATATTAATTATGTCATACAATGATCCCAATAAATAAGTCAAAATAAAAGTATCTAATAAATTTCAGAAGTCATATGATAGAATTTCCACTAGGGTTTCATGTGAGCCCTAGATTTCATACAATCAAAATAATCCCAGCATGATTAACATGAAATACTTCTACTAGGGTTTGAGGTAAACCCTAGATTTTCCATCTACAAACATTATATAGATTTTATACTAGATAATTTTAACTATCACTAGGGTTTAGATGCAAAACCCTATATTTCCAAAACATTATTCTAGAACTTCAAATTTTGACCAGGGTTTGTTTCCAAACGCTAGGACTTATGACCATTAATAATTTTCTCACCACACATATCTAGGAGATTACCATAAGCATATCATATGTTAGACAATATTAATATATTGGACATATACCGACCTATACTAAGCTAAGGTTTCAATCAAATGAGCACATACATAGGGATTCATTCTTAGGAATTTAAGTACATAACAAGGATTTTGATTGTAGACCTAACCAAAACCATAGGTTTTGGTTCATGTCAAAGCAAACCCTTATTATATCAAAAATTCAAAGGTCCAGGATTTCGAACAACGTCATTTCAACCCTAACACGACATCATCAATATATTAACGAGTATAGTAATTTATTCACTAATAACCCTAAGTAGATTTAGGGTTTCACACATTATTAACATACCCTTAGGTTAGGGTTTTACAAAGAACCTTTTAGAGTTATTTTATCTAAAAAATAAGAGATATAAGGTGGGTAGATTCATCTGATGATGAATCATCCCAAGCAAGAATATTTAAGATTCAGGAGAGCTAGACACAACAATAGTTAGTAATGTAGAACATATATACTGAAGAGAATAACAAGGCTTTATGATCTAAGACATTTTGACAAACCTTTTTGATTTCAATTCTTTTTATTGTGAGTCCTTCTTTCTTAATCCTTGAGGCCTTCTTGTTGAAAATAAAATCAACTTATAAAAAACATAAAACACACATAAAAAGCCAGAGACAAAACAGTGGTGGAAAAGGTTTCAGCCTCATGGCTTCCTCACAATTTTTCTCATTATTAAAAGAATGTAATATTACAATTAAATAGATAAGGAGACTGTGTCTCAAGATAGTGCGTGCTATCTTGGACACCTTGGTTGAGAAAATTTCTCAACCATACACACACCAATATAGGAGCTACCTAAACTAACTCCTAACTTACAGGAACAACCCAATCTAGAGAGTTAGGCATAAATTCCTAAGTTTTAATATTTAATTAATTAATTTTATTTTTGGATTTATTATTGTTTTATGAGAGAGGCTAAAATTCCCCCCTTCACTGATAAATCCAAAATAAGAACGATGAACCATCTTCCTAAGTTCTCATGTTGATCCTCAAAAACATTTTATGAAAAACCACCAAAGCTGGATGCTGAAAAAATTGCAATCTGAAGAGACCACAAGTCAGTTGCATGTCCGATTCATCTCTGAATTTTGCTTGAAAACTCCATCACGTGCTAAGTTGGAAAATGATACATTTTTCCTTTGCGTGAAATCAACATCATTTGTCCACTGATTTTTTTTTTTGAATGCCCACTGGCTGATGATGTCAAAAACAACTCATTGTTGCTTTTGTTGTGTTGAAAATTGCTCATTGCTGCTTTGCTGTCGACTGCCCACTGGCGAATTTGTCGATGCCCACTGGCTGTTGAAGATGCCCATTGGATTCTTTTTCTGATTTTTCGAGACTTTTAGTTTGACAACCACCGTCAATTTCATTGACATTTCCCCCCTTTGTCAGCCGAAAGGAGAGAAAATTATCTGGAAAGTATTCCTGAACTCCCCCCTTCAGGTGTAGGAGTGTTGCACTGGTGTACTCTTCCGTTCAACTGCATGAGAGTACCATCTTCTTTTCACTATCGACTGCACTATGTGTGATTATATTTGGTTGTAGAACTGATACAATCTTTTGACTGTTGATGACCATTCCCAAGGATCAATCCATTCATAATTTATCTTTGATCTGGCCGATTGTTATTGGTTGCAGCATTTCTCTGATGAATGATTTGGCTTTCCAAAATTGCGAAAAGGATGGAGATCAAAACATTGATCTTCCATATGACTGGTTCTTTGACAATGAGGACATTTCAGTTTGACTGCAACTACGGGTTGTGTGCATTTATTTTTGTCTGCAACTTTCTTAGAACTTGCTGAGGTGATTTTTTCAAGAAATCCTGCACTGACGAACTTAATTGGCTTGGAATAACCTGGGATATGCAAGTTCGCGTCATCTTTGTCATATCCTAAGCCTTATCGATTCCTGTTACTTTGGATTTCTTCACATGCCTTGATGATGGGAATGGAAGAAAGTTGAACTGGAACAAATTCGACATTTGAAGCTGTCTGGATGAATGTCTTATCATCTGGATGGTTCAAAGAATTGGAAGCATCACTCTTCTCTTGCAACTCATTTCTTTGTAGTTGCGACTCCAGTTGAAGAAACTCAATCGTTTCATTTGTATGTTGTAGATGCCGTGAAAGGTCAATAAGAATGTCTTTGCTGATTTGCACCATGTCTTCAGCACTTGATAGGATCAATTTGTGAATAACTTCTATCAACTAAATGTGTTGCGCCATGTGAACTCACTCGCTTGAATTCAAGCTTGCTTGTCTTGAACTTGATTTGAACTTTGGTGAATTGAATGCTCTTGCTTGATGTGAACGACACGCTCGATTTCTTGTTGCTTGAATAACACGGTTGCTTGTACTGGCTCACTTGATTGAGTTTATCACGCTCACTTGCTTTGGAATTTGCTTTATCTCTTGGTGAAACTTGTTTTTCTTTTTTCACACTCACTGGAACTCACGCTCGCTTGCTGTAGATTTCAACTTGCTTGATTGGTGTTAGAGTTGAACTCGCTTGTTTCCTTTGATGGTTGCTGCAATGAACTTCACGTTGGCTCGCTTGATGTTTTGAAATTTGTACTGACTTGATGGAAATTGCTTGAATGAATACTCACGCTCGCTTGTAGGAGATGTGAACTTGTTGTTTGTTTGATTTAGAGTTAAAACTCGTGCACTCACTTGATTTCACTTAAAGAAAGGGTGTCGAACACTGTCGAAAATGAACCCAAAAGTGCTTAATGATTCTAATGAATCACTACAATAAATTCACTTTGACTTAATTTGACTCAATTCAAAACTTGGGTGTCGATTTAAACCGAGAGTGCACCCTTACAATTCAATGCAATTTGAATTTGATTACAAGTTTGCAATAATGTTGATGTAGACTGTGTTTTGAAACACATTAACTTGATTGTATTGAGTGAATTTGCTTGTTGAGTTAGAATGCTGATGTTGAAAACTTTGATTATTTGTTGTAGTGGCGCAAATGCATGTGTTGAGTTGAATTATCCTTCCTTGCAGCTACTTCGTTACAGGTGTTGTGCTTGCTTGCATTGAACTTTATGTGTGTGTTAAATGAGATCATTTATGTGTCAAAACTAGACACAAATCGTAAGCAACATCATGAAGCCATAAAAACACTCGCCATCACAAACACACATTTTGTACCTAAGATCCCTTATTCAATTTCGGGCGGATCTAGGACACAATCACCAAAAAATGATATTTTTATTAAGTATTGAGTACATAAGAAATCTCCACCTTCAAGTAATGAAAATGCCAAGCTCACAACCCTTGGAAGCAATTTGTTTTCAAAATTTGGATATTCACCAACTCAATCTCTCTCAAAGAAAAATGGTACTTGGAATCACAACAATGAATTTCCCTTATCACTCCAAATTTACAAAATATGCACCTTATTACTCCAAAAATTACAAAAATAATTTCACTCCATCACTTCAAAAACCCTCACCCCACTTAAAAAAAAAAAACACACACACCCACTTATCTCTCCAAAATTTAAAATTGAATGCACCTTTATATCATCCAAAAAATCTATAATCACTCATGTCTCCCAAAATTACATATTCCTTATTTCTCCATTACAAATATATATAAAAACTTTATAATCCACCTTATCCCTTATTACTCCAAAATAATACAAATAATATTTTATTACTCCATTACAAAAATTTCACTTTACTAACCCTTTTAAATTTCCACTAAAAAAAACATTTTATGAAATAAAAAACCACACCTTATCTCTCCAAATTACATAACTCACCTCATCTCTCCAAAAAACACTTTACGATCACTCTTTAAAAGTTTATTTACAATTTTTTCCTTAAAATAATTATTAAAAACTTAAAGTCACTTAAAGGTTATGTGTCCTTTTTAAAATTGCTTTATAAAAGGTGACTTTAAGATTTAAAAAAAGATTCAATGAAAGGAGATGAAGAATGCCGTTCACCTCTGAGTGGAGAGAAAGTTTCGTTGCTTCCTCCAACGCTTTGGAACATGGGATTCCTTTGCAGCGTGCGTTTAATTCCTTCACGGTGTTGGATCGTTAGCTAGAGAAGTTTATAATGCTTTTGGAAGTTTATAAGGCTCCTCAACAAGCTTCTGGCTGTGCTAAGGATCAATAGCAGAATACGGCTGTGAAATCTTACGATGAAGCCAATAAGCATAAATCTGTACGCAGAAGTCTGTCAGCGAAACCTGCCAAGATATATATATATATATATATATATATATATATATATATATATTTAAAGTGTGAAGTGTCCTGAGATCGAAGTTTTAATAGAATGAGTGACTCAATTCTATCGACGCCACTCTGCAGCTCGTGAAAGGTCCTCTCGATGTTGTTTCTATCTGCGGTCGGGCGCGTCAATGGAAAAGCTGCATTTTAAATCATCTTCTTGGAAGGAGCATCGGCTTTCAGGTTGCATCTACGCATCGACCAGGTTATAATGGGAGCGAATCAATTTCAAATGCTTGGGTGCGCACTTTCCTCCACGGGTTGGCTTCTCATCTGCAACACATGAATTCACAATACGCAAAATATATTGCCAAACTGGACGCGCAACAACGGAATGGTTGTTGGATTTTCATAACATTTCCATCATCAACGTAGCTTTCATATAGTTTGAGGAAATGGTGATTAAAAAAAATTCCTAAATCTTACCAAGTGTCAAATTGCACCAAATGATTTCACTGTGATATGCAATCAACTGATCTGCGATGTTTCCTCCTTTATAACTCCAGATCTCACAGGATTATATGGCGGATCTCAAAATGAGGGGATGCAGATCTGTGCTGCTGGGATGGTCACTCCTTATCGCTCCACACACAGGTCTTCAATGGACGCAGAAATTTAAGCTTTCTTGACAGATTCTTCAGCTTCAAAAATGGTGGCTCGTGTAAATGAATTATTGGTCCTTCGAGCGTTGATCACCTGCAATCTGTGTCTCAAATATACCCTTGAACCGCTTCTCAAGAATTGATAGCTTTAAAAATTTCAGAAACAAAATTATTTTAACAGAGCTCCAATGAGAACAAGTTCCAGTTGCGCCTTTCTGCTACAGGCTCAACCATGTTTACACGTTTCAGGAGGGTTGGATGAATCCACACTCTATGGCTCAACAACTACACAATGTTCCAGAATAGCTCCATGGCTTAAATGCCCTCAGCAATCAACATTTTGGGCAGTGCTAATTCAAGTCACACAATTTGACCACAATTTCTTGGGAGCTTCTAGTTTAAATTATTCAACGCAGACTAGCATTGATCAATTCCAAACGTTGGTCATTCTACTCAATGGTTGGAACTAATTCAATTTCTCGCACACGATCAAACACTCTTCCAACATACTTAAAATATCCATAATGTAGCTCTAGCACAATATTTAAGTCAACGTCGCAAAGTTTAATACCTTATGCCAGATTCAAGATCTCTGACTCGGCTTAGTGTTGGTTCCTCATCGCTTGCAAAATAGTTAAGTTAAAATTTGCTTCGTACAACTCCACACATATCATCCATAGCTTCTTCATTCCCTTACGTTTTCTCCATCACTCGATCTTCTTTGGAATGGACGCTAAAATTCTCCCCGTATCCGTCACAGCGTCTCACACGTTCTCTTCCTACGTGAACACCAGCATGTTACAATGTTACAACCACAGTTTGAGGCTCCGATCAACTCACTCTCCATTGTTGCACAAATTTATAATGTCTTTATGATGGCTCTGATACCACATGTTGAAAATCAAATCAACTCATAAAATACATAAAACACACATAAAAAACCAGCAACAAAACAATGGCGGAAAAGGCTTGCCTCATGGTTTTCTCACATATTTTCTCATTATTAAAAGAATGTAATATTACAATTAAATAGATGAGGAGATTGTGTCTCAAGATAGTGCCTGCTATCTTGGACACCTTGGTTGAGAAAATTTCTCAACCATACACACCAATATAGGAGCTACCTAAACTAACTCTTAACTTAAAAGAGCAACCCAATCTAGAGAGTTAGGCATAAATTCCTAACTTTTAATATTTAATTTATTTATTTTAGTTTTGGATTTATTATTGTTTTATGAGAGAGGCTAACACTTCTATCATGATCCCTGAGCATTCAACAAATTAATTCTTAGACAAGGAAATATAGGTAAAAAGGTGATTAGTATTTAATGTAATCAAAACTTTAAATAAGTATATGAAATCAAATTGAGAGGGAATGAGATACTTATCTTTAGGAGTTGTTGTGGGCTCCCTCCAAAGCTTGGAGGGATACCTAAAACTTATAAAACAAGAAAATGTCTTTCCAAAAGTATGTTAAACCTACAAATAAATATAAAATATACAAATGAAATATCTAAAGTTAGGAACAAGGGGATTAGTAGTGTAAGTCCCTTATGTCATTCTCTTCGGGTTTCACTCTCTTGGGAGAGGATTCTTCTTCAGCCACATTTGCATGATCTCTTTCTCTTCTCTTATTTCTAGTAGGATTATCGAGACACTCACTTCTATAGTGACCCATTTTATGGCAGCTATAACATTCAATCTTAGACATATCAACCTTCTTTCTTGGTCATTTCTTCTTGAATTTTCCCTTGTGATGAGAAAAATAAGCGTTTGAGACTTCTTAATTGTTGGTTACTAATGACATTCTTAACTCTTCTTGATTGCACGTTGCTCATAATTCCTCAAAAGTGGGAGTTTCTTTCCAATTTTTGAGGCTTGAAGCAAATGAACTCCAAGTAGGTGGCAGCCCTAATAGGGTCGTGATCACAAGTTCTTTGTCTAGAAATATTTCATTAATGGAAAGAAGATCATCTCTTATTCTTGCTATATTCACAAAGAAGGTGGCCACAATATCTTCCTTAGTCATCTTAGTGGTCCTTAGTTCATTTTTCAAGCTTGCTACTTTTCCAATGTTCTTGATTGTAAATAGTTTTGACATGGATTCATACATTTATTGAGCATGATAAATGCTTTCTATGTAAGGGAAAAGGTTGTCCTTTATGCATTCAACCATTAGAGTCATAGCCACCAATTCCAATTCCTGGTAGTTCACTTTATTTGCATCACTGGAGTCTTCTTTGGGCTTCTTCACTTTTCCCTTTACCACATCCAATACCTTGTTCTTTTCAAGAATGAGGTTAATCCTATTTTTCCAAGACCTATAGTTTAAAGCTCCTTAAAGCTTGTTCTCTCCCTTGATAGAATTGGACATATTTCTTGAATATAGTGAAACTTATTTTTTTAAAGAGTTACCTCTTATGAACCTCTTATGCTTCCTTGATAAATTCCTTGAGCTTGCCTTTTCCTTCTTTCTTCACCAAAGCTCTGATTCAATGTTAGAAAATCAGAAAGGCATAAATATTTTCTTGTTCTTGATTATTAACTTGTAATGTTTCTTAATTATTATTAGATTTTATTGTATTATTTCTTTCATCAAGCAAATATCAAAGCAATAGCACACATATTGAGGAAACCAGATATATGCCAACATCTAGGGAAAAACTCCACTCTAGGGGAATACCCATTCAGTAATTCTTCCTTCTATAGTTTTCCTGAGACTCTAGACCTTGCCTCGCACTTCCTTCACACCAAGTCAACCTTCCTTTTGATCCTATTTCGACTTGGTAGAAGCAACATCAACAACAACACTATGCAGCACTTCCTTTGACCTAGAAACTTTGATCATTCTTCTGAGAATTCTTGCTTCTAGGAGTTCGATTTGGACCCAATACAACTTCTCAAGGCACCAACGCCCAACAAAATCAACTTCGACCTATTCTTCTTTTGGCAACAACAACATGCAGCAACTGGCAACAACAAACAAAATTGACTCCGATCTTCCAATCTAGAGCATGTGTGGTAAAAAGAGAGACACCCAAAATTCGATTTTTCTTCACTCCTTTAGCTTGTCCAAACTCGCACTCCTTTTGACCCCTTTCTTGACTTCACACTTTTTCCCTATGCATCAGTCACGATATCGAATTAATATGTGTGAGAGTGAGTCCTCCAAATGAATTTGATCTGCTTGTATATATAGGATTGTGATGAGCTCGAATTCCTGGGGTTGAGGTCGACCTTATCACATTAAGGCCGAATTGGTGTGGAGGCTCCATAAATATTATTTGACTAAATACTAAACCTAATTACATGATTCGAAAGCCCATGATGGGTCAATTTAAATCTGTAATGACTTTATAAACTTAGAATAAATCCTAGAAGTCCATGATGGGGACTTTGACCTACAATAATATGACCTAAGCATGAAACCCATGCTTTAATACGTCATTTAATAATAATATAAATTATTTTATTTATTATTTTGACAAGTACATTAAATATAGACTTGAATATAATTTATGAAGACCGAACCTAGTTACAATCTTCAACAATAGGATCATATTTAAAGCATAAAATATAAATTTTTAGGTGTTCTAATATTTTACAAATTGCATACCTTCAACTAGTTTGCAAATTTATTATCCTTTACATGGGGGTTCCTCTATTGGGTGTTCTCAATTGTAGCATCCCTTGAAGTTAAATCATGATTTATGCATAAGCAACAAAATTTTGTGGTTTAACTAAATCAAGTTACGTAATTCAATTTAGTTGGTAATGGAAATATAATGTTTCCCAAAGCACTATTTTTTCATCTCCCTATATTATGCTCACATATAGCATAATTTGGAAAAGTAATTGGCCCATTCTCCACACTTTTTTTCTTTTCTTACAAGGAACATAGATCACATAGTGTAATTAGGGGAATTGTATTAAATGATCATGAACCACATATCCACATACTTGCAATTCAAGCACTTTGTATGTGCACTAGATTCACCTTGCACACACCATCACTACTAACCAATTTGCTTTACTAACCATTATAAGTAGAGTAACTACTTAAATTTACTTTGAATGTTTTTAGACAAATGTATGCTAACATAATATAATCAGGAAAGAAGTAAGTGGTACATCACCCAAACATCATTTCTTTTCTTGCAAGGAACATACATCACATAGTGTAATTATGGGAATTGTATTAAAGGATCATAAATGACATGTCCACATACTTACAATTCAAACACTTTGTATGTGCACTAAATTAACCTTGCACACACCATCAAAACTAACTAATTTTCTTTACTAAACATTACAAGTAGAGTAATTGCTTATATTTTACTTTGAAATTTTGCACACAAACATATGCTCACATAGTATAACTAGGAAAGAAGTGGTCCATCATCCACACATAATCTATTTTCTTGTAAGGAACAAACATCACATAGTGTAATTTGGGAATTGTATTAAAGGATCATGAACCACATATCCACATACATGTAATTCAACCAATTTGTATGTGCACTAGATTCACCTTTGACACACCATCAATAGTAACTAATTTTCCTTAATAACCATTACAAGTAGAGTATTTGCTTATATTTTACTTTGAAATATTACACACAAACATGTGCTCACATATTATAATTAGGAAATACATAAGTGGTACATCATCCACACATTATTTCTTTTCTTTCAAGGAACAAACATCATATAGTGTATTAGATATCATTTTTTGGGATTCAACTATGTAAAGTAAGTCATTCATCTATGACAATTTCCATGAGAGGTAGTCGTAACTGACTAATTTCTCATGATTTTTGAATAGTCCACTTAGCACTCATTGCATCGGGTGATGCTCACAGGGGTGAAGAAGTGGGGTTGAAACTAGTGAAATGAATCACATAGCGTCAATCATCACTTCTGGGGCTTGCACCCAGTAACCAGGACTTCCCGGGAGGTTACCCATCTTAGATCACCTCTAGCTCAAGCACACTTAACTATGGAGTTTCCCCCCACAGTCAAGCCCACTTAGCTTGCTACCCCATTTGCTTAAATCATATAGTGTAAATAGGGGAATTGTAAAGGATCACCACATATCCACATGAATTCACACTTTGTATGATCATAATTTCACTTGCACACACATTCACCCCACACAAAAAGCTCACTTAAACTTTGTATAAGGGTATCATCTTTCCATAATATTTGTACCTAATTTATTTGAGCTTATATTTTTTTGCACACCCTAAGTGAAGTAAATTGTTTCTAAAAACAACCTTAACCTGAGCACACTAAATTCCCTACAAGGGCCAAAAAATAATTTATAGTTCAGGGTAGGACCATGGCAATAGGCAACACATAAGCCATCATGGTTGCTTTTCATATTGAAACATAGAAAGTTGTCTTTTAGGGAGCTTAAAATCCTACATCATCCAGGACAAATCTAGTACATGGAAAGAAACCCGTGAAGGAGGTAAGGCCTAGGTGGCATATTATCACGAACCTTCATGTTGTCTCTTGACACATGATATGGATTATGTGTCCAAAATGACAACCAGAAGCTGAGATTCATCCATTCCTACTAGACATAGGTAACTTAGTGGCAAAAAATTAGGGCATCTTTCCTTATAGGTTGAGGTGCGAGAGAACTTAGACCTGCGGTGATCTTGGTTAGACTATTGGAAGCGTCACCATCTCTTTCTGGATGCAGCCCTAGTATGTTTGGCCACTATAAGCCTCTCCATTCCTTGGTCGGTTTTTTTGCTTCTGGAAGCGTCGCCAGTGACATTTATGATGTGGCCCCAGTACCTTATTCTAAAATATTCACAAGGCCCGGTTACTACTTGAGTGGAAGGACATTAGGTCTTTTTAGGGTTTTTTCTCATACACAAAACCTCACAATACATTTTTTGTTGATTGTTTCACACATTAGAATTAAAGGGAAAATTAACCATTCATTTTTTGCTTTTTCATATGTATGTGATTCATTTGGTATTCCTAAAGAAAGCGTATGTGTTCAAGTGGTCTTACAAATTCAACAGTCTAAGGTGTTGTTGATTTCCTTCCTTTCTTGAAAATTGATTTCTTTCTTAGAATAAAATGCTTATCAGTAGTTATATGTTTCATAGGGATTATATCATCTTCAGGTGTCTTCTACATACAATTCACATCATCATGAAAATTCTTTTACCTTTCATCATATTCTGAATTACCCTTTTTGTTGTCACGTGGACTGATACTATTATTAACCTGCACTCTTCTTCGACCCATATTTCCTTGAGATCGAATCCATTTTATTTTAATGTTTCAACTTAGAACCCTTGGTCCATGTTAACTTATGCTACCTAGCTTCCAGGTATCAACTTGTTTTTCATTTAACTTTTTCCTAGGGTTTGTGACTAGAACCGAAGGGTTTCCTAATTGATTTTTATTAACCGAGGAGGAATGCTTTTACCTTTCATCATATTTTGGATCACCCTTTTTATTGACACATGGACCGATACTTTTATTAGTGCGATCTTCTTCAACCCATCTTTCCCTGAGCTCGAAACCATTTTATTTTCATGTTTCAACTTAAAACCCTTGGTCCATGTCAACTTCTACTACCTAGCTACCGAGTCTCAACTTGTTTTTCATTGAAATTTTCCACAGGGTTTGTGACTAGAACCCTACAGTTTCCAAATTGATTTTTATTAACTAAGGAGGAATACTTTTACCTTTCATCATATTCTAAATCACTTTTTTTTTAACACATGGATCGATAAATTTACTGGTGCACTCTTCTTTGACCCATATTTCTTGAGCTTGAAACTATTTTATTTTCATATTTCAACTTAGAACCCTTCATCCATGTAAAATTCTACTACCTAGCTTCCTACTATCAAATCATATCATGACCTTCCACCTATGGTGATTTCTTAAATAAACATGTGTAGATATACTATTCACTTCTCTTATGATGATGATTCACTTAACTTACAAGTATATTTTGTATTCCACTATGAAGGGATAGAAATTAAGAAACCACATGAGGGAGAAGATGTGTCCCATCAAGATGATCAACCACATGATGATCAAGATGTGCCCTATGGACCTAATAAAACACTAGAGGAACATGTGCCCTATCAAGTTGATCAACTATCACTAGGGGAACAATATGTGTCATAACAAGCAAATTAACCACTAGAGGAAGAATATTTGACATATCAAGTTGATCAACCTTCAGAAAAACGAATTGTTTCATCTCAAGTTGACAAGATAACAATGAGTTGCAGTGGTTTGGAAAGAGGTGCACCCTTTGTAGAAAATTTGTATTCAAGCCAAAAAGAGGACCTTGGGGAGCCTATCCTTTCTCACACAGTTAGAGACCATGTCAATAACACCATTCGACAATATATTGAGAAACATTCAATTTTTTCACAAGCTCATATTATACATTGGTTGATAAAATATAAGAAACCAAAACATGCCACAAATATTTTGGGTGCCTAAGATTCTAAAAGTAAGAAGACACATATGAATGTCACTGAAAATATAGCAAAGGAATTCACTATGTTTGGAAAATCAAGAAAACTTGATGTTCGAGTTGTGTGTAGGGAAATTACAACTGCTATTGTCGCACAAAGTACATTAAGACAAAACAAATTGGAAACAATGTCAAAATTGCTCCATGTCTCAAGAAAAACGTTGCACAAGCATACGAAATTCAAGGTTCGAGTAAATGAAAATGATGATCTGCTTGTTGGACTCTTATCATCAGGAAACCATACCAAGGCAAGTTTACAATAGGAATCAGATCACTTGTGGCAGAGTTTTTGGAGAGCCATTCACATGATATTATAGATAGAAAACATGTTGTACGACATCACATAACTAAAGGTGAGTACGTGGAACATGTTAAGCAAATTGTAGAAATGGCAGAAGTTGCACTGTTCAAGGAATTTCAGGAAAGTAATCACCATGTGAATATATCCATAAGGATGTTTCAGAAATTGAAACCATAGTTTATTAGGCCTAATACAATCCACGACACGTGTTTTTTTTGATATCATGTTGAATTTCAACTTCATTATGACACTTCCCGAGAATTTTACAAGAAGAATTGTCACAAAAACCTACCTCCTCCTATAATGCGCAATTTTTTTTCATCAATATTGTGCAAAAGGGAGCCAAAAGCGTTGTTTTACAAGAAAATATGTATAGGTGGGAGAAGATGCACTGAATGTGGTGATTTGGAATTTTTCCATAGAAACTTTCTATTGATCCCAACCAGTCTAGGATGTTAGATGTCACTGTCACATGGAAGAATTATGAGTATGTTGTGGGAAATCAACCATGTTCTTCAACTCTATTGCCTAAGAGAAACAACTATGTTGAGAGTGATATTCCTACTTCACAATTCATGGGGGTGTTTCAAAACCAAACACTTGCATAGGTCCAGGTGGAAAGCATATGAATTTAAGCATTCTCGCGAAGTATTCTAGCTAGGAACAATCTTATCAGTGGTGGACGTTGTTGAGAATTACACATTTTCTCCTTAGACAAAGATTCAAAGTGAGTATTATCACTCAGACCAAGTGTCCATATTCGTACTTGTTTTGTACAAACATGGACAATTGAATTTTGATGGTAAGGATATCACTGACGAGTCATGCGATGTGATTAAGGAGTATCACTTTTATATCAGTGATGATCGTGAGCATGGCATATTCTTTGTGCAACATTGCTTTGATCCGATTTATGAATCATTAAAAAAATGACATATCATTCAAAAATCATTGGATATGGTCATATGGTTGAGCAGGGAAGTTCAATTCAGCACATAGTTTTTATTGGTGTAGCCAAATGCACAAGAAGACCAAAATTCAACATACTTGGAGCTACTTTGAAACAAGACATGGAAAGGGTGAGCATGATGGCGCTGGTAATTGTGTGAAGCAAGCACTTAGGAGGTACCAAATGTGTCATGATACAGATCGATTCAAATCATCACTAGAGGTGGTCAACTGGTGCAAATCCAATATTGGACATGCAGGTCACAAATCTCTTAGGCATGTGTGTAGGTTCTTCTAGAATGTTGAACTTGATGATGTTAATAGATCCATTCCTTAGTATTGTAATATTGTAGAAGGAATGAGGGAATTACACTCAGTGCAGAGCAAAGACACAGGGGGAATATTTTCCATCGAGACAAGAAAAATCACATGTTTTTGTGAGTTTTGCATTGGTGTTGATGGATGTAGACTTGATCACTATGAAAAACACTGGTATGTGAAAGGATGGAAATATGTCCCTCTTAATCCAAAAGGTACATCATCCAATTCTGATGTGGGAAGAGATGCACGATGAAGAGACCATCGTTTCACTTGATCACGATCAAGTCTTTGATCTTGTAAGGGAAGGTATGTGACCCATTTATCATTAAAAGTTTCATTTATAAATTGAAATCTTGAGCGTATTTAACTAATACATATTTTTTTATTTTGGTTGTAGGCGATGTTTTTTCTATCACTGCACCCTTAAGAAACAAAGATAACATGGCCTACTATTTGATGTGATGCAAACATGTGAAAATTAGGTTGGTGAGACAGTATGAAGATGGAAAATTCATATACCAAATTAGTGACTTGGTTGTGATGGGCCATCTTTTGAAAAGGTTAAAAAAAAAACTTATCACATCATTTATAGAGATTTTATGCCTGAATATATATCTTGTCAATACATTCATATAGTCATAGTAGCTCAGATAAATCTCATAGAAATCAAAACAAAGAAAGGTGGACCAAGGATGTGGAAGATGACAGAATTGTACCATGAACATATTATGAAGATTGGAAATTCTTATGAGCTATTGGCCAGATGAGTAGATTGTAATGCTCGCTCCTGCATTTAACTGATTTTACAAGCTCCTAGGGTAAATGTGAGGTGAGTGCTACTATGCCATGACCCAACCTCCAATTTCCAGTGATGGAAGTGGGGTCGACAACCAACAACTTATTGATATCCCTTTAGAGCACTAGATCACCCAAAAGTTAGTCCATAACCTCTAGTGACCAGATATTAAGTTGGAACTACTTTTCCTCAAGCCTAACCTCCAACCAAACACACAAAAAGGAAAGAATGTAGTTATGATGTCCCAAACACATGCACAAGATTACTTTCATGTAGTTATGCGTTAATTCCTCTAGTTTAGAGCTAATAGTTTCGATATCTGAGCCACTTTTCCAGGATAGCCTCTAGACCACTGACTAGAACTTCCTGTAACTTTCAAAAATCATATTTAACATGAAGACAATGCCAAACATTCAAACTTGAAACTATGACTTGACCCATACTACCTAGAACACATTAAACGTTTCGTCAAACATATGGTAAACATGTGAGTTACAGTTCATGAATGCTTATCTAATATTAAATCTCTGAACTTCATATGAGAATCAACAAGAAGGTCTAATTCCATTTCAAGTAGATGGAACAACACTTGTTATCCCATGCATTCATCAACCATTCAAATACTTATAAAATCATGAACAAAAGCCATAACTAGAACACATCATAGAACCATGCTTATAACCAACATATAACTAGAATATTCACATGAAAAAACAACCATAATATCCACATAATAAGAAGTACATTTTCTCATATATCACAATAGGACAATAAATCTTATTAACATATGAAAAATCCAACCAAGTTAGGGACTTCCACACACCACCCAGCCATAGATTGGGTTGAACCAAATATTTCTTTCATCCAATCACCCTTGTGCCATATTCCAAGCATGAATGTGGGATCTCATGGTATAAACCAAGACATAATAAACTGGGGATTCCATAGGTTAAACCACCTCCATCCTCAAACTACCGTGTTGTCACCTAAATCGGTCCCGATATCACAAAACCAAACCAAGCTTGGATGCCTCAAAATTTCTTCACTATACCTTGAGGAATTTTCTTGTCTCCACCTACCAGTTGAGGGATTCCCAGAGAAAACCATCTCCATGCTCAACCCTTGGAAATTTCCCCTAGACCACCTCACCCAGTTCCAAAACCTTTTGGAAATCCAAAGCTCAACCAAGAATGAATCACATCACACCATGGCAATCCAAGAAATGGCAAGGCAAGACTGAAACCATTGTCAAATCGGGAAAAGCCCATGCACATGACAACAAATGAACCAAATAAACAAATGCATGTGCCATTCATTCACACCTTAGTTAGGAAATCACACATGCAACTTGTTACCTATAAATCCTCTTGCTGACGTTGCTGATCCAACCTTCTCCTTGCTTTCCTTTGCTTCCTTTTCTTTTACTTTCTCCAAAGCCAAGTGAATGCCCAAATTCTGCAATAATACTCAAAGTGCGCAAAAGTGTATGAGAGAGAAAATGAAAGGAGAGAGCAAAAATGAACTGACAAAAGCTAAACTAACAAAAGTTGTGAGTTGATCCTTTGATGCCTTTGTATTATTGATGTCTCCTTTTTCTTCACTTTCCTTCTAATTTCCTTAGCATGCAAATCTGCGTCTCTTTAGCTCCCTTTCCTCCTATTTTCCTTTATTTTCATAATTAAATATCAATTATTGCATATTTTTCTTTTCTAATTCCTTTTCCAATTTCCCTAGCCATAAATAAATCAAAAGTCATGTCCACTATAATGTTCACCCATCATTAAGCTTGGAATAAGTGTCCTGTGACCTTGGTCTTATTTTGCCTTTATTATCCTTTATTACATGAAACATTAACAGAGGGTTGTTACATAGATGATGCAATTGACAAGCCCTAAAGCTGAGTCTATAATAGTTAAGTGTAATCTAATCTAGTATAAGAGATCTCAAATGTCTGAATTTTGTAGTTTATAAATGTGACAATTGAATACTCTTGCAATTTTGAATAGAGAAATGTTTCCCTCTAGTCTAGGATGGATTCATAATGGTGTACATATATGTTATATAAGCTTTAGTTTCCTTCAGGTGCTTAAGTTTCTAAACTACACCAAATTTCAAGGAGGTTTTATTTTAGGGATAGGATCCTTATGTGAACCCCATAGATGTAAAACTTAATTAAAATTTAGAATCAATAGGGTTTTAGATTTAGATTTAATTAAAAAATCCGATCTTATTTTTTTTTAAATGTCATGTATAGTATTCATGTTGAGCAATTTTTTTTTTTATAGATCTATATACATGTCATACATTTGGTTTCTAGAAAATCCATTTTAGTATGTAGCAACCAAGTTGATAGAATACTATTTTACTTAAAGTGGAAATTCAACTATCTTGATTATGAACAACATTGAAATATTTTTATGTTATTAATAAATGTCATGTGTCAGTTTGATATAAAACATGCGAAGAGTTACACACATGCTTCATATTGGATTGTAAAAAATGCACCAAATAACACACACACACACACACACACATCATGTTATGAATATTAAGCTCTTTTAGATAACCTCAAAAGAAACAAAATTGAATAAAACTTATTTGTAGTTTAGATCTTGACATCCTTTAAAATCATTGTAATTTAACGTACATTGATTGTGCACTAAAAGACACTTTCTACAAGCCATTATGACAACTAAAATTGTTATTTTATAAAATTTTACTTTTTGGGTGTTCTTAATTGAAGGGTTTAAGACAAGAAATTGATTGAAATACTTGGATAGGAAAGTAAATTTAGGAAAGCACATAAAATTATAGAAACCCATATCATTAATTGATTAAATTAACATACATTGAATGCACTAAAATACATTTTTTACAAATTCAATATTAAATTGATATACATGATATATTTTAGTTCATTTTAAGTATCAAAGTGACTTCCATCATAGTAAGAATGTACTTATTTTCTTAGTCTATGAAACTAGAATTCAAAATTGTTATTTTGTAAAATTTTACTTCTTGAATGTTCTTAATTGAAGGTCTTAAGATAAGGAATTAATCGAAATACTTGGATAAGCAAGTAAATTTAGAAAAATGCATACAATTATATAAAGATATCATTAATTGTTTAAATTAGCATACATTGATTGCACTAAAAGAAACATTTTACAAGTTCATTATTAAATTGATGGACATGTTAAACACCATGTTAAAGCACACACATGGTGTATGAGAAGAATAAACACACACACAAGAGACTCAACACACAATGAAAGATAAGCGTGAGGCTTTCCTATTTTCCATTATACAAAGATGTACATTTATAGTACAATGGTGTGACTCTTGGTTTCATATTCCAAGGTCACTTGGACTCCATTGTGACTTTTCACATTCCACACCTACCCATGGAGGATTAGGTGTTCCAACTTCCCCCCTTAATCCGAAGGGGTATGTGTGAGTCCAAGAAAAGAGTTGTAATACAAATCTGCAAAGTATGCATGGCAGCACTTGGCTGAGTCAACTCTCTGAAATGTTGGAAAAAAGAGGTGGTTTTAGGATGACCACAAACACTGGAACGCAAAACTTGTTGCAGTTCCCGGAACTCTTCCAAAACTGGCAAGAAGCTGAAGGCTTCTGCTAGAGGAATTGTCCCTCATAAAAGGGAGACCTTCGACCTAAAAGAAGGGGTCTACTACGTGATGGTTTAGGATTACCAACAACTCTGGAATGATGCATTTCACGGAACTCAACCAAACTGTTAGAAAATTTGAAGAAATTTATCTTGACTTTGCTAGAAGGAAGTTTTCCTCATATATGAAAGGAGACCTTCGACCTAAAAGAAGGGAGGTCTACTACCTTGATGAGTTTTAGGTTGTCCACCAGCAAAGATGATGGTTTAAGGTTGTCCTGCCAGAAGGCTTGCTCATGGGCATACGTAATGCAGCTACATATGCGAATACGGAATGACGAATTGTGGCTTAGGCTCGCTTGAACTGCTGGCTACAACTCTGAACATGGAATGAGAGATTGTGGCTCGGGCTCGCTTGATCTGTCGTCGAAGCTTGTACATGACCACCATTTTCCCCCCTGTCAGGGACAAGGTGAGATGATGGCGAAAACTCAACTGCAAGTTTGCTCAATATCCGTGAACATGTTTTGACATGCGACTTAAACATCTTCTTGGCTGTTGATGCCCATTGCCAAGAAGCGATCCATCCAAGATGAATCTTGGTTCTTGCAGGAGGCTTGTTTCTGAAGCATCTGTCTGAAGAATGAGTGTGCCGACCACAGTGCTTGCATGGATGAATATCAAAACAATGATCTTTCATATGGCCAACTCGATCACAGTGTTGGCATTTCTCAATCTGTTGTGGAAGTGGAACAGGATCTGGAACAACTGCAGGTGAACTGTCATACAGGAATCCGGCACTCTGAAATATGATGGGCTTTGTGTAGTTTGGAATATGAAAGGACACATCCTTGTCATATCCAAGACCAGTTCGGTGCTTGTTGTGGACAAGCTCTTCCCAAGGTCTGATGATGGGCTTAGGAAGTGCAGGTTGGGCTACTGCATCTGCATGTACATATGCTCTAGTACAAGGAACTGAATGGGAATCAATTGCAACTTTACTGACTTTCTTCTGATGAGATTCCTTCTCAATCTTCTGAACAAAAACAGGTTCAGAATGGTGACTCTTTTGCTGAAGTTCATCTTGTTGGAGCTGAGATTCCAACTGCAAAAACTCAATCTTCTCTTGTGCATCTTGTAAACAACTTTGAATGTTACAAAGAGCATGCTTGCTCATTTTTATCACGTCATCAACATTTGAATGAATGAGGTTATTCAACAACACTAATGCCTCATTGATTTTAGCCATTTCAACAACTTAGGCTCAAAAAATGAAAGGGTGTCGGCTACAACCGAAAATGCACCCGTTTACAATGTGATGCAACAAGAAATACAAATGACTCCAAGGAATTCTCAAAGTACAAAGTGTGCTCCTCAAATGATGGAGGGCAATCAACAATCCAACAACTCAAATTTACACTTCAAATCTTGATTGCAACTATGAATGAAGAAGCAATATTCACTCACAATGTGAGTTCAATACAAAATCTCTGCAAAATATTTTGTAAATATGTAGCTAAAAACACTATGCAAGAAGTCTTTAAGGCAGCTGAATTTTCCTTCAAAAGAGCTGTTTTCAATGATGGCAAACTTGTATTCAAATGTCAATTCTTCAGAAAATCACCCTTATGCCACAAATCATAATGCAAATCTGCAATTTTCTTTATGTATTTAGTCCATTTTCTTCATATTCCATCTGATGTTCATATTCTCTCTTTCCTCTCTCTCTCTCTGTTGTTTTTTTTTTTTTTTTTTTTAATTAATTAAAAAATGGGAATAAAAGATGAGGGGAATGGGATTAATTTATTTAGGGAGAGGGATTTTAATTGTAAAATAATAAGAGGGGGGAGAATTAATTTAGGAATTAAAAAATGGGAATGAAGGATTATAGTAAAAAGGAGGAGGGAATTTGTTTAAAAAAAGGAATTAATTAAAATGAATGGAATTAATAAAAAAATGGGAGGGATTTTAATTGGGAGGGAGAAATATTAAAATGGGAATAATTAAAAATGGAAGTTATTAAAAAAAAAGGTAGGTAAATTTATTTGGGGTGGGGGTATTATATGGGGGTATATTAATGGGGATGGGGGGTATTAAATAAAAAATTAGAATGAAAATGTATATACGTAAGGAGGGGGAGAGTTAATAAATTAAAAAACGAATTTAAAGAAGAGAGGGGGGAAGAAAATTAAAAATTGTGAGGGGAGGGAATTAAATAAATTAAAAAGGGAGGAGGAGCATATGCGTGGGGAAGAGGGTGTAGTGTGAGATGAGTGATAGCGTAAGGAAGAGAGAACGGTGGAGTGAGGGCGTTGAGGGTGTAGCCGGTAGGAAGAGCGGTGAACGTGGAGCGTTGTAAGTCGATAAGGGTTGGGATTCGTGGGGAGTGCTATGAGAGTAAGCGAGGGGGGCATAGCAAGCAAGGGGGAGGGACGGCTGAGTGCCGTGAGTTAAATCTACACCATGGAGAGTCGACTTTGACGGTGTATGGAGTGTGGAGGGCGGGGTAGGTTTTGGGGAGCACGAGTGGAAAGATAGCAGGTGGACTGTTGTTGAGGGCGTAGATTAGGGAGGGTCGACTGTTGTTGAGGGCGAATGGTAAAGGAGCGAGCTGGGTTTGTATTGCTTTGGAAGGGCGCAACGAGTGTGGAAAGATAGGGAGCGCTGTAGTGAGGATAGGGCAGTGTATGGAGCGATGGCTGTAAGTAATGTGAGATTGCAGTGAGAGGGGCCGTATGGCCTGGAATTTGAATGATTTTTTTTTTTTTAATATTTATTTATTTATTTTATTTTTTATTTTTAAACTAAAATAGTAGAGAGGAGGGCCAGAAGGCTTGAAAACAACTCAGATTTTTTTTTTTTTCTTCTTCAGTAGAATTTTTTCCAAATGTATAGCAGAACAAATCCAGCAGCAGCAGAAAGTGCAGAAATGAGGGCAATTTCAGAATTTCAAGTACTGAAATGCAACAACAGATTGCCAATAGAACCCAGAAATTTTCCAATAGCCCAGCAGCAGAAAATATTTTCAATGGAAAAACTCAGAATTTTTTCAGTGAAAACTCAGAAATATCTTCAAAAACCCTCTCAGCAGCTCCAAAATGGTGCAGAAATTAAAATGCAGAGATTTTTCAATGGAAAAATAAGCAGTGAGGAAACCTTCAGATGGGCAGTGCTGCCTTTCTTCAAAGCCAATTTCTGAATGCTGCAAAATCACTGAATGCTGCTCCTCTTCAAAACACCTCTGAATGGCGGCAAAAACACTGCTGCAGAAAGTCTCTAAATGCTGCAAAAATGTCAAGAATTTTGCAGATATGCACAGGCCATAAACACAAATGGCTCACTCAATTTGAAGCAGGGCCAGTAATCGCCCGCTCTGATACCATGTTAAACACCATGTTGAAGCACACACATGGTGTATGAGAAGGATGAACACACACAAGAGAATCAACACACAATGAAAGATAAGCATGAGGCTTTCTTTATTTTCCATTATACAAAGATGTACATTTATAGTACAATGGTGTGACTCTTGGTTTCACATTCCAAGGTCACTTGGACTCCATTGTGACTTTTCGCATTCCACACCTACCCATGTAGGATTAGGTGTTCCAACAGAACACATGATATATTTTAGTTCATTTTAAGTATTAAAGTAACTTGCATCCTAGTAAGTTTGTACTTATTTTCTTAGTCTATGAAACTAAAATTCAAAATTGTTATTTTGTAAAATTTTACTTCTTGAATGTTCTTAAGGAATTGATTGAAACATTTGATAGCCAACTAAATTTAGGAAAGTTCATAAAATTATCCAAAAACATATCATTAATTATTTTTTGGTATATTAAATTCCAATACATATGACTTATATCATGTGTTATGATTAACTTGTTGTAGATGACCTCAAAAGAAATAAAATTTAATAAAAAAAATTATTAGTTGAACATTACTAGTTGAAGACATCTTTTAAAATTGAATTTAAAATGTATTTCAATCCTATTTGTGTATTCTAATTGAACCATGAACATATATTTTAGTTCATTTTAAGTATCAAAATGACTTGTATCATAGTCTAAGATTGTACTTATTTTCTTAGTTTATTTCCTCAGAAGTCAAAATTGTTATCTTGTTAGTTATGTTTGATAATAAACTATCCATATGAAAATATATACAAATTACATTATAGACATGAACGTCCAAAAAATGAAATAATAGGCATCCATAAACTTAAATAATGTTCATGCATCCATAAACTATCCATGTATGAAAATATACAAACTTTGTACATCACATGTGAATGTGCCCTATGAAATGGGTCTAAAATTATACAAACTATCTATGATCCACTCTATAAAGTATTGCTTCTAGAATTATTATGTGTGCTTCGTTGCGTAGAGTGAGCGTCCATAATTTGGTACTGCAATATAACACATTCAAATCACAAGAAGGAAAAAACCCTCTAGCAGAGGTTATATAGGAGGGTTTTAGTGTTATAAAATTGGCCAAAATTGTTAAAAAAACATTTTCTACAACATCTGTTTTTGGTAACAGAGGTTTTGGCGGAGCTTTTAACGGAATTTCAACACAACTAAAAAAACTGGGCAGATGGAGGTTATTACAGATGTTTTTTCCATCGGTGCGCTATTTAGGTGTCAACTCACTGGTGCGTGTCATCTAGACGGTTGGCCTGGGGTGGTCGAAGTTGCATGCACCAGGTCGTAAAGGTCTAAAACCACACCGGGCACACTGTAGGTGATACAATTCATGGGGCCATTCTAATTGGTATTGGGATTTGTGCGGTGCCCATAGGTCGTATCAACACACCGGTTCATAGTATTATAGAAACGCACTAGTGCGCAGTATCACACAAATGCATCAATTTTCTAATTCGTATTGGTATTTTTGTGGTGCCCATAGGTCATACAAACACACCGGTGACTAGTCTCACATAAACTCACCAGTGCATAGTATCGCACAAATACCAAGAGTACGTAAGTAATTTGAGTTTTGTGTGGTGCCAGAATTTCGTAGAAACGCAGATGCACTTTAACATACAAATGCCTTGGGTGTAAATAACTAACATGCACGGTGTTCATTTTGTATTTTTTAGAAACATCAACCTCTGACAGTGCAATTATTGTGATTTTTAATGTTCATTATTCATCGAAATCGACACATATCTTATAACGATATTCATATGAATTAAATTTTTATTAGTGGATTTGAATGTGATGTTTCAATTAATTTTTTATATCATATCATCAAGTTTCACATCTAGTCTTCATTATAATATTTAATCATTCACAAATTTAATCAGTGGTGCTACATTTCACAACGACAATGGAGAACACAATAGAATAAATTAAAATATTTATTATTATATATATATGAATAAGACAGTCTTTGTCATACAAAATGGGACAGTTATTGGTATCCCTTTATCTTTGAATTGGGACACTATGTCCATTACATTAAACAAAATGTCTGATTTCACAGACAAATATTTCAAAAAATACAACGCCCTGCTTTGATATCCAAACATAATGATCATCATTCTTCGCTTGAACTGTTGTCACTACTCGAGCTACTTCCATGACTTGGGTTATTTTTAGGAATGTTTTGTTCACGGTGTTGATTGTTTTCTTCTTCTTCACATTCCATCTACAAACATACAAATAAACTGTAATGAGTGTATATACATTGGTGAGAATAATTAAAATTGCAATATTAAATAATATACATCAATGTAAACCGAAAATAAATGATGTACCATAGAAACAATTGACTCATAAACTATACACATTCTTTTAAAACCATGTACTATGCCATCTTTCAAGATTTCATCTGTTGGCACAGTTCCATACTTTGTTTCCTACAATTTTTATACCCCATAACCAATCATATATTTAATATAAAATATTTTTTTGTTCTATTAATTATAGACGGAGCTAAGTAAAACAAGATTGATAGATGCTTACAAATTCCACAATTAATTTATGATATGTCAACATATACTCACAACCCATATTTAACCCAATGTCAATAAATTCGTCTTATGGTTCTTTTTTGTATGTTAGCACCTGTTTGAAGACATTCAATGATTATTTTTGTAAAACAACTTAAAATATACAAAAATGAAATCTAGTTAAGTTGTTATAAGGAAGTAACAATTACTCACAAACTTAGATATCAACCATTTTTTTCCTTGTCCCGTTTTATGTGCTCAATGGGTTCCATTTTCTTTTCTTTTTTGCAAGAAAATACTTGAAAATTAATATTTAATGCTAAATTGTTTATTTATTGTACCTAATAAAAAAATTAAATGATTACATATTACATTTAAAGCACGTTGTTGTTTAGATGGATCCTCGTGCGATGCAACTATGTCCATTTCTTTGACCATCTCCTTGTACACCTTTTTGGACATTTGTACTAGCATATTTCTGATATCATCTCGTTCATCCTTTGAGCTTTTCATAATCTTCCTGAAAATGTAACATGACAATAAACTATTTAATTTTCATATTGATATATGAAAAGTAAATATGACAAAAGTAATATATACATATAATTCTAGAAAAACATTTAAAGGAATATTAATTTTTCAATTCTTCTTTTTTGTTGTTGTACGTTTTTGCTATTAAAAGTTTGACATGTCTCATTGACCAATTCTCTGGAAACTCTTCCTCTAGTTTAAATAAAATTTGGTTCTTGGAATCATTGGATTGATTTTTGTATTTTAAGTGGAAAGAAATTCTATACATTCGTTCCACTAGATCCCTCAAAGTTTTGTAAAAAAAATTCACCCATTCGTTAACCTCCAACACCACTCTAGATGAGCTAAGAAGCAATTCATTTTCATTTGCATGTCCTATTTTTTTCTTCTTTTCTTAGAACAACATTCATTTTCTTTGTTGTTGGTCCCTATAGAACATTAAACATATCTGAATTAATAGATTGTTTGAAACATGTTATTTAATATTTTTAAGTATATTATTAATGATATTTAAAAAAAGAAACTCATATTGGATCGATAGTATTTTTTCATTCACCTTATTCATCCTTTTGTAATTTTTCCATCAAGATTTTACACTATTCTGGTCCTAGATTAGAAATAATATTATCGAGCTTCATCATTTTGTGGCTCTGCATGATACACAGTAAACAATACATATTAGTTAAACTTACATATAGTTCAAAAATAATATTTTTTGTAAAGAATTTACAAAGAACTTTCATTTTTTTCTTTTCTCGATGTGGTATCAGTATTTTTGTTACTTGATCTCTTGTGAGCCATTAATTTATCAATATGAAACCTGTACCATATCATTCATTAATATATTTTATAAATAAATCATCAAATTTTCAGGTAAAAAAAGTATATCAAGAAACTGGTGCACTCTTAATGTTGTAAGAACCGACATTGGTGTGTCACGTTCTTATAAACACACTGCCAAAACAATATAAAACACCGTACGATGCTCTATGTCAACAATGAGCACGGTGCCCAACACACCTATTAACACAGACAAATTAATAAAAATCCTCTAGTGTCAGTTTTTGTAGCATACAATTTCATGGAGGAGGCTGTGCGACCTATTCTTATAAACGCCCCATGAAAACAGGGGACCATCGTACGGTGCTCTCTATCAACAAGGAAACCCGGTGCGTTAAATAAAAAATTGATGCCACAAAAAAAATTGTTTTTTCCAAACAGTACGTGCCCGGTGCGCTATAATGAAACAGCGCACCGGTGCCCTATTTTACATATGGCACAAAGATTAAAAAAAATCTATTTTTAAATTTTTTTATCAAACAGTACGTGCGGTGCGCTGTGATAAGACAATGCATCGGTGCACTATGTTACGCAGGGTGCACCGATTACAAAAATTCACGCAAGGGTCGACATGGATTGGGATCCGACTATGCAAGTCGTCCCGTGGGTTAGATGTCATAAGCCTATATATATAGCAATACAAACCCTATAAATCTAAAATGAAAAGCCCTAATTCTGAAATCACTGAAACAGGAAGAAGCAAGGGCAAAAATAAAAAGAATAATGGATTTTTTTTGTTTTTTTTTTTTTACTTACTGCATAAAAAATACTGCAGAAAATGTAAAAAAAACAATAAAATTTAATCACGAGATCATTTTAAATTCTATGCTACAGGGTTTGAATCACCAGAGGTTTGGAATTCTGATTGTCTAAATAGTTCTGTATTTCGCTGCTCCACAGTGCTCTTGTGCTCTCTTTCTCTAGGTATGTCTCGTGCAAATCTTTGGCTGATTTTTTTTGCAAAAAAAGTGAAATCATGAAAAGTTTTTATTATTTAAAGAATTTATTTATGAAATTAGATTTTCGAAAAGATTTTTCTGCCCATTTTTCAATTTACCACTTTTTTTTTCACTTAAAAAAATAAAGTTGCATTTTTTTTTTTTGCGGCTTTTCGTCGCCGGTGCATCAATTAATAACATCGCACCGGTGTGTCAATTAGTAACACAACACCGATGCGCAGTAACTAAAACACATAGGTGCGATTAACTGTACATTAGCACTAATAACAATAAGTACATTTTTAAGGCATCAGAATTACTTTTAGGCGTGTACACAAAAAATTATTGTTGATTTTGCTCAAATGCAGGGAGAAATATGATAATTATATTGAATGGACAATTCTTCAAAATCAAGCTTGTTCCATAATATTTCTCAAAGTCCATCGTGGAGTTCTCCCTATCCATCTCGAGACGTAATATTTACTTCAGATTTTATTTATATTTTCATTATCTAATTGAATATATGTTTTTTATCCATGTCAATCAGCTTAATAAAATTTATAATGTATAAAAATTTTCAGGTTCATGCAGATTCAAAATCGAGTTCAGATGCACAAAATATTCAAACAAATTCAAAACGTCAAAAGCTCTTGTCAGGAGTAGCATACCGCAAGGCGCATCTGGTAGAAGAAAATGGACAACCGCTTCACCATGCCAATTGTAACAATATTGCAGCTTCTAGCCACAATCCTAGGACAATGATGGTAATAATAATTGTTTTGTATATTAATGTAGTTATTTCAAAGTCAAACCAATTAATCATGCATTTTCAACGTTCTTACAAATTGATATCATAGATTTTGTACTAATCATGTTCAATTTTTTTTTTGAAATGATTAGGATTCTAGTGATGATGAGCGACCTACCTACCATCTTCAGTTGCACCCCACGACAATGTCAAATCGAGAGAAGGCCGAATTAAGAGAAAAAATCAGAGAGGGATGATACCAAGAATGGTTGAATCAACCACCAATTGAATTCCCATTATGTCCAGATTCACCAATTAGGAATGACTACAACAATAGTAGTTCTTCACAAACTGGAAATGGAGGCAATCAAATAGAGGTTGGTATGGATGATTACTTAAGGGATATGACTGCCATGGAGAAAATGTTGTTAGATGCATGCCAAAACGATGATCATTTAGGGGATGATGCTCATATCGCTGACACCTTTTTCGAAAGCCTTAAATTTTCTTCCACCACCCCTCTCTTTGGACCTAGTGGTCATTCAAAGTCTACCCAGTTGGGGACAACGATGTTACTGTACAAATTGAAAGCAAATTTTGACTTGTAGAATGCATGTTTGTCAGAAATTTTGAGGCAAGTTACCATAAAGTCCTCCCTTATATAATTTTGAGAAATATAATCACACAATGAACATTACAAATGGTCAATTTTATGAACGTTAATAATTATATCGACATTAATGTACATTTAATATTTTCCATGATCACCAGCTACAAGTTATTGAAGATAAGGTTCTTCTGAGTGATAATGTCTTTCCCGGTAGCTGCGAAGAGGCAAAGAAATTGTTGAAAATGTTGGGTGTTGAGTACATATCATATCATGCATGTCCAAATGATTGTATTATATATAAAGGAGAATATGCAAACAAAGGGATATGTTCGAAATGTGGGCATGACAGGTATGATAAATAAAAAAACAAGGTTAAATCACGTGGTATTCATTTTAAGATATTGAGGAACATGCCTATAATACTAAGGATTCAAAGGCTCTTTCGTTGCAAAGAATTAACTATGTTGCAGGGATGGCATGCCTCACACAGAAGTGAGTTGGGAGTTATGCGAATCCCAACTGATTCAATAGCCATGAAGCATATAGAGGATACATGGCCCAAAAAATTCAAGAATGAAGTACGAAGTCTACGAATCAGCATAGCCATGGATGTCGTCAACCCATATTTCCTCCAGAACACCAAATATTCTATTTGGCCTATAGTGGTGATCAATAACAATATCCCTCCATGGTTTTCCGTGAAGAATGAACATCTTTTGTTGGCTCTCATAGTCCCTGGTATAAGACCAGTGAAGAATATGGATGTCTACTTACAACCACTGGTAGATGAATTGAAGGAATTATGGGATGGGATAAATGTATATGATGTATCAAGACCCATCGCATCAGAGAGGAGTTTTACGTCGTATGGCATATGTGCTTACACGACACATGATTATCTAGGCTTAGGAGTTTTATTTGGTAAATTACTTGTTTATTGATTTGTTTATATACGTAACAATATTCTTTCGCATATTAGTTATTTAATTCGTTGTAATTGTTATGATCTTTATGATATTATTTAACATGCCATACATATAAATTTTATACAATAAGCTCGCAGGTCTTGTAAAAAAAGGGTATTTTGGATGTAAATGTTGTGGAACTTCTTTGAAAGCTAGATGGTCCAACGACCTACAAAAGCCAGTGTATGATTGCTCTAGGGTATTCCTCCTAGAAGAACACCCTTATAGAAGAGCAGCATCCGCTTTCAATGGTAAACGAGAGAGAACCCAAAGGTCTCCAATAACGACACTAGCTGAATGGCTTAGAGCATATGAGAGAGAAAAGGAGAAGGAGTTCATAGAAATGTTCGATTCAAATGGGGAGCCTATGTTCGATGATCCAGAATTCTTAGACACCTATGCTGAGAAATTTCCCATTGGGATGAAAAGGAAATCTATATTTTATAACCTCCCATTTTGGGAGCATCTTAATATTACCCACTTATTAGATCCCATGCATATATTTAAAAATGTTTCATCTTCTTTATGGAGGCACATATCATCGAAACAAAGTGACACAATGGCTGTTAGGAAAGATCTTATTACTTCAAAATTAAAAATAAACATTGGCCAATATGATTAGAAAGTACAGGATCAGAGGCAGGCGTCAGTCCCTCTAATTCATGGTATTTCAAAGAAGGTGATCTCCCATGGATTTAAAAAAAAGATGATCTTTCTTTGGAAAAGGAAGTTATAATGGGTGTGAGGGTGCCATCATCATACGGTTCTTCACTACGACGCTGCTTCACCGTGGATGACCATTTTTCAAGGTTGAAATCGCATGACCATTTGAATCTTCCAAGAGTACGTATAATGTCAAAAGCATGATTTTATTATTTTTTATATCAATAAATTTAATCCCATGCAGGGATCATAAAACATAACTAATTTTGTATATTATTGCATGTGTTTATAAGTTTGCAGTGTCATTATCCTTTGTTCGTGCGTGGGTGTGTGAAACATGAATTCCCCCAAGACCTAGGACACACCATATCTAAATTATCTGCATTTGTATGTTGGATCACGTCAAAGTAGATTCATGTGGCTAGCATTCCATGGTGGCGTCATGAGATAGTTGAGATTGTTTGTATGTTTGAGAAGGAACTGCCAACGAGTTTCATGGACTTGAAGGTTCATATTCTAATCCACATAGTAGATGAGGTTGAATAATTTTGGGTGGTTTCTTGTCGTTAGATGTTTTTCTTAAAGAGGTACATGAAGAAAATAAAGTTTTTTTCTTCGAAAAAGGGTAAAACCCAAGGTGTCTATGGAAGAGGGGTACATATTGTATGAGTCTTTCTATTATGCTAGTGAGTACATCAATGAGATCGAAAACACACCAGGTGCGGTGATTTGGGACGATGAAAGGGATGAAGACAAAAGAGAAGGGGAGCTGCTCCAAACGAATGGAAAAAAAACCGCTTGATAAGAGTAAGCGACTTATAATTTTTCAAATTTACACAAAGTAAATATTCATGTTGAAATTCGATACAATGTATATTTTGATTTCTATGTACTATATAATGTTGGTTTGATTTCATCAACGAATGCAGAAATTGAAGCAATCAATAAATTCATTCTTTACAATTCCAAAGGGACACAACCATGGGTTGGATTGTACAAACAAAAGAGGATGAAATGGGATAATGATAGGAAATAATTCAGATGGTTGAATGGTATAAGTGCGCCTTATCACGATCACTTAAAAGAAAACATGCCAAAAATACGCCCCAACAATTGGGTTGTTGACCAAGTCAGAGAGAAATACGGTGTAACCGGTCGATACCGACATGCTGAAGAGGATGTGTTAAACATAGGGATTGGGTGCACCAACTCGGTAATAATCTATTTAATTTATATGTACATTTGAAACTTAATAATGCACCTTTCAAATGTAATTACATCTATATTTCATATTTTAACCGTTGGGTTATTATAAGACACATGACACTATGATTTTTTAAACTTTTTTATAGGTGCATTTATTCCCATCTATGTGGGCATATGGACACCATTTTTGCACAGAAAATGCTGATGATGGACACATGACACAAGACTGTGGAGTGGAAGTCGAGTTCAATTAATTTAGTCGGTCTAGCCACCATGATCAAAACCTAGTACGAGGGACGTTAGGTTGCGTCGGAAAGATGCAAGAGACCATTGAAGTGGATTTTTCTTCTTTCCAATGTGTTATTTTAGGTGCAAGTGGTGGGACACCTTTGATTGGAATAATGTAAAGGAATATCGCGATAGTAGGCTGATATGTATCAACTCTAGAAAGATGTGGGATGAAGCTAAGGAGCCCTATGTTTTCCCCAAACACTATGCACCAGGTGTTTTTTTTACCCAGATGTGTTGGATAGGGATTGGTGGTTCGTTTTGAGACATGACCCTAGATCAAACATATTTTTGAGAACAATAGTGTTATCATGCCAAGCGAGCTGGAAGATAATGAGGGTGATCATGAGAACCGAGAGTGATATGGTACATGTGTTATTTCATCAATATTTATACTTTTTAAGATGGGTTTTTATAAAGAAGAGGACTTGATTACCTTATAACTTATAAAACTCTTTTTTTTTGAAACATTGTAGTATGTATTTTGAATTAATTGGTAATTTGCATTGTGTTAATGTCAAAATCAATATTTCACTTGATAATTTGCAATTATGTTGATCTCAAAAGCAACGACGTATTGTATAAAGTTCTTTTTTTTTGGTATGTAAGATCATAGTAAAATAATGATAATTCTAAAGTACATGAATTTATTTGCATTATTTTCTAAAATTTATTATGTTACAAAAATTGTTATTATTCTAGATTTATTGTTTTACAATTATTTACAATTTTACAAATTTACAAATTTAAAATTTCTAATAAAATAATTTCACATTAATACAATTAAAATTTTACAAATATTTTACATACAATTACAATTAAAATTAGAACTACAATTACAATTACAATTTTACAATTTCACATATAATTACAATTATAATTAAAATTAAAATTACAATTACAATTTTAGAATTTGACATAAAATTTACAATTACAATTACAATTTTACATAAAATTTACAATTACAATTACAATTTTACAATTTTACATATATACCATTACAATTACAATTTTAGAATTTTACATGCAATTACAATTACAATTTTACAATTACAATCATTTCATATTAATACAATTAAAATTTTACAAATATTTTACATACAATTACAATTAAAATTAAAATTAGAATTAGAATTATAATTAGAATTACAATTTTACAATTTCACATACAATTACAACTAGAATTTGCTCCTAAGGGTGCAAAAATAAGCCAAAGGAAATAAATAGTATATAAAAATGGAAATAAATATTATATAAAAATGGAGGGGAGTGTGAGAGGGGAGGTACATTGTTCAGATTCATTCTTCCAAAGACAACAAATCTGAACAATGTACCTCATAATAGAAAAATATTCGACTTAATTAGGAAAATTCAAGCTAATCCTAAGGTCCATGCCAACAATGAGGTGCATAATTTTGTCAAAGCAAAGCTTGAGTAAAAAATAATATGTTAAAAAAAAAGAATACTAATATGTTTAAAAAAAAGAGATTAGAATTAGCTTTATTTAATTAATTTTAGTGACAATACATTCAAATTATGCAACTAACACACTGTTGTTTTCTTCTCAAATATGAATTCATTCCCGATATTACAGAATAACACTCATAAACATAAATTTATAATACATATGAATATACAAACTCTATATTTTTAACGTCAAATCATATTATAATTATTACTCCTACTGTACCAGGCTTGGAAAATTAGAGTCGGGCTTATAGTTTCGCGGCTTATGACGTACCTCCTTCTTTGATCTCCTTTCATATATTGTGTAATTAATTATATAATTGAGCAAATGCATATATGTTGATGATTTAGTATATAAATATCGTGATTTTCAGGGTTGGGGTGTGGCCGTTTTAGTGGGGTTACCCAATTCAGATGCAATCTTTGCAACGAGACCCCTGAATTTTCTCACCGGCAGAACGTTGTGATGGGGGTAAAAACCCACAGTCCCTTTTTTCTCAAAATTTCATCAAAGCTGTGTGTACAAATGCATTAAAATTTTATTTCCCAGCCAAGCCCAAAATCTGGGCAACTCAATCTGGTTACTTTCTTTTTAACTGGCAAACTAAATCTATCTGTGTGTGAAAATGAACCCAAGTTTTTCTTTCCAACACAATCTCATCTGAGAATTTCAACGAGGCGGAAGCCCTTCTCTACCTTCCTTCACCAAGGGCGTCTACTTTAATTATCTTGTTCCAATTCATTTATCAAATTCCTAGAATTTGATTAATGAATGCAATGACAGTCTTTATATAAATTCACATAAGGCGCAACCCTTACATATCTCAAACAACAAGTCCTTTGGCATTCAAATAACGCGCTCAACTATAATTGAATCCTCCTCTCATATGTATTGGTTCGAAGGATAATTAACCCAACGCACTAAACCTCTCCGCTCAACCAATAAGAACTTGGCTTATAGAAGGACATTTAAAATCCCAACCATAACATTTTAATATATGGTTGAATCCTTCGGATGCAACTATCGAGCTAAACTCCTTAGTGTATTGCGTTCCACCAGTATTTGCCTTATAACATCAAACCATTTTCATTTAACCCACGCGACTTTGAAAACATATGTATTACGGCCCCACACCTTCCGACTTATTAACGAGATGATTTCAACAGTGGACCATGCCTTTGTTAAATTAGCGCACCCATCCGACGGTTGAGATGGTGTCGGATCGATCCGGATGATCTGACGGACGATATCAAATATTGTGTTTTATTTTCTCTCGAATGTTAACGCACCCAACTCGCGCGATAAAACTGGTTTTACCAAAGCGCCTGGGGCCACGCATCGATCGACGAGCTATATCGCATCTCTTTTTCACTTACCGCTTATCACTTCAAAAAAACGCGAATACTACTTGATTCCAACTCTATTTTTCTCATGAGTCAAGGTTCCACCTTTCCATTCAAGGTTCTTGTCCGCCTATTGACTGCGGCTCATTCAATCCGCCTTTGCAAGTTAAACCACTACATTCATAGCGCCAAGGGTTAATTATGGAACCACGTCGCCGCTTCCCTCATTGTTCAGTTCTGCCTTACTTTCATGCCTTCTTCACAACAACTCCCTTCTAACCCTACAGGACTTCTACCGCGACGACGTTCTGGCCCACAGGGGTTAACGCTTGGGTAGGATCTCGCTCATTCTTTGGATAACCAAAGTATGGTAACAGTTCCCCTATTCTAATAGGACTTACTACTAACCCTTATATAACATACATGCTCATACGTGCATCGATTGTTCGAAGATAATATAGATTCCAATATAGACAGAGAGAATTCAAGGGATCGCACCCATAAGGTGGGGTTCACATACATTCTCTATCAAATCCTTAGCATGGATTCGACCCCACAGGTTCTTCATGTGCTCACATCACTGAACACACGACATATCTTATAATAATCACAAAGTCTTGTCACGCAAGCTCTCACCACAGAATGCACAGCCAGATTCTCAACCACATTCAGAATCCTACTCATGTATATTACTTAAGGCATTTGTACACAGAAACAATTCAATGAATGTATAGATAACAATGGAATAGTTTCTTCATTTACACAGTGAAGTTACTTACAAAATTCTGGCCAGATCTTCGATCACTTGGCCCTTCGGCATCCCTACTCTGCCTCCTCGGCCTTCTAACCCTATGCAGTTCTGCACAGTCCTTACAGGTCTCTTTTTTCGCAGGTATTTTGGACTCTGCCACCAGGTTTAGTTTTATACAAATTACAATGAATCGATTCTAATTTCTCAATGACTCACAAACTCTTCAATTTCCTATAGTTCCAAAATTAGACTAACCTGACAGACAGAGATGGACTGTCTCTTCCTATGCCCACTAATCATCCGGGTAGTTACATTTTCTCCATATTTAACTAAAATTACTCAAATGAAAATAATTACATAGGAAATTTAAAACAAGAGACCCCCCCTATGTTTATTTATATACAAAATATCGTCTTGGGCCTAATGCCCCTGCATCACATTGAAAGGAACCTTATATGGAAACTATAAGCCTCGTTCTGATTTTCTAGGCCTTGTGTGATTGGATTTGGATAAGGTAAGGTATTTGAGAGTTTTTAAAAGTGGGAATCGAACCCCCCACCTACACCACAACTCACATTTGAGGTCCAAATTCAAACATGGGACCGAATGTGGAATAAAAAGCAATTGTTGCGCTTCAATTATTTTCTTTAAAAATAGAATTTGGGAAAATAAGTTCAACACTGGCACATAATTGACGTTTCAAAGAAATCCACGTGGTGAGTGGTGGGAAGGTCATAATGGCTCAGGATTCAGCTACCAGCTCAGCTCATCGGAAATTGTTGCCTAAATTCTTCTCATTACTAAACCATGTGCAGTTCCATGAGATGCGCGAAAGAGAGGAAAGAGCCCTGTCCTGAAAGCGTTTGGATGTAAGTAAGATGGGGTGAGTTTAATCAGGAAAATGAAACGGGTAATGGTAATCGGCTGTTACCAATGCTTTCGGCTAAAATACAAGAAAATAACATAGAAAAACCAAAGCGTGAGGCTCGATGCTTGAAGAATTTCGTTTGTAGCCTGTCTGTTAGCTTCAGTTCAGATCTTATTCCCCATTGCAAGGATGCTATGGCCGTTAGTACCGCGCAGACCCGACCTTGATAATTGCATTTGTATTCATGACAAATTTCTGTAACAACCTGATTCGAGTAAATCTCAATTCAATGAGATTGCAACACGCGTCTTAAAAAACGATAAGCGCAAGGGATTAAGAGTTATATTTTTCATTCAACAAGGACAATGTTCAGATTCTGTCAGGGACGACGAATCTGAACAGTGTCACAAACAAAAACCTCATAATAAAAAGCCTTCGGCTTAATTACAATATTTACAATTATACTTTTAGAATTTTACATACAATTACAATTACAATTACAATTTTACAATTACAATCATTTCACATTAATACAATTAAAATTTTACAAATATTTTACATACAATTAGAATTAGAATTTTACAATTTCACATACAATTACAATTACAATATTTACAATTATAATTTTAGAATTTGACATACAATTACAATCATTTCACATTAATACAATTAAAATTTTACAAATATTTTACATACAATTACAATTACAATTAGAATTACAACTACAATTTTACAATTGCACATACAATTACAATTAGAATTAAAATTAAAATTACAATTACAATTTCAGAATTTTACATACAATTAGAATTAGAATTAGAATTTTACAATTTTACATATATACAATTACAATTATTTCACAATAAATTAAATATTACAATTACAATTAAAATTTTACAAAATTTTTACATACAATTACAATTAAAATTACAATTACAAATACAATTACAATTTTACAATTTTACATACAATTAAAATTAAAATTTCAATTACAATCACGACATGATATTTAATAAATATCATGATTTAATATTAAATTAAATAAACATCACAATCATGATAACCATCGTATAAACATCATATTCGACTAAAAAACACATTCAAATTCATTAACATCATCTAATCATCGTGATCATGATCATCAAACAAAACACAAGCATTGTATAACATCATCACAACACAAACATCAAATATACATCTCATGTCAAATAACTGCTATCATATACACACATTAAATGAACATATCTAACATGGCCTAAGAATATACACATCATGATGAATACCAACATGTAAATTAAGTACAACAACAACATGAACATAAAGTACATGGACCATATATATATATATATATATAACTGTTTAACGTCAAAAATATACAACTGTAATATAAATGTCAAATATCAGCGGTTGGTACATCATCCATAGTAGTACAAGTCGAGGCCTGCTCAGTCAATGGTGCAGCCTCGACAAGCTCAGACAGATGCCGATCATCACGTGCCTGCTAATCTGGTGGTGCCTCATGCTGATCAAGATCAACTGTCGGCTGCTCATGATGACTCGACATGGATGGTCCTGTTAGGTCTTAGTAATTTTTTAGATTGGCAGAACAAATGAACAGGGGTAACATCAAACCAATCATTGGATTCCTAGGACCTAGCCTTCTTGGACTCAGAGAGGGCTCTCTCTATTGTTTGTGTAAAGGATGAAACTTGATAGCTTTTAGGGTTTTGATTTTAGGCTAGCTACATGGATTAGGGTTTGTTTGTTTGTTTGGTTGGGTAGGTTGTCAAGAAGGTTTAATAGAGTAAGGGAGTATCAATCCATTGGGCTATGGAGTTTGCAAATGTCTTGAAAGGTGTAAAAAATGAGTCAAGGATAGTTTAAAGGGAAAGCTAGCAAGGCCAGATGGATCTAAGTAGGTCTAGGGAGAGTGAAATAAACATGGAGTTGTGAAAATAGTGAGTTAATGGGCAATCAAGGATCTTTTAAAAAACTAGTAAACAAGAAAAAGCTTCTAATATGATAGCATAATAAAAACTTGAAGAGCAATGAAGGATTTTTCAATATCAACTAGGCCAAGAAGATGTTAAAAACAACAGATAAGTAAGCTAAGAGAGCAGCGAAGGATTCTCTAAAACTTACTTGCAAAAAAATAGAATGTTAACATAACATCTTAGCAACACTAAAGAGCATTTAAGGATTCTTTAGCAAAACTTTGAGGAAGAAAACATAGAAATCAAGGAAGCAGACAGAAGTAGGGTACCAAGAAGGCAATTCCTATTCTCTATTTCTGTCCTAGGATTAAATGAAGCATAAAAATAATGAATAACTGAGGAAAACAAACACAAATATGGAATACATCACCATCTAGACAAGCTTAATGAATCCTAAGAGTGAGCTTGATCCATAAAAGCACAATCCAACACCATCATAAGGCACCAAAACAATTTAACCAATAAACTCCAAGTCTATCTCATATGCTCAGAAAATATCCAACATATACAATGAAGCCTCCATGATCTATTTAACTTGCATTGGAGGGTAAAAACCCTAACTAGGGTTTTAGCGACCATAAATAACTCACAAATGTCATCTATGTCCAAGAGACCATGCAAGGCCCAAGGCATAAAATATCTAAGGAAATAAATGAAAAAAAACTCCTAACACCTAAATTTGGAGTGATTTGCCAAAAAATCCACAAAAATATCCATTTTCAATAACTGCCTGTCTTTTGTTGACTTTTGCACAGAAGGGCGCAACAGGGAGGTCCAATGGCGCAACGTCTGCACGGAAAACTGGGTCACCTTGTAGCTGAATTTTGAAGGACTTCCTGATGTCAGAAGGAGCTCCATCATGGCTCGTTGGAAAGCCTATCAAGTCTACTTTCCAAAAATGCCTTTGGTTTTCTGATTGGGCTCCATTTACATGTTGAAAAACCAAATCTTCCAAGGTTTCTAAAGGCGCAATGCCTGCCTTGAAAACATGGCAAATAGGTGAAAATTTGCATGTTTTTGGGCCTTTTGGAGGACCAAAACTGCTCCAAATGATCTGAAATTTGGTGTGCATGATGCCCTTGGCCTGATGAATCCAAAAATGTAAACTTTACCTCCAATAGATGCCTGAGAAAAAGCGCAACGCCAAGGGCGCTGTGCCCTTGGCCCTCAAAATCAGTCAAAAAACCAAAATTCTCAAAACTTGCCAAAATTTTGCAATTATCTTCCTCATGGTGTTTGGGATGCCTGTATAAAAGCATTAGCTAGGATTCCAAGATTTTTTTTGTCTTTTTCCTCCTTGAGCGCTTGAATTTTGGCAAGGGCTCTTTTGAGCTTGGCCCTTGCAATTTGATTTCTCAAGGCATAGTGCTTGGCCATTTTCTTCTAAATTCCAAGGTCTCTTTGTGTCTTTGATAGCTGATCCTCCAAGTATGTAGTAGCCATCTCCAACCAGGGTTCCCGATCATACTCAATCTCCAAGGAAAGCAGCTCACTTGGAGTGAGCTACTCTGCTAATGCTATTTCTTTCTCCCTCTCCTTGGCCAAGGCCTTCCTCAAACCCATTATTCTTCTAGATAGCTGCCCTTATTCATCTTCACTCTCATAAAAAACACCCAAGACTTCATCAAGCCTGACCTTGGTCCTTTCAGTCTCTTTTCGGGCTCTTATTTCCCTAACCTCATAAATGGTCTTTTGTGCCTCCAAATGCTTGTTTTCAGTCTCATAATAGTAGATGACATTCCTAGCCCTAGCCAGGTTGGATTGCAAATCCTTGATTTGGGCATCCTGACCCTTGAGCAACATTCTTGTGACTCTTGCCTCGTTCTCATCATCACTGTCGAGATTAATGAATTCAAATTCCCGCTCAGTCTCATGATGATATTCTTCTTCATCCTTTATGACCTTCTCTTTTCCTTTGTTCAGCTGCTTGGTGGAAGTGGAAGGAATGGCCCCTTACCTTTTAGAGGCAGCAAACACATGCCTACTTCCTCTTTGATAATTCAAAGAAAAAGGTGCAACTTTGATCATTTTAGTGCCCTCAGTCTTGCTTCAATCATTATGGTCATCTTTCTTTGGCTCACTGACATCTTGGCTCACTTCTTCATTTGTATCCTTCATGCTGTCATTACTGATCTTTCCTTTGCTGCTCTTTGTAGTGCCTTTATCCTCTTCACTGCTTTCTTCATTTCCTTCAATACTGCCATGAGCCTCACTGTGTTCAATATCATCACTGCCTTTAGGCTCAACTCCATCATTATCACTGATTACTTGGATGGTCTCATGGCTGCTAACATGGCTCTCAACCTCATCACTGATATCCTTGCTGTTTTGATTAGTGTCAACATCATCATCATCATTATTATCATCTCCACTGATATCATGGCAATCATGATTGCTGCTCTCTTCTTCATTATATCATCCACGTTGACATCACTGCCTTTTAATCTTCTTTATTCTTCCTCACTGTTTTATTCTGCCTCTTCACTGTTTTCTTCTTCTTCAATGCTTGTTTCATCATTACCCTCTCCTTCATGGTCACTTGATTGTTCATTTTCACTTTCCTCATTGCCTGATGCATTGGGAGAGGGCAAGGAAGGAAGGTTTTCCTGAGGTGAAGGGATATGTGTATATGGTGAAGCATGCTCATCAGGAGATGATGGAGGAGAAAGGACAAGGGGATGAGATGATGAAGGCATGTTTTGCTGAGGATGCGGTTGTGGGTTTGTGAAGACCTCATGGGCAATGAAAACCTCCCATGGAATACCCTTTTTCTCCAATTGATGCATCGCACCCATCTTGATGAGAGAATGGTGAAAGAGGCTTTGCATTTGTTGTGAATGGAGTCTCTTTTTCACAATACAAGACATCTTTTCAATACTCCTGTAGAGATAGTAGGGAAAATGCAACATCTTAACCCTAGTGAAGTGCATGAGCAATCTTATGTGGTAGGAATAAAGCCTAGAAAACCTTCCCTCACATGTGAAGTATTTCATAATGACCCTCATCATGCGTGCATACCTCTCAAGAAAATGTTAAAAAGGAAATATAGATTTATTGTAGTCTTGGTATATGGGCTTGAGGAATGGCTCATAGTGGCTTATGTCTAAGTTGGCCTGTTTGAACCATTTTTAAGCAACACTAGGTATTCCAGTGGCAATAGTAATGGCATTTGATGATAGCTCAAAGTTTACCCCTACCAGAGTGACTTGTTTCTCATGTAGGTTAAGGATGAAGAGCCTAGTTAACTCAAGATGACTTTGTACCTGTTGTACTCTTTCACAAAAATTGAAAGCACCCCACATTTTGGAAACATGTGATAGTCATAGGAGAGGCATTAAGTTCCATTGTGTTTTGAGGCTCAAACCTATTAATCCTCCCCCCTCTGTGTTGATGCCTCCTTGGCACTTGGACTTCTTCTTCACTACGATTTTCTCCTTCTCTTGACATTTTGACACGTGCTGCTTTGAAACTCTAGCTCTGCTTATGAAATGGATGTGGAAAAGGGTAAGGGAGTGATGGTGAAAAAGGTAACATTATAAAAATGAGAGATGAGTGAATGAAGGTGAGGAAAAACCCTAGATGAATGAGCAATATTTCAACAATGCAACTCTATATGTGCTCTTAGTATGAAAATGGAGGAGTGTCTCAAACAATGGCGTTTTTTAGCAGATATTTGGAGGGCTTATGAAGTAATTTGAGTGCCTGCAGGGTGTGAAAAACCCTCCTAGCCAAACGCGCAGTGCGTGCACGGGGTGTCGAGTCTGCTGAACGTGCAGCGCTAAACGGGTGTCGAGTTGTCGAGTTAGGAAGGGCGCAACACTGAACGGGCTGTTGGGTCAAGTTGCGGCAGTGTTTTGCTCTAGGCGCGCAACGTGTGCACGATGGGTCAGGTCGGGCAGAGTTGCTGGGCGAAGTTTTGTGCTGGGCACGCAGCGTCTGCTAGGCCTGTCGGGTTGTCGGGTCTTCTGGGTGAACGCACAATGTGTACCTACAGTCATGAAGTGGAGAACAAAAATACATGAGGAAAATGTCCAAGCGTGCAGCGCACGACTCCAGGCGCGCAACGCCGTGTAGACTTGCCCAAATTTGGCCAGAAACTCACAGTTTTCTCCTTGACTGCCTTTAATGATCTTTTCAAGTGCAAAATGAGTTGTTGAAGTGTTTAGAAAAGTTTATATAGCCCTTGAAACTTTAATTTAGCCATAAAACCCATTTTTCTAATGTTTTTCAAGCGTTTTTACTTTTTATTGATGTTTCTTTGGCTTTCGCTACAGGTGACTTAAAAACTTTTAACTGACTCTTTTTCCTCTTTGGTGGCAGCTTGCTGGAAACATAAAATGTCTTCTTTTTAGCTTGAGGGTCTGATCTACTCATCTTGTCACAGCAGAAAACCCTAAAAATTTCCCTTTCTCACTAATCTCCTTTACCTTCTGTTTTTGCAGGTTTTTTTGAGTCATGAAACTTGTTCTTTTTTCTCATCTTTTTCACTAACTTTTAACACTGTTTGTATGCAGGATGGGTAGGATGATGAGCTTGAAATCTTCCTGGCTTATTTTGGCATGAAAAGATTTAAAATACCTGTGAGAAGATGTCTTATGGTAGTACACTTAAAACCCTCTCTTGCCTATATTATGAAATTCTGATCATGTTTTACCCTTTGGCCACTTCTGATTTACAGGAGCCTTGAAATGATAATTTAAACCTTGCTCATTGATACTCTTCAACTCCTTGTTCTGCATATTTTTTTTGACTCACAAGGTTGACTGTATTTGGCTTGTTGATATCCTTTTAACACTTTTGATGACAGGTGACTATGAGAACCCTGAAATGGATTTTCCCTCTGATATTTGAAGCATGCTACCTTTACCTTTGACAACCTTAGGAACTTAAACAAAAAGCAGTATTTTCAAAACTCTTCTTGTTCTTATCTTGGAGCTCAAAGTATCTTGTGCTTGGCAGGTGACTAAAATCCTTGGCTTCATCTTTCTCATTGATCCTCAGGCATGGTAAAATCACTTTTGACAAACTCTGGGATGTCACACACAACAACATTTTCAAATATTATTTCTGCTATCATCATGGAGGCTTAACATCCTCATTTTACCTCCTTTGACCATATTTGGCATGACAAAATCCTTGGGATGAGTTTGGAATATTTACAAATAGTGATATCTTCCCTTTGCTGTCATTATGGAGTCCAAACTTACCCTTTCACCTTCTTTGATCACCTTACCAAAACACTAGGTTTCTGGGATGCTTGAGAACAATTATTAATGTTGTCTTCTAAGTGCTCTATAGCCCTTTCAAGTTCATTTATTTCTATCCAGTTCACTTCACCTTTTTCCCTATTTCATCTATAATTTTTGAAAAAACGTTTCTTCATGTTTTTTTTTTCTTGTTGTGCCTCCTTTATGTGATTTGTTGCATTGGATCTTTGCTTGGCACACTTCTGGCCCAATCAGGCATGAGAAACCCCGATTATTCTTAAACTCAAACTGCTTCCTCTCTCTTTGCTGTGAATGTCTTGATTGAGGAGCAGGTCTTTTACCTTACCAATTTCCTGCTGATAGTGACTTTAAAATTCCTGCAGAAATGTCAAACTTCACATTTACCCTTTGAAGAACTTGAACTTGATAAGGTGGTCTTCTTAGGAGATTTTATGATATTTCTTGGACAACCATGTGATAATCTTCTTTTATATTTGAGCCAACTTCTAGCACAAAAAAAGAAGTGCTTAAAACACCAAGGATGACCCTACAACCTATGAAACCCTAATGACCTAGTGGGAGGGTTCTTTGATTTGGCCTTTGACTGAAACTTGGCTTGGGGTCTTCAAGTGTAAAAACAGAGTATTTGAAAAATTGATGTATTGAAGATCCAAAATCCAATATGCTTGATTTATCTAAAGAGCCTACAGAGATAGTTTTGAGACATTAAATTCTTGAGGAACCTGGTGAACATGGGAAGGAATGGGCTGTTTGGCAACCCTAGATGGAAAGTGGAGGGGTGAGGTAAAGGAAAAACAGAGTGATGAGGTTATAGGTGGGAAAAATGATATGGATGAGTGGCACAAACCCATGAGGGGTCTCTTAGGAGTGGTAGGTTAACCATGGAATGAAAAAATAGTAGAATAGTGAAAAAATTGGTATAAGGATAATGAAGGCAGTGAGATTTCTAAAACTCACAATATTAAGGGAATCTTGTTTTTTAGAAATATAGAACTGATATTTAGTCATTTACAGATAGTAAAAATTATTGATGACTAACAGTGGCTCCACTTGGGGAGGGAAGCTCCTTTTCAGGAGGTGTCCAGGACCTCAGAGCTCAAATCTCTGAGTTTTGAAGACCAGTGCCTTACTTGCACTTTACAGATTTATTTCCTTCAGTTGCTGATGTTCTCTTGAAGGTATGATCTAAAAATAAAAATAAAAAAATAAAAATATTGAAAACATGATTGCTTCAATCTCAGTTCTACCTACCCATCCTACTTTGCCTAACATTTTTTCTTCTTTTGGGTGCACTTGGATTTGCAAACCCTTATCACTTCTAAGAGTTCAGTTTAGACTAATGAACTCTTCTTATTCTCTACCTAGTCTACTCATTTGTCAAGATTAAGCTGTTTGACAGACTTCATTCTCTAACCTACTAACATAAAATTGAAACATGACCAAACCAGGATTGAGCAATCCGATTTGCCATGGGCTATGGCATTTGGAAAAGCTGCACACATACATTATTTTTGTACAATCAAAAGTAGAAAACATGAGGGCTGTGATCTATCATTTGTTATGTATCCCTCTCTTCTTTTTGGCTCATATTTATGCTTTGGGAACCTAATCTAATCTACTGACAAGTCAAGCTTAAATGGTTTGACAAGTCTTCTTTTACTAACCTATCAACAGAAATTTAACACATGTTTAGTCATGAGTAGGCTAGATGACTGAACAAGATTCTTTCTTTTCAACTAGTAGTGGCATTTAGGCTTGCACACTTTCAACAACACTCTTTTTTTGGGTATGGGGTTGTACCTATTCTTTTCCTACCCTCTTTTACTTCTTTTTCTATTTTTTCTGTTTTTTTTTCTCTTATTTTCCATCAAGCAATGTTATGTACAATGAATGAAAGCTTCAAACAAGGAATTTTAACAAAAATAGTGTTTGAGCATCCTGCCATTGACAAGACCTCCAAATAACTCTACACCATCCAGCTCTTGTAAAAAGAAAGCATTGTTACCTCTAACTGACTGAATGATGTAAGGACCTTTCCACAAATTTTCAAATTTTCCAGGCTTGCCTTGGTCTTATTTCCTTGAAAACCACTTCAGCATTTTGTCTCTTTCAAAGACCATTTTTAAGTGAACTTGGTATTCCTCATTAGTTTTAAAATAGAAAATTATGTCATCCAGGTATATCATGATGAAGTAACTTAGGTCCTTAGAAAAGGAAGTGTCCATAGGTCTTTGAAAAGAAACCCCCGCATTCATCAACCCAAATGGCATTTTGTCATATATGTAGGCACCCCAAGGTGTTGTGAAAGTGCTCTTGTGCTGACTAGTTGGAAGCATTATCACCTGATTGTAACTTAAAACACTATAAAGTAATGACATCTTGTTAGAACCTACCACACTTTTCAATGTATGATTTATCTTAGGTAAAGGGTAACTTCCCCTTGGGAAGGTTGTGTTTAAGTTTCTAAAGTCTATGCATAACCTAAACCCCTTTGTTTTATTTCTTACTGATACCAGGTTTGAAGAACATTCCAAGTACCTGAATGGGGCTATGATACCAACATCATGCATCTTCTCTATTTCTTTTTCAATTAGAAGTATTAGGATGGGGGTTATTCTTCTCAATTTTTGCTTGAATGGTCTTTGGTTTTCCTTGAGAGGAGTCTTATTTTGAATAATGTTTATGTCATAGGCTTTCAAGTCATCCTTTCCATTTGAAAAAGCATCTTTAAACTCATTGCACAACTCTATATATTTCTGTTTTATGTGAGGTGGCAGAGTTTTGGACAACTTGATCATTTTGGGTTCTTGTATGCTACCTATGTTCCATTCTTCTACATCAGTCTCGGTAGATTCCATTTTTAGTTTCCTAGCAACCTCATTGAAGTCCAAAAACTCTTCGAAGGGGGTAATACCTCTTAGTAATGAGTTGTCTTGGAATTATAGTGTCTTAAGGTCCTTTTGATCCGGGTCCCTAGAAAATTCTGCCTTATGAAAGTTTTCTAGCAGATTTACATCAGCATTAGGAAATGGCTCTGCTTTTGATGTTTTAAGTTCAGTTTGGCCATTATGTTGTTGTTCAGAGCTGCTAGAGTTTTGGTTGTCAAGTTATTCATTCAGTGTATGGTTTGACCGTTGTGGTAGGCCTAGATCTTTCTCAATTTCATTTACTTGTTCATCAATGTCATCATCATTATACAAGATAAATGAGTCAAGGTCTGTATGGATGGAATAAAGAGGAGTGTTGTTTGGCCTATCTTGGCTACTAACCATATATTTCATGTGTGATTCTCGGTACAATATCCTTGTTTGGTTAAAGATCGGGATGGTGGCATAGGACATGTCCGTTTTGAGATTCCCTTGAAGTTTGGCTCCCCATGATCTGGATAAAAGCATGCCATACTACGGGGGAATGTCAGCAACCACTATGTCCATCACTAGACTCTTAGCAGGTATTTGTGCCAGATTAACACACAAATCCTTGATTAGACCCAAAAATTTGACTTTGCTTGAATTGAAAGAATACGAGTCTTTGTAAGGTTTGGTTATTTTGAGGTCTTATCTCTCCATTACCACCTTGGGCATGAGATTGTGTGAGGAACCGAAGTCTAGCATATCATTGTGAAATATTTGTTCATGAATGTTTAAGCTAACATAGAAAGGAGGGACAAATCCTTCTTGACATTTTCCCTCTACCTCAGGTCCAAACAATAGCTCAGGTTTGTCATCAGTTAAGTTTAGAGTGTCAGTGTCATTCCCTATGCTCAAAACTTTCAAAACTTGGGACCTGTACACATCTTGAGGTACCAGTTCAGTAAGAGGTATGGTTATATTGATTTTGGCAATCTCTCCCTCAAAACTGAAAGGTGTTTGTGTTTTGGGCATATTTACATCAGTTTTATCAACCATGATTTTTTCTGCACTTTTAGTTTGCTGATTCTGATTTGGAAAGTTAGTCAAAAGAGTTTTTTCAGGGCCACTAGTAGAGGTACTAGGGCAACTTGGGTGACCATTTTGTTGGCTATTTTTTTCTTTGTTTGTATCATATTTCTTAGCCATGGTGTTTGTGTTCTCTGCTATATTCTTAGGAGTGTTTTCAGGGGTCTTTTTAATAGTAGTTTCCAGTTTGTTTTTCTTGGAGACATCTTGGTTTTTCTTGCTCCTAAGGTCATATTGCCTATGGACCTCCATTATGGAAATTTCAAAACCCAATTTGTACTCTTCAGAGTCCTCATAGTTGGTTTTAGTTTGATTTGAGGAAAATAACCCTTTTTCTTCTTTAGTGAGAAAAACATCACCCTCATTATCAGAGCCTATCAATTTTACATGGTTTTCTTTCGACTGTTCAGTCTCTCTTTCCTCTTCATCTACATAGTTGTCTTGGAAAGGAGGCCTGATTTGTTGGTCATTGTCTCTTTGTCTATTTTGGGGAGGGTCTTTTCTAAAGTTCTGATTTCTATTTCTGTTTTGGGGATTTGGTTGATTTTCCCTAGGAGGTGTTCTTTCACTCAAACTGATCCTCTTCATCATTCTTTCCATTACCCTCACTAGATTTTCAATTTTGGCATTCGAGGTGGAGGCCATGGTTTCATCTTTGTATGTGACTTTCTTTTCTGACCTCATCTTAGCCCTCTTCTCAATAATATTGGCCTCTACACTCAAAACTCCCCTTTGCATGTCTTCTAAGGTTATGGGGTCTCTTTCTCTCAATTGGTAGGTCATGTATGGATCAAAGCCTTTTGGAAATTTTACTAGTGCTAGGCCTTGTGGAGGTTTCATGTGACGTGGGAGGGAATTGTACATGCTATTGAATCTAGTGCAATAGTCTTGGACACTTTCCCTGACATTTATCTTAAGGTTGTTGTATTCTGAGAGGATTTGGAGAGGGTTTTTATTAATCTCCCACTTGTTTATGAATGCCTGTTAGAGGGAAGGGAGATCATGTATTCTGTTAGGAGTCAAGTTTTTGAACCAATTTTTAGCTTCTCCTCCTAAGCTTTGGGAAAACATCCTCATTTTTATGGTCTCCTCTTCTATCTCTTGATAGTCAAAGGCATCATTCATCCTATCTACATGCTGTTAGGCAGTGTTAGATTCAACTCCAATAAAGTGAGGGATTTTGGATTGGTAGTCTTGAGGCATGGGCACTAAAGGTTGGGGTAGAACCAAGGGGGAAAACCATGCTGCCATGTTTGGAGGTAAAGGAAACCAAGGGGGGTTTGTGAGAGGAGGTGGAGGATGAAGTGGAGTGGTTTGCACTGTGGGTGTGTGAATGGGTGTAGTAGATGTACTCGGACCAGCAAACTGAGATTGAGCAGATTTGAAATGGAAGGAGCCAAAGTTTTGGAGAAGTTGACATTCAGGAGGAGTGAAAGGAGAGGCTTCTCTACTAGGACTCTGCTACAAATCTATGGGTTCAAGGTCTGTCTGGTCTATCCCACTCTGAGCCTTAGTTCTAAAAAGGTTCTTTCTATGGTATAAGTCAAATTGGGGATCTTGCAAGGCTGTGAGGTTTTCAGGGATAGATCTTGCTTTGTGAATGGTCCTAACAGTAGTTGAATCTTAGATCCTAGAAGTTTTCCACAAAATCTTTTCTGGGTCATCAATTATGGTAGGGGGGTTAGGGCCAGGATGAGATCTGGTGCTAAGCCTTTGCGAAGCCAGATTTAAAACTCAAGAATGCAGAGAGGCTGAAGTTTTGGAGTGTCTTGAAAACAGACCTATCTGTAAGGATACTAAGCTCACACAATGAGTGACTGGGTTCTAGACTGTTATAATTGATTAGTGTATTCCCAGGGGAGTCTATGAAAGCCAGTCAAGTTAGTAAGCCTACTGGAGGCTAGTGGAGTCACCAGGTGGATGTTTTTTACTGTTTTGAGGATATGTACTTATGGTCCACCACCAATAATTGAAAAAAAACCAATCTAGAGATGTTTTTTGGGGTTTTCTAAGTTTCTTTATACAACACTAAGACTTTAATGAGTTTTCTCTAGTTGAGACATCATGTTGCTAGTATGGTGAAACAATTAGATAATACTCTTGGCTAACAGTTGATTTTATAAGTCTAACCAGAGATTTGAGAGTTCTTAAGGTATGCTTAGAATGTTATTTACTAAGAAGGTCCCACCGCGATCGCCATTATGTTAGGTGATGAGGTGGCGATGAATCACTGGATACTATTTGACAAGGGTTTTCTGAATTATTTAAGGATGTCTACGCTTGTTACTTACTCAGAAAGTCCCACCATGATCGCCATTATGTTAGGACCCCATAATTTTTTTATATTGGCAGAACAAATGAAAAAGGGTAACATCAAACCAATCTTTGGAGTCCTAGGACATAGCCTTCCTGGACTCAGAGAGGGCTCTCTCTATTGTTTGTGTAAAGGATGAAACTTGATAGCTTTTAGGGTTTTGATTTTAGGCTAGCTATAGGGATTAGGGTTTGTTTGTTTGTTTGGTTGGGTAGGTTATCAAGAAATTTTAATAGAGTAAGAGAGTATGAATCCATTAGGTTATGGAGTCTGCTAAGGTCTTGAAAGGTGTAAAAAATGAGTCAAGGATAGTTCAAAGGGAAAGTTGGCAAGGCCAGATGGATCTAAGTAGGTCTAGGGAGAGTGAAATAAACATGGAGTTGTGAAAATCGTGAGTTAATGGGAAATCAAGGATCCTTTAACAAAATAGTAACAAGAAAAACCTTCTAAGATGATAGCATAATAAAAACTTGAAGAGCAATGAAGGATTCTTCAATATCAACTAGGCCAAGCAGATCTTAAAAACAATAGATAAGTAAGCTAAGAGAGCAGCGAAGGATTCTATAAAACCTATTTGAAAACAAATAGAATGTTAACATAACATCTTAGTAACACTAAAGAGCATTTAAGGATTATTTAGCAAAAATTTGAGGAAGAAAACATAGAAATCAAGGAAGCAGGCATAAGTAGGGTACCAAGAAGGAAATTCCTATTCTCTATTTCTATCATAGGATTAAATGAACCATAAAAATAATGAATAACTGAAGAAAACAAACACAAAGATTGAATAAATCACCATCTAGACAAGCTTAATGAATCCTAAGAGTGAGCTTGATCCATAAAAGCATAGTCCAACACCATCACAAGGCACCAAAACAATTTCACCAATAAACTCCAAGTCTATCTCATATGCTCAACAAATATCCAACATATACAATGAAGCCTCCATGCTCTATTTAACTTGGATTGGAGGGTCAAAACCCTAACTAGGGTTTTATCAACCATAAATAACTCATAAATGTCATTTATGTCTAAGAGACCATGCAAGGCCCAAGGCATAAAATATCTAAGACAATAAATGAAAAATAACTCCTAACACCTGAATTTGGAGTGATTTTACCAAAAATCCACAAGATTATCCATTTTCAATAAACGAGTGTCTTTTTTTGACTTTTTCATAGAAGGGCGCAACAGGGAGGTCCAAGGGCGCAGTGCCTGCACAGAAAACTGGGTCACCTTGCAGCTGAATTTTGAAGGCCTTCCCGAAGTCGGAATGAGCTTCGTGATGGCTGGTTGGAAATCCTATCAAGTCTAATTTCCAAAATTGCCCTTGGATTTCTAATTGGGCTCCATTTACCCTTTGAAAAACCAAATCTTCCAAGGCTGCTAAAGGCACAACGCCTACCCTGAAAACATGGTAGAAAGGTGAAAATTTACATGTTTTTGGGCCTTTTGGAGGACCAAAACTGCTCCAAATGATCTGAAATTTTGTGTGCATAATTCCCTTGGCATGATGAATCCAAAAATGTAAACTTTACCTTCAATGGATGCATGTAGAAAAAGCGCAGTGCCCTTGGCCCTCAAAATCAGTCAAAAAACCAAAATTCTCAAAACTTGCCAAACTTTTGCAATTATCTTCCTCACGGTGTTTGGGATGCCTGTAGAGAAGCATAAGCTTGGATTCCAAGGTTTTCTTGGTCTTTTGCGTCCTTGAGTGCTTGTATTTTGGCAAGGGATCTTTTGAGCTTGGCCCTTGCAATTTGATTTCTCAAGGCATAGTGCTTGGCCATTTTCTTCTGAAGGTCAAGGTCTCTTTGTGTCTTTGCTAGATGATCCTCCAAGTATGTATTAGCCCTCTCCAACCAAGGCTCCCGATCATACTCAATCTCCATGGCAAGAAACTCACTTGGAGTGAGCTGCTCTGCCAATGTTATTTCTTTCTCCCTCTCCTTGGCTAAGTCCTTCCTCAAACCCATTGTTCTTGGCCTTCTTCTAGATAGCTTCCCTTCTTCATCTTCACTCTCATAAAAAACAACCAAGACTTCATCAAGCTTGACCTTGGTCCTTTCAGCCTCTTTCTGAGCTCTGATTTCCCTAACCTCATAAATGGCCTTTTGTGCCTCCAAATGCTTGTTTTTATTCTCATAATAATAGATGACATTCCTAGCCCTAGGTAGGTTAGCTTGAAAATCCTTGATTTGGGCATCCTGACCCTTGAGCAGCATTCTTGTGACCCTTGCCTCGTTCTCATCATCACTGTCGAGATTAATGATTTCAAATTCTCGCTCAGTCTCATGCTGATCTTCTTCTTCTTCCTTTATGGCCTTCTCTTTGCCTTTGTCCAGCTGCTTGGTGGAAGTGGAAGGCATGGCCCCTTGCCTTTTAGAGTCAACAAACACATGCCTACTTCCTCTTTGATAAGTCAAAGAAAAAGGTGCAACTTTGATCATTTCAGTGCCCTCAGTCTTGCTTCTATCATTGTGGTCATCTTTGTTTGGCTCACTGACATCTTGGCTAACTTCTTCATTTGTATCCTTCATGCCATCATTACTGATCTTTCCTTTGCTGCTCTCTATAGTGCCTTTATCCTCTTCACTGCTTTCTTCATTTCCTTCAATATTTCCATGAGCCTCACTATGTTCAATAACATCATTGCCTTTAGGCTCAATGCCATCATTATCACTGATTTCTTGGCTGGTCTCATGGTTGCTAACATGGCTCTCAACCTCATCACTGATATCCTTGCTGTTTTGATTAGTGTCAACATCATCATCATCATTATTATCATCTCCACTGATATCATGGCCATCATGATTGCTGCTCTCTTCTTCATTTGTATCATCCATGCTGACATCACTGCCTTTTTCTCTCCTTTATTCTTCCTCACTGTTTTCTTTTGCCTCTTCACTATTTTCTTCTTGTTCAATGCTTGTTTCATCATTACCCTCTCCTTCATGGTCACTTGATTGTTCATTTTCACTTTCCTCATTGCCTGATGCATTGGGAGAGGGTGAGGAAGGAAGGTTGTCCTAAGGTGAAGGGATATGTGTAGATGGTGAAGCATGCTCATCAGGAGATGATGGAGGAGTAAGGATAGGGGGATGAGATGATGAAGGCATGTTTTGCTGAGGATGAGGTTGTGGGTTTATGAAGACCTCATGGGCAATGAAAACCTCCCATGGAATACCCTTTTGCTCCAATTGATGCATCACAACCATCTTGATGAGAGAATGGTGAAAGAGGCTTTGCATTTGTTGTGAAGGGTGTCTCTTTTGCACAACATAAGATATCTTGTCGATACTCCTGTAGAGATAGTAGGGCAAATGCAACATATTAGCCCTAGTGAAGTGCATGAGAAATCTTATGTGGTAGGAATAAAGCCTAGAAAACCTTCCCTCACATGTGAAGTATTTCATAATGAACCTCATCATGGGTGCATACCTCTCAAGCAAATGTGAAAAAGGAAATATAGATTTATTGTAGTCTTTGTATTTGGAATTGAGGAATGGCTCATAGTGGCTTATGTCCAAGCTAGCATGTTTGAACCAATTTTCACTAACACTAGGTATTCCAGTGGCAATAGCAATGGAATCTTATGACAGCTCAAAGTTTACCCTTGCCAGAGTGACTTGTTTCTCATGTAGGTTAAGGATGAAGAGCCTATTCAGCTCAGGATGACTTTGTACCTGTTGTACTCTTTCACAAAAATGAAAGCACCCCACATTTTGGAAACATGTGATAGTCATAGGAGAGGCATTAAGTTCCATTATGTTTTGAGGCTCAAACCTATTATTCCTCCCCCCTATGTGTTGATGCCTCCTTGGCACTTGGCCTTCTTCTTCACTACCATTTCCTCCTTCTCTTGAAATTTTGACACCTGCTGATTTGAAACCCTAGCTCTACTTATGAAATGGATGTGGAAAAGGGTAAGGGAGTGATGGTGAAAAAGGAAGTGTTATACAAATGAGAGATGAGTGAATGAGGGTGAGGCAAAACCCTATATGAATGAGCAATCTTTCAACAAGGAAACTCTCTGTGTGCTCTTAGTATGCAGATGGAGGAGTGTCTCAAACAATGGCATTTTTGAGCCTGAAAATTATATTTTCTCCTTAAGGTTCCCAAATTATTTTATTATTAAACCATCAAATACACTTGAAGATGAAAGAAGGCATCCACTTACCTCTCACTATGCTAGGAGGACACCTAGCAGAGATTTGGAGGGCTTATGAAGTAATTTGAGTGCCTGCAGGGTGTTAAAGGCCCTCTTCGCCAAATGCACAACGCGTGCACGGGGTGTCGGGCCTATCGGGTTTGTCGAATGTGCAACGATGAACGGGCTTTCGGGTCCGTGAGGGTGCAACGCTGAACGGGCTGCCGGGTCAGGCTGCGGTAGTGTTTTTCTCCAAGCACGCAGCGCGTGCACGATGGGTTGGATCAAGCAGAGTTGCCGGGTGAATTTTTGTGTTGGGTGCGCAACGTTTGTCGGGCCTGTCGAGCTGTCGGGTCTTCTGGGTGAACGTGCAGCGCAAAACAAAAACACACGAGGAAAATGTACAGGTGCACAACACTAGGTAGACCCTCCCAAATTTGGCCAGAAACTCACAGTTTTCTTCTTGACTGCCTTTGATGATCTTTGCAAGTGCACAATGAGTTTTTGAAGTGTTTAGAAAAGTTTAAATAGCCCTTGAAACTTTAATTTAACCATAAAACCCATTTTTATAATGTTTTTCAAGCCTTTTGACTTTTTATTGATGTTTCTTTGGCTTTCGCTGCAGGTGACTTGAAAATTTTTATGTGACTCTTTTTCCTCTTTGGTGGCAGCTTGCTGGAAACATGAAATTTTCTTATTTTTTGCCTAAGGGTTTGATATACTGATCTTGATACAACAGAAAACCCTAAAAACTTCCCTTTCTCACTAATCTCCTTTACCTTCTGGTTTTGTAGGTTTTCTTTGAGTCATGAAGCTTGCTCTTTTTTCCCATCTTTTTCACTAACTTTTAACACTGTTTGTATGCAGGCTGGGTAAGATGATGAGCTTGACCTCTTCCTGGCTTATTTTGCATGAAAATCTCATTAAAACACCTATTATAAGATGTCTTATGGTAGTACCCTTAAAACCCTCTCTTTCCTATATTATGAAATTTTAATAATGTTTTACCCTTTGGCCACTTTTGATTTGTAGGTGCCTTGAAATGATAATTTAAACCTTGCTCACTGATACTCTTCACCTCCTTATTCTGTAGATTTTGTTTGAGTCACAATATTGACTGTCTTTGGCTTGTTGATATCCTTTAACACTTTTGATGACAGGTGACTATGAGACCCCTGAAATGGCTTTTCCCTCTGATCTTTGAAGCATGATAGCTTTACCTTTAACAACCTTAGGAACTTAAACACAAAATGGTATTTTCAAAACCCTTCTTGTTATTACCTTGGAGCTCAAATTATCTTGTGCTTTGTAGGTGACTGAAATCCTTAGCTTCATCTTTCTCATTGATCCTCATGCATGGTAAAATCACTTTTGACAAACTCTAGGATGTGACACACATCAATATTTTCAAATCTTCTTTCTGCTATCATCATGGAGGCTTAACATCTTCATTTTACCTCCTTTGACCATCTTTGGCATGACAAAATCCTTGGGATGAGTTTGGAATCTTTAAAAATAGTGATATATTTAGAAACCCTTTGCTGTCATTATGGAGTCCAAACTTACCCTTTCACCTTCTCGGATCACCTTACCAAAACTCTAGGTTTATGGGATGCTTGAGAAAAATTATCAGTGTTGTCTTCTAAGTTCTCTATAGCCCTTTCAAGTTCATTCATTTCTGTCTAGTTCACCTCACCTTTTTCCCTATTTCGTCTATAATTTCTGAAAAAACTTTTCTTCATGTTTGGTTTTCTTGGTGTGGTTCCTTCATGTGATTTGTTGCATTGGATCTTTGCTTGGCACACTGCTGGCCCAATCAGGCATTAGAAACCCTGATTCTTCTTGAACTCAAAATGCTTCTTATCTCTTTACTGTGAATGTCTTGATTGAGGAGCATGTATTTTACCTTACCAATTTCCTGCTGATAGTGACTTTAAAATTTCTGCAGAAATGTCAAACTTCACATTTACCCTTTGAAGAACTTGAACTTGATAAGGTGGTCTTCTTAGGATATTTTCTGATCTTTCTTGGACAACCATGTGTTGATCTTATTTTATATTTGAGCCAGCTTCTAGCATAGAAAAATTAGTGCTTAAAACACCAAGGATGACCCTGCAACCTATGAATCCCTAATGACCTAGTGGGAGGGTTATTTGGCATGGCCTTTGACTAAAACTTGGCTTGGGGTCTTCAAGTGTAAGAACATAGTATTTGAAAAATTGATGTATTGAAGATCCAAAATACAATGTACTTGATTTATCTAAAGAGCCTACAAATATAGTTTTGAGACCATCAATGCTTGATGAACATGGTGAACATGGGAAGGAACAGGCTGTTTGGCAACCCTAGATGGAAAGTGGAGGGGTGAGGCAAAGGCAAAACATAGTGTTGAGGTTATAGGTGGGAAAAAAGGATATGGATGAGTGGCACAAACCCATGAGGGGTCTCTTAGGAGTGGTAGGTTAACCATGGAATGGAAAAATAGTAGAATAGTGAAAATTTGGTATAAGGATAATGAAGGCAGTGAGATTTCTAAAACTCACAATATTCAGGGAATATTGTTTTTAGAAATATAGAACTAATATTTAGTCATATACATATAGTAAAAATTACTGATGACTAACAAGTCCAGCCCACTCATGATCATGAGTACTGTTGGATGCTGCGGCCTGTTGATCATGATGATTCGACGTGGATGGTCAACCTGCTCATGATCATGAATTCTGGATGCTGCAGGCTGAGAAGGCTGACTCGACGTGGATGGTCCAGCCTGCTCATAATCATGACTGCTGGTCGATGCTGCAGGTTGCTCATCTGCGGTGCGAGGTGAGCAATGATTAGTCCCCTAATCATGATCATCAAATGATGTGTCACTGCTCGACTGTCGACGTACTGTGTCTCGACCACACTTATGTCTAAGGGCCCTCCTCAACTGCATCACTAAGATGGTAGCTCCTATGACATGCCGCATCAGGGTGAACATGTCATGTGGCATGCCTCTCCACATCTCTACCAGCCTAGCATCGACCTGTATCTCTCTCATAGTGGTGGGCCTGACTCCCCCCTCCACAAGCAGTGCATAGATTTGGTCGTCCAACTCCATCCTAAATCTAGTGTTAGGCCTACACCTCACACCAGCATATATCTGCACAACATGAGGACCAGGTCTGTCTGCACCGACCTGATCCTCGACCTCTATCATCTCCTAATCATCATCAGGATCTACACCTAGATAATTTGGTGGCGGTGGCATCTCATCGCCATCAAATTACCCAATGCCTACAAAATATATATAAGTACACAACAATAATTAGACAAGTTCATTAAATAGTTTAATAAAAACAAGTTAAAGAACATGTTAGAATAAATTTAAAGGAAACAGTAATATTACCTCTATCATCTGGCGACTCATCATCTGTGAAGAGGATGTTGGCACACCCTCGCTAATCCAAACCAGCATATGGATAGGGGACCAGAACGAAAGGATGCTCATAAACACTTGCTAGCAACTCCAATGCATCATGCGATATCCTCGCGGAAAAATCTGACTCGCCCCTCTTGGGCATCATCTTTCCCCACATCTGCATCTGTACATGCAACATCAGCCTACGAGGCTGCCGAACAAATGTAGGCCTCGTCTCTAGAAGCCTCTCAAAAAATAAACAAAATAGCTCTGAAGCAAAAGCGAAGTTCACCCTCCCTTGTGCCTAAGCACGAAATCTATCCAAAGTTGTACATAACTGTTGCAAAAAAATGGTAGACCACCTCACAAGTCGTGGCGTCTGTAATAAAGAATCAACATAAAATAGAAGCGGGCAACTAATGCATTTCCCATCGCTGGTATGGTGTGAAATGGTCAAAATCAATACTGAGAGGCACCTCACCTCCTCTCCACCAAATGAAGTAATACATAACTGACCTTTGGAGACCTGAAAATCTGCAAGACAAAGTATATCCGCGCTAATGTATCTCTGGGAGTACACCAATTGACTCCATGTTGCATAGCCAATGGGGACCTCTGGGAATGAGGGAAAATAAAACCCTCTCCTAAATAGTCCAGCAATGAAATAGATGTCCTCCTCAGTGTGCACATACCATTGTTTAGGACAAACCCGAAAAGCCCGTTGGTGGGCATTCCACCTATGGATAAGATGTCACAAAAACCCACCATGGCCCTTTAGGTATGTAGCCTCCTCATAGAACTTGAGGAGGCCTATATCCCTTAGGAGCACCTGGGTGGCTACTGTAATAAGGCGAGGGTACATATCTCTCTCCCTCTCTCGTGCCTCCCACAGGCGAACCACGTTATATTGGTCTGCCTGTTGTTGCTGCTATTCCCTCTCTTCTCTCCTTCACGTCGCTGAATGATTGACATATTGAATAAAATTTTTATATTAAATGAGAAATGTGTTTAGGAATATATATATATATATATATATTTTTTTTTTTGAAAAAAAAAAAAACAGTCGATGTGCCACAAAAAACAGGCATGCACCGATAACGGTGCGTCTGTTTTTGTCGCGCACCGAAGGCGGTGCATCAAGAAATTTTTAGTGCACCGCCCTCCTGGCATTGTTACAAGGTCAACGGTATAGTGTTATAATAGACCGCACTGTTGAATATGTACCAATGTCGGGAGGACGGTGCGCTGACCAAACTATGCGCCCCGAGCATATAATTTAGGAAGCACACCACCCTCCTGACATCACTACATAGTCAACGGTGCGGTCGTTTACATGACCACACTGTTAACTATGTCCAATTTGGGAGGGCGGTGCGTTGAAAAAAATACCTGCCTTGGGGTGGATATTTCCATCAACACACTGCATTCCTGCAATTCAACATGGTCAACAGTGCGACCGGGTAACCGACCGCACCACGATTTTTTTAATTTTAAAAAATCACAGTGCGTCGTTTCGGTACCGCCCTGGAACCGGTGTGGATACCATTAGCACCGATTGAGATGCAGCCTTTAAATTTATAGGTAGCACTGCGAATTGGTGTGGCCTGTAAATTTACAGGCAGCACCACGAACCGGTGCGAGCCGAACGGCTCGAGCACATCGCGCATGATTTTTTTAAATTTTTAAATAAGGTAAATTTTAAGTTATTTTAGAAAATTAATCCGCTAAAAGGTTTAATTATGGAAAAATAAGTAAAATACCTGTACATTTGGCCATTGTGGAGGCATATTGGTTGTAGAATTTGCAAAACTAAATTTTCCCACCATTTTTCAAAATTCGAAATGGAGATGATTGGCAATGGATAGCAGCAGTGCGTGCAATGGGAGCACAGATGGCAGGGCGCCTCACACAAGGTAAATTTGCATTGGTGCTTGAGAGCTTTGTGGCACCGAAAAGTGAAAAATGTGTATTTTTGGCCACATTTTTTTATTTTATTTTATTTAACCCTGTTCCAGTGCGCAGGTTTTCTAGGCGCAACAGGTGGTTCCTTACAACTGCACCGGGCTGTTTCAGTTTTGGCGCTCGGTTTTAGGACGAACTAGTGTTGAATATTTGTAGTGCACTAATGTTCTACAATAATGAGACACATCAGGCAAGTTTGTATCGAGCGCATAGTGTCCCGGTGTGCCAATTTTTGTACTCACTGATGCTTTCTCTAGTAGAACGCATCGGTGCAGTTTAGGATGTGAAACACACAGGAAAAAAAACATTTGCAAAATCCTCCACCCGCCAACCTCCTCTGGTAACCTTCACTACAAACGGATGTCTGAGCTATTTTTATAAGGGGTTCCTCAAAAACATCCACTAGAGGGTCTTTTAATTATAGTGAATTCAAATTAATTAGAACATTATTTGTACAAAATAAACAATCTAGAAATAAATGATTTTGAAATGTGCATTTAATGAGTCACCTACTTGTTACTCAATCAAGTGCAAATCGAAGTCAAGTAAGATGGGGGTCTGATCAATATCGGGTTTGTGCTCCTCTGGTTGTGGCTCAATGCCTCCATATCAAACATCCCACTCATGAGTCCACGTAACTACGACATCGACACCATTATGCATCTGGGCCTGCATACACAATGGCATAGACAAATTATAATTAACCTATGAATTAATTAACATGCACACATGTAACTTAAAAAAATAAAATGTTAAAATCTTAAGAATACAAAAAATTACCTCAACTACTGGTCCATGTGGCTATACAAAGTGACTCTCCTCCACGAGTGTTATGAGGTGGAGGTGGAGGTGGAGGAGACTAAGCCATGGAAACATGCACTAGAGGAGGCTACTCTTGCTGGTCAACTTCCTGCTCAGATGACCTCAAAAGCTCATATGTGTAGTTGGGTTGTACATGCATGTTATCACGGGCTTATTAATATAAAAGAAATTTAATATAAACTTATTAATATAAATAATGTATGATTTGATGATAAGAATAAAAGGTTATGTATATATGTACATGGTCTGTGTCACATGGGTTGTGCTCCCTCCAAGTGTCATGGATGGTATCACGACAGGTATGTGCATCTGACAAAAGCTGGTCACGCCATAGACTCTCGAGATATGAATCATCATGTAATGCAACTGGTGGGCGATGTGGAAACAAAGGTGGTTTGCTCATCTCTCCACGTAATGCGACATATGTAATGGCAAATGTCCTCTGCATGCTATCTACAATGGTATGCCTAGTCTCAGCGCCGAGTTGCAACAACTGCTCTAGCTCTATCGAAAATACCATGCTCTGAGATGGTCGTGGAAAAAATCTTGCAGGTGGTGCTACATGTGCAAGGTCCCTATGAGCCCTGACACGTTCATAACTACATCCCAAGTCGGGTCTATAAAACTTAGATCCGGTGTTGGTGGAATCCGACCTCATATATAACACAAAATACACATATATATGCTTTGCAAAGTAAATAGGGAGCATGGTGGGGGAACTGGCCCCAAGCTCCAATGAATAAATCATAAACAAAAGGGGCCACATCAACATTCTTAAAATATTTTAGCAAAATCAGACCAACATGTCTAGCATGAAATTCTGAAGGGATGTCAAACAACTCCCCAGTAACATCAATGTTCTTGGTGGCGTCTTTCACCACCTTCCAAATATGTGGGATTTTAACCTCCAACCTCCTAATCCTATGTATGGAATATAGGAGGTGACTCCGTGGGCTCACCCTTTGGTATGTCTTGATCAATCTGTTAATTCTATCTAGCATCAAAGACAAACTAAGTAGGCGAACTAGCAAAGATTTTATCTACTCTTTTGTGATCCATGTTTGCTGGGCCCTAACATCCTCAACTATGATACTGGCTACAATGTTGTTCCACGGAGGGATCAATGCTGCATTGTGATCATCATCTTTTCCCCATTGAGGGCATATATATATATATATATATATATATATATATATATATATATATATATATATATATATACATACATTAAATTCAAACACATTAATTGAAGACGATTTAAAAATTAAAGACAATTTCAAGATATAAACACATAAAGTTAAAATAGGATTTAAAAGGCAAGATGTGTACCTGCAACAGGAAAAGAAGGTTCACTATCCATAGCAAGATCATCAACAAAGACATAAACACTGCCTCTAACACTACAACTGGTGTCAAAGGGAGGATCTATGAGTGGAACACACACTCTAGTATGACCACATGATCTATCACGAGCCCAAATATGTATAATAGATCCCCCAACACTCTGATGGGTTGCAGTTGTGGGGAACATGGGAGATGGATATGAAAATTACATATAATACATATAAACTAATCTAAGAAAAAAAAATATTGACATATAAATAATGTTGACAAGAAAAACATTTATAAACTCAAGTGGAATAATCTAGGTTGATGTCCTCAACTATAGAGTCGCTTTTTTGATAAATTATCAGCCAAAGTATTGATTTCCATGTAAAAATGATTGAAAGAGAATATTAAATTATTAATATTCATAGAGCATAAATATATAAATATATGAAAAAAATGAAATAAACCTATTTGCAAAACTAATAAAAATTCATGTCAACCGAATACTCCACAAGACAAGTTCTTATAATGTTTGTGCTTAACACATGACATGTACAAGGTGCAAGCACATGAAGACAATGTTTCTCGCAATACACTACATAATGAAACTATATGATACAAATTAGAAATGAGTCAAAATGTTTATATTCACTTTAAATGCACTTTTCATCACGGATTTAATGTATTTATCAATGATGAATTGTTGAAACTTGAATATACATACACACACACACACACACACACACACACACACACATATATATATATATATATATATATATATATATATATATATATATATATACAATGTTGTCTTATACAATTAAATAAAAATATAGGAAGTGTAAGTTACAAAATCATTATTGAACTAATAGATTTAATAAGGGTGAGAACTAATAGATATATAGTTCTCATATCATATATTAAATAATTCTACAAATATGAGTCTTAAAAAGTTGTTGAGCATCATTCATCTTATGTTATTATGAAGAGCACATTATGTTAAATAATTATAAAAATATGTTAAATAATAATATATATATGTGTGTGTGAGAGAGAGAGAGAGAGAGATAGCTATAGCTATGTTATATATAGTTATATAGTTATATTACACATGTTATATAATTATATATAGTTATGTTATGTCACACACACACACACACACACACACACACATATATATATATATATATATATATATATATATATATATATATATATATAATTAAATAACAATGTTTCTTTGTTTGTGACTATTAATTTAGTTAATATTTTATTTAAGTACAATTATTTTTTTAAAACAAATTATTATATTTATTATTAATTAGATACATGACATGATGTATTCACACAGCATGGCAGCTTCAGAAGAAGCAAAACGGTCACTCTCACAAGATTGTTGGGATCTCTCCGTCATATGTACTGGAGGCAGAGACAGAACAAGAATATATTATAAATCCTTCACCATAAACAGAACAAGGAATCTTGGCCAGTATACTGCTGGAAAATTTCAAACATGGCCAGATAATAATCCAAATCTAATTTTTCCTGACACTATTTATGATTTTGCAGGATACAAAAGACTGTGGTGGGACTTATTAAACAAAGATGGAAGAGATGAGACCCATTATACAAAATTGAAATTTGCTCCTACTTGGATTAACTCAAGGGAAACTGTTGTTCCATGGTTATCTGACTGGTGGCATCACTATGGTGTCAGTCCATATAGTATGGACCCAAATTTTTATGAAACCTATTGTCGTAGGTTTTGTACAGATTGTATCGAAGGACTAGCCGGAGAGTGCTTTCATTATCCCTGCCAGAAAGTGGGAGAAATTGGTGGATTAGAATATAAAATGGTGAATCCTATCTTGAAATCCTACATGCAGATGCATTATCAATGGCTTGTTATGACCAAGATCAAGCACCAGATCGTCCTCAATAAGCCCATGATCGTCCGACGAATCTATACGAAGGCTTGGGACGATGAGTTTTACGGATTGAGATATCCTGGTATCACGATCTTGGATACTCATGCAGTATCAACCAGTACAAGTGGTCCTCGGGAGCCCCACTGAAAAGGTTTTCCCATTGTAAATAATGATACCTAGTCACGGGTCTATTGTGACAGAGTTTTCTCGTGGGTTTTTCCTCTGTTCGAAAAGCATCCACTATGTACTTTAATTCCTCGTGGGCCTTGTAAGGTATCCACAGTGTACGCTCACCCACTATCACTAAAATCTGTCGGTAGGTCAGGATCTCCGTGCGGATGTTACGTTATGTGTTACCCGAAAACGATGATCCTACTGCCAAGTGTCAATAATCGGATGGTCTACAGGAATTTTTGTCCCCCTCTCCATTCTATATAAGGAGGGGTAAGGCTCATTTGTAACCATCGGCATTTGGAGTTTGAGTCTTTTGCATTTCTGTGTTTTTGAGTCCGAGTTTTGCTCCCTGCTCTGCGTCTGCGCAATCTCTACGATCTGCTCGCATCACGGAGTCTTGACTCACAGTCCTTAGGAGAACTGAGAAGCTTGCGTGTCTGTTCATGTGACAGGCAAGAACCTAAAGTGGCCAGTTCTTTAGATTGAGTCTGTATATTTATGTCAGTGTGTTTATATCTCTGAGACAGAGTCTGTATTTTGGCCAGGAAGCCTCCGGTATTGCACGCTCATTCACTGAGTTGCATCAGTCCGGTAAAAGCCAATACAGTCGATCTCTGATACAGAGTTTGAGTCCAGAAAGTCTGTAATCTGATTGTGAAGCATTTTGCTATAAATAAAAGAGAGAAATTTTTACCATTCCGCATTTCTGAGTACTGTCACTCTGAGTTTATATAGCTGTTAAGATACTTGCATTGCTTGAAAGTTCGCCATAAGTTCGCCCGAGGTTCGCGAAACAAGTGAGGGACGCCCAGGCCGTGTAAAGGCGAGGTATGTCGTTGAAAAGGCCTTTAGTTGCGTGAAGCTTCAGTAGGTTCGTGTAGGGGTTCACAGTTGGGTTCACATAAAGTAGTGTTCAGAGAAACTTAACAAGGCCAAGACTGCCCGTTGAGGACAACAAGCAAGCTTTTGAGAAGCCTCTGCTAGCAATTGGTATCAGAGCCAGTAAGTCGGTATCGCCTGGTTCGTAAAAGGTCAGTACTTAAACCAGTCTCTCTTTGAAAAATGTAAAATGGATTCACCTATGAGAAAATCTGTGTCTTTTAGAGAATTAGAAGAGAAAGATAGAGCTGAACAAAACCTATTGAGGGATATGTTTGCTAGTAGCAGTAGTAAAGTAATCAATGAGTCTGATCATCTCTATGAAGAGGTTGAACCTCAAGCAAGATGGGTTTTGCTAGAATATCCGCCTCTCAAGTCTATAGTGACCTAGGTGTCTGGCATCTGAAAGCAGCCACTAGGATCACCATCAAAGAGTCGGTCAGCTCTATAGAAGAGAATAGTGATCGTGTACAGTTAATCCCTATTCTAAACCCGAAGGAACTTC